>CM065808.1:91234593-91569593 GCA_033398695.1 Orobanche coerulescens | reverse complement strand
GTCCAAGATGTCTTCATCAACAAAAATCCAAGATGCTTGGTATCTACTTGGAGACTTTCGGCCGAGATGGAAGTTGCTAGGAAGTTTCGTTTTCTCGTTTTGTTGTATTTTTCTTTCGGTTGGAAACTACTATATATAGTAGTACTTGTAACATTTGTAAATATCTTGAATCTTGGAAATTTATAAAACATTGTATTTCTCTTGAAATATACGTTGAACGAGTTCAACAAAACCTTGGTTATTATTTCGACGCGTCTCGAATTTTAACTTGATCAATTCTCAATAGGTCTTGAGGAGAGATTATCTTTATCGAGTTATAGGTCTAATTCGATAAAACACATTCAAATCCATACACTATCCTACCTCACGGCCGAAAACCATATAATTTCGGCCACCACCTTTTATTTTTATCGTTACTTTGATACTTTTAAAAGCCGTGATAATCTTCCGTTGTAGTTTATACGTTTTACGTACACTTATATACGTAATTCGTATCATAAGTGGTATCGGAGCCCAAGGTCATCTCCTTGGGCGATCAACTATATTCACCGAAGTTTTTTTGTTGAAGTATTTAGTCACCTTCTTGGGTTGTTCTTCACGGTTAGAAGAATTTTCGCATAACATTGGCAGATTAGCGCAGTCGGAAGAAAACAAAGTTTCCCGTGGATTCGACCGTTGGATCATCACGAAATTTTGACAAAGGTAAGCCAACTCATTGAACTACAGTCTGAACGGTGGAGATCAGATTCTTTGATCATCTTCTTGGTTCATTCTTCACGGATTTCTTGGGAAAATTTTCTGTCCGATTTCTTGTCAAGAACTATCTCTTGATTCTTGTTATGGATTTCTCCGAGCTCGATTTCTTGATGACACTCCATGACGCACTAAACGGCTTACCGGAGCAACATATGCAAGAAAGACACAGGGACGATGCCAACGATATTGATTTCTTGGCCAAATTCCGCAGCATACCGGAATTTCACGGAGATAGTAATCCAAATGCGTGCATAGATTGGCTTCGTGCTTGTGAGGAGCACTCGGACTTCAAGGCTGCCCCGATCAACCGCCGCGTTTCGTTGGTGGCAAGGCGCCTCCGCGGTAGTGATACGAATTACGTATGTAAGTGTACGTAAAACGTATAAAATACAACGGAAGATTATCACGGTCTTATGATACGAATTCTCTCTCAGATGCAATGAAGACTCTTTCACGACGGTAGCGAGCAAGATCACCGAAATGAAGCAAGCCGCCATAGCCTTCGAACAAAGAAGAACTCGTCGATATAGCACTTCCGAACAGCAAGACTCGCCGTCTGAAGAATTTCGAACAGCAGACTCGCCGATACAAAGAACTCGTCGATACAGCAAAATAAAAGGTGGTGGCCGAAATTTATACGGTTTTCGGCCGGGATGTAGGATAGTGTATGGGTTTGAATGTGTTTTACCGAAATAGACCTATAACTCGATAAAAATAATCTCTCCTCAAGACCTATTGAGAATCGATCAAGTTATAATTCGAGATGCGTCGAAATAATAACTAAAGTTTTGTTGAACTCGTTCAACGTATATTTCAAAGAAATACAAGGTTTATTAATATTCCAGATATGTTACAATCATCAAATGGACTACTATATATAGTAGTATACAAGGATAATGATACAAAAACAACAAGAAAAAAACGAGCCACCAATCTTCCTCATGTTCGGCCGAATGTAGTGTGGGGAAGGCAAGATCTTGGACAATCTTCAAGTATCTTGGAATGTAGTGTGCATGACTTTGACATGTTGAAAGAAGACTTGATGAAAGTCTTTATCCATGGAAATTTTGGCCGATTTTGTGGGGAGTCTTGGGAGATTTATTTAGGACATGATCTTTATGTATCTTGATAAGATATGAAGATGGGATCTTTTATTTTGTCTTGGCCGATTTTTCAAACAAGGTGGGGAAGGAGGTTATCTTCACTTATCTTGTGAAAGATATGAAGACAAAGGGTCCCTTTCAAGCATGTTTTGGTCGATCTTCATGCTTTTGACCGATTTAAATGCGTCGAGTTCTACGTCACTCCTGTTCCGATTAACAACGTAACTCCAATCCGCGTATTCTTTTCTCCCAAATATAATGATGCATGAACATGCGCATTTGTATCGTCGTGGATGTCGATTTTTATCGGAGCTTCTTCGACCGGAATATTAGATATCGTATCATTCCCTCCTTCTTTGAAAGGAATTGACCTCAATTCCGTAATGCCATCGTCGTCAAGGTAAGGCGAGAGATCACCTACGTTGAAAGTCGCGTGTACTCCGTATTCGCGGAAGTTCGACTTTGTATGCGTTGTCGTTCACTTTTTCCACAATTTTGTACGGACCCTCGGCTCTCGGCATCAATTTGTTCTTCCGTTTGCTTGGGAATCTTTCTTTTCTCAAATGTATCCAAACTAAGTCGCCAACATCAAATAATCTCGCTTTTTTATTTTTGTTCGACTTCCGTTTGTAAATTTCATTCACTTCTTTAATCCGTTCCCGTATCTTTTCATGTAACTTTATCATTGATTTGAGTTTTGCTTCGGCGTCTTTGTGAACCAATTCGTTGCTCGGCAAGGGAATCAAGTCCAATGGCAAGTGCGGATTTAATCCGTATACCACTTCAAAAGGTGAATGGGCCGTGGCATAACCGGGTGATCGGTTGTATGCGAATTCCGCATGAGCAAGTCTAACGTCCCAATCCTTCTGTGTTTTATTTACCAACCCTCGCAATAATGCTCCCAAGGTTCGATTAGTTACCTCGGTCTGTCCGTCGGTTTGCGGGTGATGTGAAGTACTGAACAGGAGTTTAGTACCTACTTTCCTCCATAAAGTATTCCAGAAGTAACTCAGAAATTTGGAATCTCGATCCGACACGATAGTTTTTGGAACTCCGTGTAAACGAACTACTTCCCGGAAGTACAAGTCCGCCACATTGCTTGCGTCATCGGTTTTGTGGCACGCGATTATGTGAGCCTTTTTCTAAAAACGGTCGACGACCACCATGATCGAGTCTTTGCCTCGTTGAGTACGAGGTAAAGCCACAATAAAATCCATCGAGACATCCTCCCACGGTCGTAACGGTATTGGCAACGGCATGTATGTACTCGACTTGAACGAACTTTTCATCATGTGACAAGTTACGCATTTGCTCACGATTGTGCTTACGTCACCATACATCTTCGGCCAAAAGAAATGTTCTTTTAGCCCCTCTACAAGCCTTGGTCGAGCCAAATGACCGCTAGTCCTCCTCGTGCGCCTCCCGAACCAAAGAATTCCCGAATTGTATGTCTCGGCACACATAATTTATTTCCCTTGAAAAGAAAGCCATCTTGTAAAACAAATTCCTCAGACGGGCCGTTTTACAACGGTTAAAAATTTCCCGAAGTCCAAATCGTCGTTGTAATGATCTTTCAAAGTCTCGAACCCCAACAAACGAACATCTAGCATCGGCGAAGGCATACCGTCTCGATAGTGCATCCGCCACTACATTACTCTTCCCGTCTTTGTACTTGGATGAAAAGTGAAAAGATTGTAAAAATTCCACCCATTTTGCATGTCTCGGGCTTAGCTTACTTTGTCCGTTGATGTATTTCAACGACTCGTGATCCGAATGCAGACGAAATGTTTCAACGCAGATAATGACTCCAATGATCGAGTGCTCTTACGATAGCATAGAACTCCTTGTCGTAAGTACAATAATTCACTCGGCGCCACTTAACTTCTCCGAAAAATAGGCGATGGGACGGCCTCTTTGAATAAGCACTGCCCCGATTCCAACTCCGCTAGCGTCGCATTCCACCTCAAACGGTTGTGAAAAATCGGGTAACGTCAAAATCGGCGCCTCACATAATTTTCCCTTTAAATTTTCAAAAGCCTTTTGGGCCGCCTCGTTCCATGCAAAGGTTCCTTTTTTCAGACACTCCGTGATCGGACTGGAGATAGTGCTAAAGTCCCGTATGAATCGTCGGTAAAAAGAAGCGAGGCCATGAAATGACCGTACCTCCGTGATTGTCTTTGGGGTCGGCCACGACTTGATTGCCGCGATCTTCTCTTGGTCGACCGAAACTCCGTCTTTCGAAACAACATAGCCGAGAAAGATAAGACTCTCGACTAGGAAAGTACACTTCTCCCGTTTTCCATAAAGTTTTTGTTCCCTTAGCGTCTCAAATACTTACCGCAAATGTTCGAGATGTTCCTCTACGGACCGACTGTAGATCAAAATGTCGTCTAAGTACACGACAACAAACTTTCCCAAGAAAGGTTTAAGAACCTCGTTCATCAACCTCATAAAAGTGCTCGGGGCGTTGGTGAGGCCGAATGGCATCACAACCCATTCGTAAAGTCCATTCTTTGTTTTGAACGCCGTTTTCCATTCGTCTCCCTCTCGCATGCGGATTTGATGGTATCCGCTCCGTAAATCAACTTTGGAAAATATAACCGAGCCATGTAACTCGTCCAGCATGTCGTCTAGTCTCGGGATGGGAAACCGATACTTGACGGTGATGTTATTCACGGCTCTACTGTCAATACACATTCGCCATGTTCCGTCTTTTTTTGGTACAAGTAGATCGAACCGCACACGGACTTAAACTTTCTCGGACATATCCGTGATTCATGAGTTCATCAATTTGTCGTTGTAGTTCTTTGGTTTCTTCGGGATTACAACGATACGCCGCTTTGTTCGGTAATGGAGCTCCCGGTATAAGATCAATCTGGTGTTCAATTCCGTGGATAGGTGGTAATCCTACCGGCAAGTCTTCGGGGAATACGTCCGAAAACTCGTGTAATAGTGCATCTATCTTTTCCTCATGGTGCGATTTGGTGGCAAGATTTCGGACCTCTTTGATCATCATCAAATAAACACGTTCGCCATCGTCAATGGCGTGTTCGACTTCTTTCTCGTTTGCAAACATCGTAAGTTTCGCCCTTCGACTTTTTTTGAACTCATCGTCCGGATAGCTTGAGGTGACATAGGTTTAAGAACAATTTTTTTACCTTTGTCACGTAACTCATACTCGTTACTCCTCCCTCGATGTAGTACGTCCCGATCAAATAACCAAGGTCTTCCTAATAATACGTGACATGCCTCCATCGGTAGTACATCGCATGTAATATCATCGCCATACGAACCCATGGTGAGTCCGACCTTCACTTGCCTTGATACTTTCACCTTGTTTCCATCATCGAGCCAATGGAGTGCATACGGCTTAGGATGGGCCGTGGTGATCAAACCGAGTTTTGAGACCATCTCGCTTGATGCCACGTTTGTACAACTTCCACCGTCAATGATCAAGCTACACCATTTATCTCCGACACGACACTTCGTGTGGAAGATTTGGTCTCGTTGTTCTTCGTCACTTGGGGCGGCCTTCGTTTGTAACATGCGAAGGACGAGGTTCGTGTCATAGTTTGGGGCATCGTATGCCTCGCATTCTTCTTCTTCTTCGTCAGCTTCTAAGTTAAAAACGTCTCCAACTCTTTCTTCTTCGGCTAGTAATTCTTCCTGACGGCTATGGCTTCTCGTAACGTCACAATCCTCCGATTTGGACAAGCACTTTGATAGTGTCCAAATCCTTGACATTTGAAACACCGGACTTTAGATAGGCTTGTTTCTTTTGGTGTGATAGGAGTTTTGGGATGGTAGTAACGGGTTGGCTTGTGGTGATAGGTTTTGGAAACGAGCTAGAACTCGCGCCAAAGTTGGTATTTCCGTATTTAGGTGGGAATTCGGGTTTAGAGAGTTTTGTTTTGTTTTGATTTTCCAACTTTATGCAAAGTCCGCATAAAGTATCAAAGTCGGAATAGGGGTAGAGTTCCACGGAATTAGCAATGTTTTTGTTCAAACCTCGTAGGAAACGGGACATCCGCAATTCTTCGCTTTCTTCAAGTTCTCCCATCAAGGATAAGTTTTAAAACTCCTCGATGTACTCCTCGACACTTAGTTTTCCTTGCGTGAGTTCAGAAATTTTTCGATACAAGCTTAACTTGTGTGTAGTCGGGACATATCTCTTTCGTAGTTTCTTTTTTAGAGAATCCCACGAACGTATCTTCTCTTTCCTAAGCACGAACTCTTTGTGTCTTCATTCGCTCAAACCAAAGGGAAGCTCCTTTCCAAGTTTGAGGATCGCATACTTGCAACGTACCTCGTCATTGAGATCCTTGAACTCAAACATTCGTTCAATTTTTCTTTCCCACTCCAAATAAACCTCGGGATCGGTGCCGCCTACGAACTCCGGGAGTTCGCTTGTCTTGTATTCATCGGCATGTCGTGGTGCATGCATGGTGTCGTATCCTCGTCGTGCTTGGATTACGGCTCGGTAAGCCACGAAGAACGTCACGTAGTTGTGCCACTTCTTCATCGGTGAATGCCATCTTCTTGAGTAACGTCGAGAACTGTGAGGCAAATGGCTCGTACCACTTATGATACGAATTACGTATGTAAGTGTACGTAAAACGTATAAAATACAACGGAAGATTATCACGGTCTTATGATACGAATTCTCTCTCGATGCAATGAAGACTCTTTCACGTGCGGTAGCGAGCGATCACTCGGCGAAATGAAGCAAGCCGCTCTGGCCGATTCGAGCAATGACAACTCGTCGATATAGCACTTCCGAACAAAGAAGACTCGCCGATACACAATTTCAACAGCAGGACTCGCTCGTCTGACAAAGAACTCGTCGACAAAGAAAATAAAAGGTGGTGGCGAAATTTATACGGTTTTCGGCGGGATGTAGGATAGTGTATGGGTTTGAATGTGTTTTACGAATTAGACCTATAACTCGATAAAAATAATCTCTCCTCAAGACCTATTGAGAATCGATCAAGTTATAATTCGAGACGCGTCGAAATAATAACTAAAGTTTTGTTGAACTCGTTCAACGTATATTTCAAAGAAATACAAGGTTTATTAATATTCCAGATATGTTACAATCATCAAATGGACTACTATATATAGTAGTATACAAGGATAATGATACAAAAACAACAAGAAAACGAGCCACCAATCTTCCTCATGTTCGGCCGAATGTAGTGTGGGGAAGGCAAGATCTTGGACAATCTTCAAGTATCTTGGAATGTAGTGTGCATGACTTTGACATGTTGAAAGAAGACTTGATGAAAGTCTTTATCCATGGACATTTTGGCCGATTTTGTGGGGAGTCTTGGGAGATTTATTTAGGACATGATCTTTATGTATCTTGATAAGATATGAAGATGGGATCTTTTATTTTGTCTTGGCCGATTTTTCAAACAAGGTGGGGAAGGAGGTTATCTTCACTTATCTTGTGAAAGATATGAAGACAAAGGGTCCCTTTCAAGCATGTTTTGGTCGATCTTCATGCTTTTGGACCGATTTCGTCGTCGAGTTCTACGTCACTCCTGTTCCGATTAACAACGTAACTCCAATCCGCGTATTCTTTTCTCCCAAATATAATGATGCATGAACATGCGCATTTGTATCGTCGTGGATGTCGATTTTTATCGGAGCTTCTTCGACCGGAATATTAGATATCGTATCAGGTAGCGCCGCCTTCTGGTGGCAAAAATTGAAACAGTCCCGTTCACAACAACGTAAGCCTAAAATTACAGATTGGCAAAAATTCCGAAAATATTTCAAGCGAAGGTTCAAAGCCACATCTTACCACCAGTCGTTGTTTCCCCACCACCAATCCTTCGACGCCCCGCCGCCAACCTTTGATCAAAGATTTTTTTTTCATCGAAGAATTTCCAGCGAAGTTTTTCTTGACGAAGACGATGTCCCTACCACCATTTTCAATGAAGTAGACGAGACAGAGTTTTCAACGGAGCAATTCAACGAAGAAGATGAGTTGAGCCGTGTCTCCCTAGTTGACGAACCTAGATCTTGCTACTTTGATCATGGGCTAGTTGGTTGTGTTGGCCAAATTGACCAAAACGGACCAAATTATTTTAGTAACGCGAAACAAGATCACGGCCTTATGCTTTCTGAAACGGCTAATCTTGAAGATGAACTCTTTGTCACCGCGACTTTGATATGACGAAATTTCTGCGGCATTTTTGATGACAAAGAAGACGATGGTTGAGTCGAGCCGCCTATCGGAGCAAAGTGGGTCGTATGACTTTGTTGCGATGCGAAACGAGCCTAGTGGATTAATTTTTGATGAGACATTATTGGAGGAGCCCAACAATATTGAAACGGAGTGTTGGTTAGATTATGACGGACCTTGACATTTGATGAGGAACCAATTGATGAAGAGGAATCCGTAATAAATCCTATGGTTCCCACCGTAATAAATTCTGTGTTTTCCATTTTTGATGATGAACCCGAGAAATCGGTGTTTCCACTGGAGGAGGAACCCGATGTGGAGTTAACTGTCGTCCCATTTCGTATATCCACTCATGTCATGATATCGGTATTACAGCGGAGTAAATATTATTATTTTATTAATAATGATAGTTATTTTGTTGGTGATTCTCGAAGGGCCCCACTACCTATCGTCTCAAGATTTTGGGTCATGTACGTCATGGACATCTTCGAGATCAAATACTTAGAGGCTTTAGTCAATTATCTTGGTGACGAAGGGAGTTCGGAATTGAGGACAATTCCCTTTAAAGAGAGAGGGTATGATACGAATCGGTCAACATCATCAAATACAAAAAAAAAGATTATCCGACCAAGCTTGATTGAGTCGCAGGCATACATAAAATCCTCATGCAAAATACATGGACAAATTACCAATTCTCGCGCGCACGACGACTTCGCAGCAGTTTTAGTATTTTGCCCATAACTTTCTCGTCCGAAATCCGATTCAGGTGATTCAAGTGGCCATGGAAAGCTAAGAAAGAGAGCTACAAATCTTATGAAGACCTTAGGACCAAATTCGGACCCATTGGATCCCAGAAATGACAAAACCGACAGCATCATATTTGGTCCAAAATCATGAAGATTTTTGTCTCTTCTAGTTTCAAGACTTGATACGATATCTAATATTCCAATCGAAGAAGCTCCAATAAAAATCGACGTCCACGACGATACGCATGGCCATACATCATTATACTTGGGAGAAAAGAATACGCGGTTTGGAGTTACGTTGTTAATCGGAATCGGAGTAACGTAAAATTCGACGACGGAATCGGTCCGAAAGCATGAAAAATCGGCCATATCATGCTTGAAAGGGACCTCACTTGACTTCATATCTTGGACAAGATAATGAAGATATTCTTTTCTTCCCCACCTCACTAAAAAACGGTCCATGCCAAGATTTGAAGAAGACTTCCATCCTTCATGTCATTGTCCCTCATGTCATTATCACCTACATAATTCCAAAGAAGATGATATCATAATCTACACCAAATCCTCCTAACAATCCTTGATGAAGCTCGGCCGAAGTGAAGAAATGGAAGGAAGGATATTTGGTTTTTCTTCATGTCCCCATCACTTAATAAGTCCAAGATGTCTTCATCAACAAAAATCCTCACTTAATAAAGTCCAAGATGTCTTCATCAACAAAAATCCAAGATGCTTGGTATCTACTTGGAGACTTTCGGCCGAGATGGAAGTTGCTAGGAAGTTTCGTTTTCTCGTTTTGTTGTATTTTTCTTTCGGTTGGAAACTACTATATATAGTAGTACTTGTAACATTTGTAAATATCTTGAATCTTGGAAATTTATAAAACATTGTATTTCTCTTGAAATATACGTTGAACGAGTTCAACAAAACCTTGGTTATTATTTCGACGCGTCTCGAATTTTAACTTGATCAATTCTCAATAGGTCTTGATACGATTACGGCATCTCCAAACGAAGTAAGAATCGACGTAGGTGACGATACCAAGTTGCATGCACATGCACCTACGTACTTTGGTGAGAAAACATCCGCGGAAATGGGAACGATCTTAATAATCGGAACCGGGATAACTTAGACGTATCAAAACATGCACACGTATGCATGTTCATGCATACAAAATCGGCCATATTAGGGGAGATTTCGGCCGATTGTGATGGGTGATCCTTAAAGGATCTTTTGTCCCCACTACCTTAAATAATTGCTCTCATTTTTCAAGCCCACCAACAAGATCAAGGAAAGAAGGCTTGATTCACTCCACTCTCTTGAAAGTTTCGGCCGAACCATGTGAGAAGAAGAGGCCAAGATGTCACTTTCATGATCAAGTCATTATCAAGCCTTACAATATATCACATGAGGAGGATTCTTGTCCACTCCCTCTTGGAAGCCCCACGTCCAAATTATGCACATCAAGCCAAAATGTTGTGATCTTTGTAGAATAGTTTAATAAATGCTTGTATTTTAGCTAGATTTTGTTTGATCTTGTTTGGCTTGTTTAGGAGATATAATGGCTATATAATAGCCTCATCCTCAACCTTGAATAAATCATCTTGAAGCTTGCAAAACGAAATACATGTTATGTATTCTAGTTGAATGATTTTCACACACTTCAATTATAATTCGACGCGTTTTCGAGTTGTAATTTAATCAATTCTCAATAGGTCTTGAGGAGAGATTGTTTTATCAAACTATAGGTCTAGTTTGATAATCTACTTTCATTTTTATTCGTGTTTTCACAAAGCCGAATTGCCCTACTTTCGGTTGAATATTACGAGTGTTACACAAAATCGAGTGTTGTGAGGAAATAAAAATAACCGCTGCATTTTCCGACGAATTTACGTACATATCATACGTTAATTCGTATCATAAGTGGCATCGGAGCCCAAGGTTACTTCCTTGGCGAAATTCTCTTGGCGATTTTTCTTATCAAAACTACCGTATCATGGATTTTTCCGACGATTTCATGGAGAAACTACGTGAAGCACTACACACCATGCAAGAACCACGATTTCAAGCAAGAAGAGGAGTATATGACGCACATTTACCACGTCATGTGGACGAATTTAAAGTTAATGAACTTCCGGAATTTGTCGGAGGTACTAATCCCGAAGTTTACTTGGAGTGGGAGAGAAAGATTGAACGTATGTTCGACTTCAAACACCTTAACGATGAGAAAGCGTTGCAAATACGCAATTCTCAAGTTAGGGAAGGGCGCTTCCTTATGGTTCGAGGGTATGAAAGCACAACGAGCTCGTGCGGGAAAAGAGAAAATCCGTTCTTGGGATTCTTTAAAAGAAACTACGTAAAGGTATGTCCCGACATCACACCGGTTAACCTTATACCGAAAAATTGCGGAGTTCGTACAAGGGAAACTAAGTGTGGAAGAATACATCGATGAATTTGAAGGCTTGGCCTTAATGGGAGAACTTGAAGAAAATCAAGAACAAAGAATGTCACGTTTCTTACGTGGCCTAAACCGAAACATTTCAAATACGGTGGAATTATACCCATACGGAGATTTTGACACTTTATGCGGACTATGCATAAAAATTGAAGCTCAAAACAAGTTGAAGTTTACCAAACCCGAATTCCCATACAAAGTCGGAAATACAAGTGCCGGCTCAAGTTCTACTACGAAAACTACCGTACCTTTTCAAGTCCCTACCCCGGCACCAAAGGTTCCTCATGTTTCCAAGGAAACGAGCTTGGCTAAAGTACGATGTTTTAAATGTCAAGGCTTTGGTCACTATCAAAATGCATGTCCAAATAAACGAGTGGTCACTTTGAGAGAAGCTCTTGCGGTCCGAGACGAACTTTTAGTCGAGGACGAGAAGGAAGGCCTTGGTGACGTATTTAACGTGGAGACCGAGGAAGAAAAGGAAGATTTCGAGACTTATGACGCTCCGAATATGATACTACTTTAGTGCTTGAGCATTACATACCAAAATTATTCCAAGTGATACGGAACAAAGAGACCAGATTTTTCATTCCAAATGCAAAGTCGGAGAAAAGTGGTGTAGCTTGATAATAGACGGAGGAGTTGCGAATGTGGCATCAAACGAGATGGTCACCAAGCTCGGGCTAACTACTATGGCTCACCCGAGACCATATGCTTTACATTGGCTCGATGATGGAAGCAAGGTGAAGGTGACAAGACAAGTACGGGTCAACTTAACTATGGGATCTTACGGAGACGATATGTTATGTGACGTACTCCCGATGGACGCATGCCACGTGCTTTTGGGACGACCGTGGATGTTCGACCGAGATGTTTTACATCGAGGTCGAAGTAATGAATATGAATTACAAGACAAAGGAAAGAAGATTGTACTCAAACCGATGTCCCCGCAAGCCATCCGTTCGATGAGTTCTAGTCGAGTGGAGAAACCAAAACTTACCATGCTTGCTAGTGAAAGAGAAATGGAACATGCCATTAATGACGGAGCGAGTATACTTGGTGATGTTTAAAGAGACACGGACGAGAACATAGGAGTACGAAATGACGGAGAGCTAGATGTGTTGTTACGCGAATTTGAGGATGTTTTTCCCGAAGAATTACCGTCGGGTTTACCACCTATTCGCGGTATCGAACACCAAATTGATCTTATACCGGGAGCACCACTTCCTAATAAAGCCGCATATAGATGTAATCCCGAAGAGACGAAGGAGTTACAACGACAAGTCGAAGAGCTTTTGGACCGCGGATATGTCCGGGAGAGTTTGAGTCCGTGTGCGGTTCCGGTCTTACTTGTCCCTAAGAAAGACGGTTCTTGGCGGATGTGTGTGGATAGTCGGGCCGTGAACAATATCACCGTCAAGTATCGGTTCCCTATCCCGAGACTTGATGATATGTTAGACGAACTACATGGTTCGGTGATCTTTTCCAAAGTTGATTTACGAAGCGGATATCATCAAATCCGAATGCGGGAAGGTGACGAGTGGAAGACGGCCTTCAAAACGAAAAATGGATTATATGAGTGGACCGTTATGCCTTTCGGTCTTACAAATGCGCCTAGTACCTTCATGAGGTTGATGAACGAGGTACTTAAACCATTTCTGGGGAAGTTCGTGGTTGTGTATTTGGATGACATTCTAATCTATAGTCAGTCACTACAAGAACATTTCGGGCACTTAAGGCTAATCTTTGAAACCTTGAGGGACCGAAAATTGTATGGAAAAAAGGAGAAGTGTTCGTTCCTAGTCGAAAGTATAGTCTTTCTCGGCTATGTCGTTTCGAAGGACGGAGTGGCGGTTGATCAAACAAAAATCGAAGCAATTAAATCTTGGCCGACCCCTACGACCGTGACGGAAGTGAGATCATTTCACGGACTTGCTTCTTTTTACCGGAGGTTTATTCGAGACTTCAGCACCATCTCAAGCCCGATAACGGAGTGTTTAAAAAAAGGACCATTTGTATGGAACGGGGCTGCCCAAGGAGCTTTCGAGAAGTTAAAGGCCAAGTTATGCGAAGCACCGATTCTAACACTACCCGATTTTTCTCAACCATTCGAAGTTGAGTGTGACGCTAGCGGAGTTGGAATTGGAGCGGTTCTTATTCAAGGTAAACGACCTATCGCTTACTTTTCGGAGAAGTTGAACGGGGCTCGGTTGAATTATTGTACTTACGATAAAGAATTCTATGCTATCGTACGGGCCCTTGATCATTGGAGTCATTACTTGCGGACGAAGCATTTTATCCTACACTCGGATCACGAATCATTAAAGTACATTAACGGGCAACATAAACTGAGTCCGAGGCATGCCAAGTGGGTGGAATTCCTACAATCATTTCACTTTTCATCCAAGTACAAAGACGGTAAAAGCAATGTCGTTGCGGATGCGTTATCTAGAAGGTATGCCTTACTCTCTACTCTGGAGGTTCGGTTACTTGGTTTCGAAATGTTGAAGGAATGTTATGAAAATGATGAAGATTTCGGAGAAATTTTTACTCGTTGCAAATCTGGTCCGTTCGGGGAATTCATGTTACAAGATGATTTCCTATTTAAGGGAAATAGACTTTGTGTTCCAAAACAGGCGGTTCGGGAATTATTGGTCCGAGAAGCTCACGGAGGAGGTTTAGCAGGACATTTTGGCACGGCTAAAACGTTGGAAGTACTAAAAGAACATTTCTTTTGGCCTAAAATGCTAAAAGACGTTTACAATGTTTTAAGTAAATGTGTAACATGTCACATCTCGAAGAGTTCGTTCAAACCGGGATCATATATGCCTCTACCGGTTCCAGAAAGACCGTGGGAAGATGTATCCATGGACTTTATTGTCGCTTTACCCCGTACTCAACGAGGTAAAGATGCTATTATGGTGGTTGTTGATCGGTTCTCAAAGATGGCTCATTTCGTGGCTTGCCACAAAACCGACGACGCAAGCAACGTGGCCGACTTATACTTCCGAGAGGTGGTTCGTTTACATGGAGTACCGAAGACTATTGTGTCGGATCGGGATTCTAAATTCCTTAGCTATTTTTGGAATACTTTATGGAGGAAAGTGGGAACGAAGCTCTTATTTAGCACTTCGCACCATCCGCAAACCGATGGTCAAACTGAGGTCACAAATCGAACTTTAGGAACGTTGTTGCGAGGACTTGTGAATAAAACGCAAAAGGATTGGGACGTAAAACTTGCTCATGCGGAATTTGCCTATAACCGATCCCCTACACATGCTACGGCACATTCTCCTTTCGAAATCGTTTACGGGTTAAATCCTTATATACCCTTGGACTTGATTCCATTGCCGAAAGACGAGTTGGTACACAAAGATGCGGAGTCGAAACTTAAGTCGATGATCAAATTGCACGGACAAATACATGATCGAATCAAAGAGGTGAATGATGAATACAAACGGAAATCAAACAATCACAAAAAACCGAGGCTATTCGAAGTAGGCAACTTGGTTTGGGTACACTTAAGAAAAGAGAGATTTCCGAGCAAACGCAAGAACAAACTCATGCCGAGGGCCGAGGGTCCTTACAAAATCGTGGGAAAAGTGAACGACAATGCGTATAAGATAGAACTTCCGGGCGACTATGGGGTACACGCCACTTTTAACGTGGGCGATCTATCTTCTTACCTTGACGACGAGGGAATCACTGAATTGAGGTCAATTCCTTTCAAAGGGGGAGGGGATGATACGATTACGGCATCTCCAAACGAAGTAAGAATCGACGTAGGTGACGATACCAAGTTGCATGCACATGCACCTACGTACTTTGGTGAGAAAACATCCGCGGAAATGGGAACGATCTTAATAATCGGAACCGGGATAACTTAGACGTATCAAAACATGCACACGTATGCATGTTCATGCATACAAAATCGGCCATATTAGGGAGATTTCGGCCGATTGTGATGGGTGATCCTTAAAGGATCTTTTGTCCCCACTACCTTAAATAATTGCTCTCATTTTCAAGCCCACCAACAAGATCAAGGAAAGAAGGCTTGATTCACTCCACTCTCTTGAAAGTTTCGGCCGAACCATGTGAGAAGAAGAGGCCAAGATGTCACTTTCATGATCAAGTCATTATCAAGCCTTACAATATATCACATGAGGAGGATTCTTGTCCACTCCCTCTTGGAAGCCCCACGTCCAAATTATGCACATCAAGCCAAAATGTTGTGATCTTTGTAGAATAGTTTAATAAATGCTTGTATTTTAGCTAGATTTTGTTTGATCTTGTTTGGCTTGTTTAGGAGATATAATGGCTATATAATAGCCTCATCCTCAACCTTGAATAAATCATCTTGAAGCTTGCAAAAACGAAATACATGTTATGTATTCTAGTTGAATGATTTTCAGCACACTTCAATTATAATTCGACGCGTTTTCGAGTTGTAATTTAATCAATTCTCAATAGGTCTTGAGGAGAGATTGTTTTATCAAACTATAGGTCTAGTTTGATAATCTACTTTCATTTTTATTCGTGTTTTCACAAAGCCGAATTGCCCTACTTTCGGTTGAATATTACGAGTGTTACACAAAAACGAGTGTTGTGAGGAAATAAAAATAACCGCTGCATTTTCCGACGAATTTACGTACATATCATACGTTAATTCGTATCAGGTCTTGAGGAGAGATTATCTTTATCGAGTTATAGGTCTAATTCGATAAAACACATTCAAATCCATACACTATCCTACCTCACGGCCGAAAACCATATAATTTCGGCCACCACCTTTTATTTTTATCGTTACTTTGATACTTTTAAAAGCCGTGATAATCTTCCGTTGTATTTTATACGTTTTACGTACACTTATATACGTAATTCGTATCACGGCTCAAGTTCGACTACGAAACCTACCGTACCTTTTCAAGTCCCTACCCCGGCCCCGAAGGTTCCCCACGTTTCCAAGGAAACGAGCTTGGCTAAAGTACGATGTTTTAAATGTCAAGGCTTTGGTCACTATCAAAATGCATGTCCAAATAAACGGGTGGTCACTTTAAGAGAAGCTCTTGCGGTCCGAGACGAACTTTTGGTCGAGGACGAGAAGGAAGGCCTTGGTGACGTATTTAACATGGAGGCCGAGGAAGAGAATGAGGATTGCGAGACTTATGACGCTCCGGAATATGATACTACTCTAGTGCTTCGAACACTACATACCAAAATCGTTCCAAGTAATATGGAGCAAAGAGACCAAATCTTTCATTCCAAATGCAAAGTCGGAGAAAAGTGGTGTAGCTTGATAATAGACGGAGGAAGTTGCACGAATGTAGCATCAAACGAGATGGTCACCAAGCTCGGGCTAACTACTACGGCTCACCCGAGACCGTATGCTTTACATTGGCTCAATGATGGAAGCAAAGTGAAGGTGACGAGACAAGTACGGGTCAACTTAACTATGGGATCATACGGAGACGATGTGTTATGTGACGTACTCCCGATGGACGCATGCCACGTACTTTTGGGACGACCATGGATGTTCGACCGAGATGTTTTGCATCGAGGAAGGAGTAACGAATATGAATTACGAGATAAAGGCAAGAAGATTGTGCTTAAACCGATGGAACCCCAAGCCATTCGATCGATGAGTTCTAATCAAATGGAGAAACCGAAGCTTACCATGTTTGCTAGCGAGAAATAGGTGAGACACGCTATTGACGATGGCGAGCGTGTGTATTTATTGATGATTAAAGAAACACGAGATGTTGACGTAGTTTTGCAAGGCAAGAGAGATATCGATACCTTGCTACAAGAATTTGCGGATGTCTTCCCGGAAGACTTACCGCCGGGTTTACCACCCTTACGTGGTATTGAACACCAAGTCGACCTTGTACCGGGTGCATCACTACCTAACAAGGCCGCCTATCGATGTAATCCCGAGGAGACAAAGGAGTTGCAAAAACAAATCGAGGAGCTAATGAACCGCGGGTACGTTCGAGAAAGTTTGAGCCCTTGTGCGGTTCCGGTTTTACTTGTTCCAAAGAAGGATGGGTCATGGCGGATGTGTATAGATAGTAGAGCCGTGAACAACATAACCATCAAATATCGGTTCCCAATTCCGAGACTTGATGATATGTTGGACGAGTTGCATGGTTCGGTGATTTTTTCGAAGGTTGATTTGAGAAGCGGCTATCATCAAATTCGCATGCGGGAAGGAGATGAATGGAAAACGGCTTTCAAGACAAAACATGGATTATATGAATGGCTCGTCATGCCCTTTGGCCTTACAAATGCGCCAAGTACTTTCATGCGATTAATGAATGAGGTACTTAAGCCATTTTTGGGAAAATTTGTCGTCGTATACTTGGACGACATCTTAATTTATAGTCGATCATTGCAAGAGCATACCGGGCACTTGAGGAAAGTCTTCGAGATCCTTAGGGATCTAAAACTTTATGGGAAAAAGGAGAAGTGTTCGTTTCTAGTCGAGAGTGTAGCCTTTCTTGGCTACATCGTTTCTAAAGAAGGTGTGTCGGTTGATCAAACCAAGATCGAGGCGATTAAATCTTGGCCTACGCCTAAAACCATCACGGAAGTCCGATCCTTTCACGGACTTGCTTCATTTTATCGGAGGTTCATACGAGACTTTAGTACCATTTCTAGCCCGATAACGGAATGCTTAAAAAAAGGACCGTTTGTGTGGAATGGGGCTGCCCAAGGGGCGTTTGAAAAATTGAAGGCGGAAATGTGTGAAGCACCTATCTTGGCTTTACCCGACTTTTCACAACCTTTCGAGGTAGAATGTGACGCAAGTGGAGTGGGTATTGGGGCGGTCCTCGTCCAAGGGAGGCGACCAATTGCCTACTTTTCGGAGAAATTGGGTGGGGCTCGACTCAACTATTGTACTTATGACAAGGAGTTCTATGCCATTGTGAGAGCTCTTGATCATTGGAGCCATTACCTTCGGCCGAAACATTTCATCCTACATTCGGATCATGAGTCCTTGAAATATATTAACGGCCAACTAAAGTTGAGTCCGAGACATGCTAAATGGGTGGAATTCTTGCAATCATTCCCCTTTTCATCGAAGTACAAAGATGGCAAGAGCAACGTTGTGGCGGATGCTTTGTCTAGACGGTATGCCTTGCTCTCTACTCTTGACATTCGGTTGCTTGGGTTCGAAGCATTGAAGGAGTGTTATGATGGGAATGTGGATTTTGGTGAGGTTTTCATTCGGTGTAAGTCTAGCCCATTTGGAGAATTTACGTTGCAAGAAGGATTCCTTTTCAAAGGAAATCGCCTATGTTTACCCAAACACCCGATTCGGGAATTATTAGTTCGGGAAGCTCACGGTGGAGGCTTGGCCGGTCATTTTGGTTCGGCTAAAACATTGGAGGTACTTAAGGAGCATTTTCATTGGCCGAAGATGCAAGTGGATGTACACGACATAATTAATAAGTGTGTAACATGCCATATTGCTAAGAGCTCGTTCAAGCCGGGAGTATACATGCCTTTGCCGATTCCGGAAAGGCCGTGGGAAGATGTCTCAATGGACTTCATTGTTGCTTTACCTCGAACTCAACGAGGGAGAGATGCTATTATGGTTGTTGTAGACCGATTTTCGAAGATGGCTCACTTTGTGGCTTGCCACAAGACGGATGACGCAAGTAACGTCGCTGATTTGTATTTCCGAGAAATCGTACGATTGCATGGGGTTCCAAAAATGATTGTTTCGGATCGGGACTCAAAATTCCTTAGCTATTTTTGGAACACCTTGTGGAGAAAGGTGGGAACCAAACTACTTTTTAGCACGTTACATCATCCACAAACGGACGGTCAAACCGAGGTAACCAATCGAACGTTGGGCACTTTACTACGTGGTCTTGTGAACAAGACACAAAAGGATTAGGACTTAAAACTTGCACATGCAGAGTTCGCTTATAATCGTTCTCCTACTCATGCCACGGCACACTCTCCGTTCGAAGTAGTTTACGGACTAAACCCGTATATGCCGTTAGATCTAATTCCATTGCCAAGTGACGAGTTAGTGCACAAGGATGCGGAATCAAAATTGAAATCGATGATGAAATTACACGAGCAAGTACGTAATCGAATCAAGGAAATAAACGAGGCTTACAAACGAAAGTCGAACAAACAAAGAAGGCCGAGATTGTTCGAAGTTGGTGATTTGGTTTGGTTGCACTTGAGGAAAGAGCGATTTCCAAGTAAACGTAAGAACAAATTAATGCCGCGAGCGGAGGGACCATTTAAGGTAATCGCGAAAGTGAACGACAACGCTTACAAATTAGAACTTCCGGGAGATTATGGGATTCATGCAACCTTTAATGTTGGGGACCTCTCGCCTTACATCGATGATGACGGAATTTCGGAATTGAGGACAATTCCTTTCAAATGAGGAGGAGATGATACGGAATCAGTTGATATGAACGAAGAAGACGAAGTAAGGATCGATATAAATGACCTTACTACACGCCATGCACGGACTACTATGTATTTAGGCGAGAAAACGGATATAAGACGTGGAGTATCGGTCTCAACGGCCCGTGTCATGCTGTGCCGGAGGGTCGACATCCAACCTGCCGGAAAAATGTTCAATATGCCGGAAAATATCCAACCTGCCGGAAAATTCACCACCTGCCGGAAAAATCACCACCTGCCGGAACTGGCCGAGCACTGCCGACCGGACCCGACCGTGTCGTCCGACACGGTCCGTGCCGCACTCGTCCAGAAATGTAAAAGTCACTGCCCACAGGGCTCGACCGTGTTGTCTGGCACGGTCGAGTCGAACTATGCCGGATAAGCCAAAACCTACTGCCAGACGACCCGACCGTGTTCCAGGACACGATCGGACCCACGCCGAACGTCCTTGTCAGCGCCGCGCCCGTGCCGGGTCACTGTCGGACGAGTCCCTGTCGGATGTCCCTGTCGCGCCGCGACCGTGTCGAGCAGACACGGTCGAGTCACTGCCGACGTCCCTGTCAGCGCCCGTGCCGAGTGTCCTTGTCGCGCCGCGGCCGTGTCAGGCGACACGGCCAAGTCTGCCGTGGCGATTTCATTTTTGTATTTTCTTTTGTGTGTTTGTCTTTGCCTTGTTTTTACTCATTTTAGGGATTGTGTTTCCCTAAAATTAGGATTGTTGTTCCTTTTATATTTTATTTTGATTATTCAAAGATTTTATAAATCTTTGAATTATTTTCTCTTATTATAGGAAGACTTGAAGTCTCCTATATATAGGCTTGTGTAAGCATTGTAACATCCATTGTATGTTGAAGAAATAAGAATACACTTGTGTTTTCTTGGTGAATGCTTTTCATCGAAACCTTGGTTATAATTCGACGCGTTTTTGAGTTTTAATCGAATCGATTCTCAATAGGTCTTGAGGAAAGATTATCTTATCAAACTATAGGTCTAGTTTGATAAATCATTCATATTGTTCTTGTTTATGTAAACCGAATTGCCCTACTATCGGTTATATCTTACGAGTGTTCCACATATTGAGTGTTGTGAGGATCAATTATATTTCCGCTGCATTCCATACGAGTTTACGTCCACTTTCATACGTAATTCGTATCACTTCTTCCTTTGTCTCGTAATTCATATTCATTACTCCGACCTCGATGTAAAACATCTCGGTCGAACGTCCATGGTCATCCCAAAAGTACGTGGCATGCGTCCATCGGAAGTACGTGACATAACACATCCTCTCCGTATGGTCCCATAGTTAAGTTGACCCGTACTTGTCTTGACACCTTTACTTTACTTCCGTCATCGAGCCAGTGTAAAGCATACGGCGTCGGGTGGGCCGTAGTAGTTAACCCGAGTTTGGTAACCATCTCATTTGAAGCTACATTCGTGCAACTACCTCCGTCTATTATCAAACTACACCACTTTTTTCCGACTCGGCATTTGGAATGAGCGATTTGGTCTCTTTGCTCCGTATCACTTGGAATGATTTTGGTATGTAGAGCTCGAAGCACTAACGCAGTATCATATTCTGGAGCGTCATAAGTCTCGCATTCCTCATTCTCTTCCTCGGCCTCCATGTTAAAAACGTCACCAAGTCCTTCCTTCTCGTCCTCGACTAAAAGTTCATCTCGGACCGCAAGAGCTTCTCTTAAAGTGACCACCCGTTTATTAGGACATGCATTTTGATAGTGACCAAAACCTTGACATTTAAAGCATCGTACTTTAGCCAAGCTCGTTTCTTTGGAAACGTGAGGAATCTTCGGGGCTGGGGTAGGGACTTGAAAAGGTACGGTAGGTTTCGTAGTCGAACTTGAGCCGGTACTTGCATTTCCGAATTTGTATGGGAATTCGGGTTTGGCAAACTTCAACTTGTTTTGAGCTTCTATTTTTATGCATAGTCCGCATAAAGTGTCAAAATCTCCGCAGGGGTATAATTTTACTGTATTTGCAATGTTTCGGTTTAGGCCACGTACGAAACGTGACATTCTTTGTTCTTCATTTTCTTCGTGTTCTCCCATTAAGGCCAAGCCTTCAAATTCTTCAATGTATTCTCCCACACTTAGTTTCCCTTGCACGAACTCGGCAATTTTTCGGTACAAGGTTAACCGATGTGATGTCGGGACATACCTTTTACGTAGTTTTTTCTTCAAAGAATCCCAAGAATGGATTTTCTCATTTCCCGCACGAGCTCGTTGTGTTTTCACACCCTCGAACCATAGGGAAGCGCCCTTTCCTAACTTGAGAATCGCATATTTGCAACGTTTCTCATCGTTAAGGTTCTTGAAGTCGAACATACGTTCAATTTTCCTCTCCCACTCCAAGTAGACTTCGGGATTGGTACCTCCGACAAATTCCGGAAGTTCATTTACATTGAATTCATCCATATGACACGGTGAATGTGCGTCATATCCTCCTCTTCTAGCTTGAAAACGTGGTTCTTGTAAGTTGTGTAGTGCCTCACGGAGTTTCTCCATGAAATCGTCGGAAAAATCCATGATAAGATAGCTTGATCAAGAAAATCGCCAAGAGAATTTCGACAAGGAAATAACCTTGGTCTCCGATGCCACTAATGATGCGAATTACGTATGAAAATGTACGTAAACTCGCAAGGAAATGCAGCGGATATATTTTGTTACCTCACAACACTCGTATATGTGTAACACTCGTAAGAATTCACCGAAAGTAGGGCAATTCGGCTTACGTAAACAAGATAGTATGAAAGTAATTTATCAAACTAGACCTATAGTTTGATAAGGCAATCTCTCCCCAAGACTGATACGATATCAACTATTCCAATCGAAGAAGAGTCAATAAAAATCGACGTCAACGACGATACAAAGTTGCATGACCATGCATGATACGAATTATCCGGGGAGAGGTGGATACGTATCGGTCGGAGTATATGTAAGTGTATGATAGCGGAAGGCTTTTACGAATATGGAGTTTTTCGGATGTATTTTGTATGTGAATAATATCGGATATAACAATAAAAAATATCGAACAAGAAGATGATACGAATTACGTACGTAATGCGTATGAAATACAACGGAAGATTATTATGTCTTGACGATTATCAAAGTGTCACTCGAAAAATACAAGGGGTGGCCGAACTTAAATGGATTTCGGTCGTGAGGTAGTAGTGTATACGGATTTGGATGTGTTTTATCGAACTAGACCTATAACTCGATAAAAGTAATCTCTTCCCAAGACCTATTGAGAATTGATCAAGTTAAAATCTCGAGACGCGTCGAAATAATAACTAAAGTTTTGTTGAACTCGTTCAACGTATATTTCAAAGAAATACAAGGTTTATTACTTTCCAGCCTCCTTACAAATGTTACAAGTACTACTATATATAGTAGTTTCCAACCGAAAGAAAATACAACAAAACGAGAAAACGAAACTTCCTAGTAACATCCTAATCGGCCGAAATACTTGATGAAAATCTTCCTCAAGATTCATGCTTTGGACCGATTTTGTGGGGAAGGAGAAATATGGTGAATCTTGGTTTGATGGTGACATGAAGAACATGCTTGATGAAAGTCTTCCTCTAATCTTATGATATGGCCGATTTTGTGGGGAAGGAGAAACATGGTGAATCTTGGTTTGATGGTGACATGAAGAACATGCTTGATGAAAGTCTTCACAAATCATCCTTTCTTGCAAGCTTCCAATCGGCCGAAAATCCCAAGTGATTAGGAGGATTTTGTATGATATCATCATCTTTGGAATTATATAGGTGATTATGACTTGAGGGAAAATGACATGAAGCATGAAAGTCTTCTTCAAATCTTGTGTCTTTGGCCGTTTGTCATCATGGTGGGGAAGGAGAATAACTTCATTATCTTGTTAAAGATATGAAGTCAAGTGAGGTCCCTTTCAAGCATGTCTTGGCGAATTTACATGCTTTCGGACCGATTCCGTCGTTGAGTTTTACGTTACTCTGCTCCGATTAACAACGTAACTCCAATCCGCGTATTCTTTTCTCCCAGGTATAATGATGCATGGCCATGCGTATCGTCGTGGACGTCGATTTTTATTGGAGCTTCTTCGATTGGAATATTAGATATCGTATCAAGTCTTGAAACTAGAAGAGACAAAAATCTTCATGATTTTGGACCAAATATGATGCTGTCGGTTTTGTCATTTTTGGGATCCAATGGGTCCGAATTTGGTCCTATGGTCTTCATAAGATTTGTAGCTCTCTTTATTAGCTTTCCATGGCCACTTGAATCACCTGAATCGGATTTCGGACGAGAAAGTTATGGGCAAAATACTAAAACTGCTGCGAAGTCGTCGTGCGCGCGAGAATTGGTAATTTGTCCATGTATTTTGCATGAGGATTTTATGTATGCCTGCGACTCAATCAAGCTTGGTTGGATAATCTTCTTTTTTGTATTTGATGATGTTGACCGATTCGTATCATACCCTCTCTCTTTAAAGGGAATTGTCCTCAATTCCGAACTCCCTTCGTCACCAAGATAATTAACTAAAGCCTCTAAGTATTTGATCTCGAAGATGTCCGCAGTACGTACATGACCCAAAATCTTGAGACGATAGGTAGTGGGGCCCCCTCGAGAATCACCAACAAAATAACTATCATTATTAATAAAATAATAATAATTACTCCGCTGTAATACCGATATCATGACATGAGTGGATATCCGAAATGGGGCCACGGTTAACTCCACATCGGGTTCCTCCTCCAGTGGAAACACTGATTTCTCGGGTTCATCATCAAAAATGGAAAACACAGAATTTATTACGGTGGGAACCATAGGATTTATTACGGATTCCTCTTCATCAATTGGTTCCTCATCAAATGCTGGCGGTCCGTCATAATCTAACCAACACTCCGTTTCAATATTGCTGTGCTCCTCCAATAATGTCTCATCAAAAATTAATCCACTAGGCTCGTTTCGTACCGCAACAAAGTCATACGACCCACTTTGCTCCGATAGGGCAGCTCGACTCCAACCATCGTCTTCTTTGTCATCAAAAAATGCCGCAGGAAATTCTGTCATATCAAAGTCGTCAGTGACAAAGAGTTCATCTTCAAGATTAGCCGTTTCAGAAAGCATAAGGCCGTGATCTTGTTTCGCGTTACTAAAATAATTTGGTCCGTTTTGGTCAATTTGACCAACACAACCAACTAGCCCATGATCAAAGTAGCAAGATCTAGGTTCGTCGACTAGGGAGACACGGCTCAACTCATCTTCTCCGTTGAATTGCTCCGTTGAAAACTCTGTCTCGTCTACTTCATTGAAAATGACCGTAGGGACATTGTCTTCATCGAAAAAAGATTCTGTTGGGAATTCCTTGATGGAGGAAGACCTTAGATCGAATGCCGGTGGTGGGGCGTCGAAGGATTGGTGGTAAGATGGCGATTTGAACCTTCGATTGAAATATTTTTTGAATTTAAGCCAATCTTGGATTTTAGGCTTACGTTGTTGTGAACGGGACTGTTTCAGTTTTTGCCACCAGACGGCGGCGCTACCGCGGAGGCGCCTTGCCACCAACGAAACGCGGCGGTTGATCGGGGCAGCCTTGAAGTCCGAGTGCTCCTCACAAGCACTAAGCCAATCTATGCACGCATTTGGATCACTATCTCCGTGAAATTCCGGTATGCTGCGGAATTTGGCCAAGAAATCAATATCGTTGGCATCGTCTATGCGTCTTTCTTGCATACGTTGCTCCGGTAAGCCGTTTAGTGCGTCACGGAGTTTCATCAATAAATCGAGCTCGGAGAAATCCATAACAAGAATCAAGAGATAGTTCTTGATAAGAAATCGGACAGAAAATTTGCCAAGAATTCCGTGAAGAATGAACCAAGAAGATGATCAAAGAATCTGATCTCCACCGTTCAGACTGTAGTTCAATGAGTTGGCTTACCTTTGTCAAAATTTCGTGATGATCCAACGGTCGAATCCACGGGAAACTTTGTTTTCTTCCGACTGCGCTAATCTGTCAATGTTATGCGAAAATTCTTCTAACCGTGAACAACAACCCAAGAAAGTTTCAACAAAAAAAAAAATTCGGTGAATATAGTTGATCGCCCAAGGAGATGACCTTGGGCTCCGATACCACTTATGATACGAATTATCCGGGGAGAGGTGGATACGTATCGGTCGGAGTATATGTAAGTGTATGATAGCGGAAGGCTTTTACGAATATGGAGTTTTTCGGATGTATTTTGTATGTGAATAATATCGGATATAACAATAAAAAATATCGAACAAGAAGATGATACGAATTACGTACGTAATGCGTATGAAATACAACGGAAGATTATTATGTCTTGACGATTATCAAAGTGTCACTCGAAAATACAAGGGGTGGCCGAACTTAAATGGATTTCGGTCGTGAGGTAGTAGTGTATACGGATTTGGATGTGTTTTATCGAACTAGACCTATAACTCGATAAAAGTAATCTCTTCCCAAGACCTATTGAGAATTGATCAAGTTAAAATCTCGAGACGCGTCGAAATAATAACTAAAGTTTTGTTGAACTCGTTCAACGTATATTTCAAAGAAATACAAGGTTTATTACTTTCCAGCCTCCTTACAAATGTTACAAGTACTACTATATATAGTAGTTTCCAACCGAAAGAAAATACAACAAAACGAGAAAACGAAACTTCCTAGTAACATCCTAATCGGCGAAATACTTGATGAAAATCTTCCTCAAGATTCATGCTTTGGACCGATTTTGTGGGGAAGGAGAAATATGGTGAATCTTGGTTTGATGGTGACATGAAGAACATGCTTGATGAAAGTCTTCCTCTAATCTTATGATATGGCCGATTTTGTGGGGAAGGAGAAACATGGTGAATCTTGGTTTGATGGTGACATGAAGAACATGCTTGATGAAAGTCTTCACAAATCATCCTTTCTTGCAAGCTTCCAATCGGCCGAAAATCCCAAGTGATTAGGAGGATTTTGTATGATATCATCATCTTTGGAATTATATAGGTGATTATGACTTGAGGGAAAATGACATGAAGCATGAAAGTCTTCTTCAAATCTTGTGTCTTTGGCCGTTTGTCATCATGGTGGGGAAGGAGAATAACTTCATTATCTTGTTAAAGATATGAAGTCAAGTGAGGTCCCTTTCAAGCATGTCTTGGCCGAATTTACATGCTTTCGGACCGATTCCGTCGTTGAGTTTTACGTTACTCCTGTTCCGATTAACAACGTAACTCCAATCCGCGTATTCTTTTCTCCCAGGTATAATGATGCATGGCCATGCGTATCGTCGTGGACGTCGATTTTTATTGGAGCTTCTTCGATTGGAATATTAGATATCGTATCAAGTCTTGAAACTAGAAGAGACAAAAATCTTCATGATTTTGGACCAAATATGATGCTGTCGGTTTTGTCATTTTTGGGATCCAATGGGTCCGAATTTGGTCCTATGGTCTTCATAAGATTTGTAGCTCTCTTTCTTAGCTTTCCATGGCCACTTGAATCACCTGAATCGGATTTCGGACGAGAAAGTTATGGGCAAAATACTAAAACTGCTGCGAAGTCGTCGTGCGCGCGAGAATTGGTAATTTGTCCATGTATTTTGCATGAGGATTTTATGTATGCCTGCGACTCAATCAAGCTTGGTTGGATAATCTTCTTTTTTGTATTTGATGATGTTGACCGATTCGTATCAATGCATCATCATACTTAGGCGAAAAGAACACGCGGATTGGAGTTACGTTATAAATCGGAACGGGAGTAACGTAAAACATGACGACTAAATCGGCCGAATCACCTTCCCCACCTTCTTTGAAATCGGCCAAAGTCACCAAATAAAATCACCAAATAAAGTCCCCACCTTCATATCTTATCTTGTCCAAGATCTTGTAGCTCTTCATGTCAAAGTCACCAAATAAAGTCCAAGATACATGAAGATATCATATCCAAAATAAGTCATCAATTCCTCCCCACAAATCGGCCGAAACATGATCCCTTGATGAAGACTTTCATCAAACTTTTTCTACATGTCAAAGTCATCCATGATTTAGTCCAAGATGCTTGAAGATTATTATCTTGTCCAAGATCTCCTCCTCCCCCACACCATTTGACATCTCGGCCGAAGCATGCTAGGAAGGAGATTGATAGTTCGTTTTTTTCTTGTTTTTTTTATGTCCTTATCTTTTGTATACTACTATATATAGTAGTTCATTTGGTGATTGTAAGCATCTTGAAAATTAATAACATTGTATTTCTCTTGAAATATACGTTGAACGAGTTCAACAAAAACCTTGGTTATTATTTCGACGCGTCTCGAATTATAACTTGATTAATTCTCAATAGGTCTTGAGGAGAGATTATCTTTATCGAGTTATAGGTCTAATTCGATAAAACACATTCAAATCCATACACTATCCTACCTCACGGCCGAAAACCATATAATTTCGGCCACCACCTTGTATTTTTGGTTGATACTTTGATACTTGTCAAAACGTAATAATCTTCCGTTGCATTTCATACGCTTTACGTACACTTACACACGTAACTCGTATCATAAGTGGTATCGGAGACATTTGTCTCACGGTTCCCGACGTTATTCAAGAAGATGGCATTCACCGATGAAGAAGTAGCCCAATTGCGTGACGTTCTTCGAGGCTTACCGGAGCCCCGAATCCATGCACGACGAGGATACGACGCCATGCATGCACCACGACATGCTGATGAATACAAGAGAAGCGAACTTCCGGAGTTCGTAGGCGGCACCGATCCCGAGACTTATTTGGAGTGGGAAAGGAAAATTGAACGAATGTTTGAGTTCAAGGACCTCGATGACGAGATACGATGCAAGTACGCGATTCTCAAACTTGGTGATACGGAATTGAATAGTCTGAATAAAGAAAACGAAGCAAGGATTGACGTAAATGGCCTTACAACGCGTCATGCACGTACGGCGACATTTTTAGGCGAGAAAACGGACACAATACGTAAAAGGACCAAGCTGCCGAGCTCGACCGTGTCCCAGGACACGCCCGTGTCGCAACCTTCCGGAATTGGCCGAACGAACTGCCGCCGGACTCGACCTTGTCCCGAGACACGACCGTGTCCTACTCTTCCGGAAAGCATCGAAAGTCTGCCGACCAGCCCAACCGTGTCAGCCGAACACGGTCGAGTCCTGCTGCATCCGTCCACAATGCGCCGCGACCGTGTCCATCGACACGGCCCGTGTCCGGCAGCCAGCCCCTTTTTGTTTATACACCTTGTGCGTTGTTTTTGTCTCCTTTTTCTTTCTTTATCCCCCTATTATTTGATGTTGTTATTTTTATAGTTTTATTTTGATTCTTGTCTTCCTTTTCAAGATCATTTGATCTTGCTTTTGATTTCTTTACTTGGTTTTTGTTTTTCATTTCAAAGATCATGTGATCTTGTTGTTTTAGATTCCTTAGTTGTAAGAAGGCTTCACCTCCTATAAGTAGTCATTGATTAGCCTTGTAATAGATAGAGTATTATGAATGTTGAATGTGAAAGAATACACTTTGTGTTTCTATCATTGGTAAATGATTTTTACCGAAACTTGATTTTTATTCGACGCGTTTTCGAGTATTAATCCGATTGATTCTCAATAGGTCTTCGGAAGAAATCACCTTATCGAGTTATAGGTCTAATTCGATAAACCCTTGTTCTTGATCGTTCAAGTTTTCTTGATCGATATTGTCACTTTTTCCGATATTACTTCCATTTTTCGTTTGCTCGTATTTTCATCGTCATATTCGATATTACTCCTACAAAATACATCCAAAAACCCCATACTCGTAAAAAGACTTCCGCTACGATATTCCTACGCACACTCCGACCGATACGTATCCGCCCTCCGGGAGAATTCGTATCATAAGTGGTATCGGAGCCCAGGGTCATCTCCTTGGGCGATTTATTCAACAATTGCTTGTCGAAGAAAATATCTCTTGATTCTCGTCATCGGAAACCACACCTGAATTTCTTAATTCAGTTAAGGTTCTTGATCTTTCAACAAAATGGAGTTCAACGATATTTATCTCTTGGCGATATTACGCGACGCATTACACAGCGTACCGGAGTTCATGGGACATTCCGATCCGAGCGGTGTTGATTGGCTCCATGTTTGTGAGGAGTTTTTCAACCACAATTCAATTCCAGTAGACCGCCGAGTCTCGTTGGCGACAAAACGCCTTCGTGGTCGCGCCTCGACCTGGTGGCAGAAATTGAAAACCAGTCATTTACACCAAGGTAAACCCAAACTAAGAGACTGGAACAAATTCATAAAACACTTTACTCGGAAATTCATCCCCACAAATTCTCACCGCCACGATCCACCAACGGCACCACCCCAGAAATTGCAGAAGTTCGGCGCCACCCCGCCACCAACCTTCGATCTAAGGTTTATCCCCATCGAAGAATTTCCAGCAAAGCCATTTTTCGATGAAGACGATGTCCCTACCACCGTTTTCGATGGAGTAGACCAGACATAGGTTTCAACGCTGCAATACAACGAAGAAAGTGAGTTGAGCCATGTTTCCATAATTGACGAACTTGGAACTTGCTATTATGAGCATGAACCAATCAGTTGTGTTGGTCAAATTGACCAAAACGGAATTGATGGATCGAAGGAATTATTCACACAAATCGGACCTTTTAAAGATGTGGAAGACGAAATGGAGCTTGGGACTAAAATTGGTTGGTTGAAAGAAAACGACAATTTTGAGCCCAATTTTTATATCGACTCAGTTTCTGGTGATGGACTTATGGTCTTGGATGATTACCAAATTGAGGTTAGTAAATTATTTTGTGATGGGCCATTATTGGGGGAGCCCAATAATTTTGAAACGGAGAGTTGGTCAGATTGCGACGGACCGCCAACATTTGATGAGGAACCAGTTGATGAAGAGGACTCCGCAATAAATTCTGTGTTTTCCATTTTTGATGGTGAACCCGATATGGAATTATCAGTGTTTCCAATTCTGGAGGAGGAACCCGATGTGGAGTTAACCGTGCGTCCCATTTCAGATATCCACTCATGTCATGATATCGGTATTACCTGGCGGAGTAATTATTATTATTTTATTAATAATGATAGTTATTTTGTTGGTGATTCTCGAGGGGGCCCACTACCTATCGTCTCAAGATTTTGGGCCATGTACGTACTGCGGACATTTTCGAGATCAAGTACTTAGAAGCTTTAATTAATTATCTTGACGACGAAGGAAGTTCGGAATTGCGGACAATTCCCTTTAAAGGGGGAGGGGATGATACGGAATTGAATAGTCCGAATAAAGAAAACGAAGCAAGGATTGACATAAATGGCCTTACAACGCGTCATGCACGTACGGCGATATTTTTAGGCGAGAAAACGGACACAATACGTAAAAGGACCAAGCTGCCGAGCTCGACCGTGTCCCAGGACACGCCCGTGTCGCAACCTTCTGGAATTGGCCGAACGAACTGCCGCCGGACTCGACCGTGTCCCGAGACACGACCGTGTCCTACTCTTCCAGAAAGCATCGAAAGTCTGCCGACCAGCCCGACCGTGTCAGCCGAACAGGGTCGAGTCCTGCTGCATCCGTCCACAATGCGCCGCGACCGTGTCCATCGACACGGCCCGTGTCCGGCAGCCAGCCCCTTTTTGTTTATACACCTTGTGTGTTGTTTTTGTCTCCTTTTTCTTTCTTTATCCCCCTATTATTTGATTTTGTTATTTTTATAGTTTTATTTTGATTCTTGTCTTCCTTTTCAAGATCATTTGATCTTGCTTTTGATTTCTTTACTTGGTTTTTGTTTTTCATTTCAAAGATCATGTGATCTTGTTGTTTTAGATTCCTTAGTTGTAAGAAGGCTTCACCTCCTATAAGTAGTCATTGATTAGCCTTGTAATAGATAGAGTATTATGAATGTTGAATGTGAAAGAATATACTTTGTGTTTCTATCATTGATAAATGATTTTTACCGAAACTTGATTTTTATTCGACGCGTTTTCGAGTATTAATCCGATTGATTCTCAATAGGTCTTGGGAAGAAATCACCTTATCGAGTTATAGGTCTAATTCGATAAACCCTTGTTCTTGATCGTTCAAGTTTTCTTGATCGATATTGTCACTTTTTCCGATATTACTTCCATTTTTCGTTTGCTCGAATTTTCATCGTCATATTCGATATTACTCCTACAAAATACATCCAAAAACCCCATACTCGTAAAAAGACTTCCGCTACGATATTCCTACGCACACTCCGACCGATACGTATCCGCCTTCGCGGGAGAATTCGTATCACTTGGAAAGGGAGCTTCCCTTTGGTTTGAACGAATGAAGACACAACGAGTTCGTGCCGGTAAGGAAAAGATACGTTCGTGGAATTCTCTAAAAAAGAAACTACGTAAGAGATATGTCCCGGCTATACACAAGTTGAGTTTGTATCGAAAAATTTCTGACCTCACGCAAGGAAAGCTAAGTGTAGAGGAATACATCGAGGAGTTTGAAAACTTATCCTTGATGGGAGAACTTGAAGAAAGCGAAGAATTACGGATGTCCCGTTTCCAACGAGGCTTGAATAGAAACATTGCTAATTCCGTGGAACTCTACCCCTATTCCGACTTTGATACTTTGTGCGGACTTTGTATAAAGTTGGAAACTCAAAACAAGACAAAATTTTCTAAACTCGAATTCCCACCTAAATTCGGAAATACCAACTTTGGCACGAGTTCTAGCTCGTTTCCAAAAACTGTCACGACAAGTCCATCCGTTACTACCATTCCAAAAACTCCTAATACACCAAAGGAAACAAGCTTATCTAAAGTTCGGTGTTTCAAATGTCAAGGATTTGGACACTATCAAAGTGCTTATCCAAATCGGAGAATAGTGACGTTACGAGAAGCCATAGCCGTCCGAGAAGAGTTACTAGCCGAAGAAGAAATAATTGGAGACGTCTTTAACTTGGAAGCCGACGAAGAAGAAGAAGATTGCGAGGCATACGATGCCCCGAATTATGACACGAACCTCGTCCTTCGCATGTTACAAATGAAGGCGGCCCCGAGTGACATAGAACAACGAGATCAAATCTTTCACACGAAGTGTCGTGTCGGAGAAAAATGGTGTAGCTTGATCATTGACGGTGGAAGTTATACAAACGTGGCATCAAGCGAGATGGTCTCGAAGCTCGGACTAACCACTACGGCTCATCCAAAGCCGTATGCACTCCATTGGCTCGATGATGGAAATAAGGTGAAAGTATCTAGACAAGTGAAGGTCGGACTCACCATGGGTTCGTATGGTGATGATATTATATGCGATGTACTACCAATGGACGCATGCCACGTGTTGTTGGGAAGACCTTGGTTATTTGATCGGGACGTACTACATCGAGGGAGGAGCAACGAATATGAGTTACGTGACAAAGGTAAAAAAATTGTTCTTAAACCTATGTCACCTCAAGCTATCCGAACAATGAGTTCAAAAAAAGTCGAAGGGCCGAAACTCACGATGTTTGCAAACGAAAAAGAAGTCGAACATGCCATTGACGATGGCGAACGTATTTATTTGATGATGATCAAAGAAACCCGAAACCTTGCTACAAAATCACAACACGAAGAAGAGATAGATACACTGTTGCACGAGTTCACGGATGTTTTTCCCGAAGACTTGCCGGTGGGATTACCACCTATCCGCGGAATCGAACACCTAATTGATCTTATACCAGGAGCTCCATTACCGAACAAAGCGGCTCGTTGTAATCCCGAAGAAACCAAAGAACTACAACGTCAAATTGATGAGCTCATGAGTCACGGATATGTCCGAGAAAGTTTAAGTCCGTGTGCGGTTCCAGTCCTACTTGTACCAAAAAAAGACGGATCATGGCGAATGTGCATTGACAGTAGAGCCGTGAATAACATCACCGTCAAGTATCGGTTCCCCATCCCGAGACTAGACGACATGTTAGACGAGTTGCATGGCTCGGTCATATTTTCAAAAGTTGATTTACGAAGCGGATACCATCAAATTCGCATGCGAGAGGGAGACGAATGGAAGACGGCATTTAAAACAAAGAATGGACTTTACGAGTGGGTTGTGATGCCATTCGGCCTCACTAATGCCCCAAGCACTTTCATGAGATTGATGAACGAGGTTCTTAAACCTTTCTTGGGAAAGTTTGTTGTCGTATACTTAGACGACATTTTAATCTACAGTCGATCCTTAGAGGAGCATCTTGAACACTTGCGGCACGTGTTTGAAACTCTAAGGAAACAGAAACTTTATGGAAAGCGGGAGAAGTGTACTTTCCTAGTCGAGAGTCTTGTCTTTCTCGGCTATGTCGTTTCTAATGAAGGAGTTTCGGTGGATCAAGAGAAAATCGCGGCAATCAAGTCTTGGCCGACACCAAAAACTATCACGGAGGTACGATCATTTCATGGCCTCGCTTCTTTTTACCGACGATTCATACGGGACTTTAGTACCATCTCCAGTCCGATCACGGAGTGTCTTAAAAAGGAACATTTGCATGGAACGAGGCTGCCCAAAAGGCTTTTGAAACATTAAAAGAAAAGTTATGTGAAGCACCGATTTTAACGTTACCCGTTTTTTCACAACCATTTGAGGTGGAATGCGACGCTAGTGGAGTTGGAATCGGGGCAGTACTTATTCAAGGAGGCCGCCCCATCGCCTATTTTTCGGAAAAGTTAAGTGGTGCTCGAGTTAATTATTGTACTTACGACAAAGAGTTCTATGCTATCGTGAGAGCACTCGATCATTGGAGTCACTATTTACGTTCGAAACATTTCGTGTTGCATTTGGATCACGAGTCGTTGAAATACATTAACGGGCAAAGCAAGCTAAGTCCGAGACATGCAAAATGGGTGGAATTTTTGCAATCTTTTCACTTTTCATCCAAGTACAAAGACGGTAAGAGTAATATAGTGGCGGATGCACTATCAAGATGGTATGCCTTACTTTCTATTCTAGATGTTCGTTTGTTGGGGTTCGAGACTTTGAAAGATCATTACATTGACGATTTGGATTTCGGAGAAATTTTCACCCGTTGTAAAGCCGGCCCGTACGAAGAATTTATTTTACAGGATGGCTTTCTTTTCAAAGGAAATAAACTATGTGTGTCGAAGCATACAATTCGGGAATTACTAGTTCGGGAGGCGCACGGAGGAGGACTAGCCGGTCATTTCGGTTCGGCTAAAATAGTAGAAGTGCTAAAGGAGCATTTCTTTTGGCCAAAGATGTATGGTGACGTAAGCATAATCGTGAGTAAATGCGTCACTTGTCACATGATGAAAAGTTCGTTCAAACCAAGTACATACATGCCGTTGCCAATACCTTTGCGACCATGGGAGGATGTCTCGATGGATTTTATTGTTGCTTTACCTCGTACTCAACGGGGCAAAGACTCGATCATGGTGGTCGTCGACCGTGTTTCAAAAATGGCTCACTTTATAGCATGCCACAAAACCGATGATGCAAGCAATGTGGCGGACTTATATTTCCGAGAAATAGTTCGTTTACACGGAGTTCCGAAAACTATCGTGTCGGATCGAGATTCTAAATTCCTAAGTTACTTTTGGAATACTTTATGGAGAAAAGTGGGAACTAAACTTCTATTCAGTACTTCACATCACCCACAAACCGATGGACAAACCGAGGTGACTAATCGAACCTTGGGAGCATTATTGCGAGGATTGGTGAACAAAACACAAAAAGATTGGGACGTTAAACTTGCACATACGGAATTCGCATACAACCGATCACCCGGCTTTGCCACGGCCCATTCACCTTTTGAAGTAGTGTACGGAATAAATCCACACATGCCATTGGATTTGATTCCCTTGCCGAACGACGAATTGGTTCACAAAGACGCAGAATCAAAACTCAAGTCAATGATGAAGTTACATGAAAAAGTACGAGATCGAATTAAAGAAGTAAATGAAATTTACAAGCGGAAGTCGAACAAAAATAAAAAGGCGAGACTATTTGATGTTGGCGACTTAGTTTGGATACATTTGAGGAAAGAACGATTCCCAAACAAACGCAAGAACAAATTAATGCCGAGAGCCGAAGGTCCGTACAAAATTGTGGGCAAAGTGAACGACAACGCTTACAAAGTAGAACTTCCGGGCGAATACGGAGTACACGCAACTTTCAACGTAGTCGATCTCTTGCCTTACCTTGACGACGATGGCATTACGGAATTGAGGTCAATTCCTTTCAAAGAGGGAGGGAATGATACGATATCAACTATTCCAATCGAAGAAGAGTGAATAAAAATCGACGTCAACGACGATACAAAGTTGCATGACCATGCATCATCATACTTAGGCGAAAAGAACACGCGGATTGGAGTTACGTTATTAATCGGAACGGGAGTAACGTAAAACATGACGACTAAATCGGCCGAATCACCTTCCCCACCTTCTTTGAAATCGGCCAAAGTCACCAAATAAAATCACCAAATAAAGTCCCCACCTTCATATCTTATCTTGTCCAAGATCTTGTAGCTCTTCATGTCAAAGTCACCAAATAAAGTCCAAGATACATGAAGATATCATATCCAAAATAAGTCATCAACTCCTCCCCACAAATCGGCCGAAACATGATCCCTTGATGAAGACTTTCATCAAACTTTTTCTACATGTCAAAGTCATCCATGATTTAGTCCAAGATGCTTGAAGATTGTTATCTTGTCCAAGATCTCCTCCTCCCCCACACCATTTGACATCTCGGCCGAAGCATGCTAGGAAGGAGATTGATAGTTCGTTTTTTTCTTGTTTTTTTATGTCCTTATCTTTTGTATACTACTATATATAGTAGTTCATTTGGTGATTGTAAGCATCTTGAAAATTAATAACATTGTATTTCTCTTGAAATATACGTTGAACGAGTTCAACAAAAACCTTCGTTATTATTTCGACGCGTCTCGAATTATAACTTGATCAATTCTCAATAGGTCTTGAGGAGAGATTATCTTTATCGAGTTATAGGTCTAATTCGATAAAACACATTCAAATCCATACACTATCCTACCTCACGGCCGAAAACCATATAATTTCGGCCACCACCTTGTATTTTTGGTTGATACTTTGATACTTGTCAAAACGTAATAATCTTCCGTTGCATTTCATACGCTTTACATACACTTACACACGTAAATCGTATCAAAGACCTATTGAGAATTGATTAAATTACAACTCGAAGACGCGTCGAATTATAATCAAGGTGTGCTGAAAAGCATTCAACAAGAATATATACACAATGTATTTCGTATTTTTTAAGCTTCAAGATGGCTTTCAAAGGTTGAAGATGAGGCTTTATAAATAGCTATTACATCTACAAACAAGATCAAACAAGATCACACAAGAAAACAAGCAAACATTAAACTAATCTATCAACTTTGACAAAGATTGAAAACAAAGTCATGCTTGGCTTCTTCCTTTCATTTTCGGCCGTGGGGTAAGTTGGAAGGAGGAGATAACATCTTTCCCATGTGGTATCCTTTTGTAAGACTTTGATAAGGATAGAAAATGAAAGCAACATCTTGGCATTTTCTTCCATGTAGTTCGGCCGATTTTTCAAAGGGTGGAGTGAGCCAAATCTCTATCCTTGATCTTATTATGGTGGACTTTGAAAAATGAAAGCAAACTTGAAAGTAGTGGGGACAAAATCCTTCATGAATCTCCCATCACAATCGGCCGAAATCTCCCCCTAATATGGCCAATTTTGTATGCATGAACATGCATACGTATGCATGTTTTGATACGTCTAAGTTATCCCGGTTCCGATTATTAAGATCGTTCCCATTTCCGCATTTGTTTTCTCACCGAAGTACGTAGGTGCATGTGCATGCAACGTGGTATCGTCACCTACGTCAATTCTCACTTCGTTTGGAGATGTCACAATCGCATCAGAACCCGACCGTGCCAGGCGACACGGTCGAGTCCTACTCGTCCAGAACTTCCGAAACTGACTGTCACGCCAACCCGACCGTGTCCTGGAGCACGGTCGAGTCACTGCCGACCAGGATTCGCGCGCCGCGGCCGTGTCTCGGGACACGGTCGAGTCACTGCCGACCAATATTCGTGCGCCGCGACCGTGTCTCGGGACACGGTCGAGTCCCTGCCGACACGGCCGAGTCCAGCAGCCGGCCAACCTATTCTATTGTTAGTTTTTGTGTGTTGTTTTGTTTTTCCTTCCCTCACATGTCATGATTAGACTTACATGTTATGTGGGGTGACTTATAAGTATGATTATTGTGTTATTCCCTCCCATATGTTTGATTCCATCCTTATTTTTATTTTGATGTTTGGTTGTCATGTCAAGATCATGTGATCTTTGATTCCTTAGTTGGTTAGAAGGCTACATCTCCTATAAGTAGCCTTTGAGTAGCTTTGTAGAAGATATTGAATATTGTTATAATAAGAATACACATTGTGTTTTTCTTGGTGAATGCTTTTCATCGAAACTTGATTTTTATTCGACGCGTTTTCGAGTATTAATCCGATCGATTCTCAATAGGTCTTGAGAAGAAATCACCTTATCAAACTATAGGTCTAGTTTGATAATCTTCTTCACATTGTTCTTACTTACACGACCGAATTGCCCTACTTTCGGTAATTTCTTACGAGTGTTACACATATCCGAGTGTTGTGAGGTTCAGTAATAATCCCGCTGCATTGCATATGAGTTTACGTCCATCTTTATTGCGTAATTAGTATCATTATACTTACATGTTATGTGGGGTGACTTATAACTATGTTTATTGTGTGATTCCCTCCCATTTGTTTGATTCCATCCTTATTTTTATTTTGATGTTTGGTTGTCATGTCAAGATCATGTGATCTTTGATTCCTTAGTTGGTTATAAGGCTACATCTCTTATAAGTATGATGCGAATTACGTATAAAAATGTACGTAAACTCGCAAGGAAATGCAGCGGATATATTTTGTTACCTCACAACACTCGTATATGTGTAACACTCGTAAGAATTCACCGAAAGTAGGGCAATTCGGCTTACGTAAATAAGATAATATGAAAGTAATTTATCAAACTAGACCTATAGTTTGATAAGGCAATCTCTCCCCAAGACCTATTGAGAATTGATTAAATTACAACTCGAAGACGCGTCGAATTATAATCAAGGTGTGCTGAAAATCATTCAACAAGAATACATACACAATGTATTTCGTTTTTTTTAAGCTTCAAGATGGGTTTCAAAGGTTGAAGATGAGGCTTTATAAATAGCCATTACAACTACAAACAAGATCAAACAAGATCACACAAGAAAACAAGCAAACATTAAACTAATCTATCAACTTTGACAAAGATTGAAAACAAAGTCATGCTTGGCTTCTTCCTTTCATTTTCAGCCGTGGGATAAGTTGGAAGGAGGAGATACATCTTTCCCATGTGGTATCCTTTTGTAAGACTTTGATAAGGATAGAAAATGAAAGCAACATCTTGGCATTTTCTTCCATGTAGTTCGGCCGATTTTTCAAAGGGTGGAGTGAGCCAAATCTCTATCCTTGATCTTATTATGGTGGACTTTGAAAAATGAAAGCAAACTTAAAAGTAGTGGGGACAAAATCCTTCATGAATCTCCCATCACAATCGGCCGAAATCTCCCCCTAATATGGCCGATTTTGTATGCATGAACATGCATACGTATGCATGTTTTGATACGTCTAAGTTATCCCGGTTCCGATTATTAAGATCGTTCCCATTTCCGCATTTGTTTTCTCACCGAAGTACGTAGGTGCATGTGCATGCAACGTGGTATCGTCACCTACGTCAATTCTTACTTCGTTTGGAGATGTCACAATCGCATCATCTCCTCCCCTTTGAAAGGAATTGACCTCAATTCAGTGATTCCCTCGTCGTCAAGGTAAGGAGATAGATCGCCCACATTAAAAGTGGCGTGTACCCCATAATCGCACGGAAGTTCTACTTTATACGCATTGTCGTTCACCTTACCCAAGATTTTGTAAGGTCCCTCGGCCCTCGGCATAAGCTTGTTCTTGCATTTGCTAGGAAATCTCTCTTTTCTTAAGTGTACCCAAACCAAGTCGCCTACTTCGAATAGTCTCGGTTTTCTGTGATTGTTGGATTTCCTTTTGTATGCGTCATTCACCTCTTTAATTCGATCATGTATTTGCCCGTGCAACTTGATCATCGATTTAAGTTTAGATTCCGCATCTTTGTGTACCAACTCGTCCTTCGGCAACGGAATCAAGTCTAAGGGTATATAAGGATTTAACCCGTAAACGACTTCAAAGGGATCGGTTATAGGCAAATGTGCCGTACCATGTGTAGGGGACCGGTTATAGGCAAATTCCGCATGAGAAAGTTTCATGTCCCAATCCTTTTGCATTTTGTTCACAAGTCCTAGCAACAACGTTCCTAGCGTTCGATTTGTGACTTCGGTTTGACCATCGGTTTGAGGATGGTGCGAAGTGCTAAACAAGATCTTTGTTCCCACTTTCCTCCATAAAGTATTCCAAAAATAGCTAAGGAATTTCGAATCCCGATCCGAAACAATAGTCTTCGGAACTCTATGTAAACGAACCACCTCTCGGAAGTATAAATCGGCCACGTTGCTTGCGTCGTCGGTTTTGTGGCAAGCCACGAAGTGAGCCATTTTTGAGAAACGATCCACAACCACCATAATAGCATCTTTACCTCGTTGAGTACGGGGTAAAGCGACGATAAAATCCATTGATACATCTTCCCATGGTCTTTCCGAACCTAGAGAGGCATATACGATCCCGGTTTGAACGAACTCTTTGCGATGTGACATGTTACGCATTTACTTAAAACATTGTAAACGTCTTTTAGCATTTTTGGCCAAAAGAAATGTTCTTTTAGTACTTCCAATGTTTTAGCCGTGCCAAGATGACCTGCTAAGCCTCCTCCGTGAGCCTCCCGAACCAATAATTCCCGAACCGCCTGTTTTGGAACACATAGCCTATTCCCTTTAAATAGGAAATCATCTTGTAACATGAACTCCCCGAACGGACCAGATTTGCAACTAGTAAAAATTTCTCCAAAATCCGCAACGACATTGCTTTTACCGTAAAGCATACCTCCTAGATAACGCATCCGCAACGACATTGCTTTTACCGTCTTTGTACTTGGATGAAAACTAAAATGATTGTAGGAATTCCACCCACTTGGCATGCCTCGGACTCAGTTTATGTTGTCCGTTAATGTACTTCAATGATTCGTGGTCCGAGTGTAGAATAAAATGTTTCGTCCGTAGGTAATGACTCCAATGATCAAGGGCCCGTACGATAGCATAGAATTCTTAATCGTAAGTGCAATAATTCAACCGAGCTCCGTTCAACTTCTCCGAAAATTACGCGATAGGTCATTTACCTTGAATAAGAACCGCTCCAATTCCAACTCTACTAGCATCACATTCAACTTCGAATGGTTGAGTAAAATCGGGTAGTGTTAGGATCGATGCTTCACATAATTTGGCTTTTAACTTCTCGAATGCTCCTTGGGCAGCCCCGTTCCATACGAATGGTCCCTTTTTTAAACACTCCGTTATCGGACTTGAAATGGTGCTAAAGTCTCGAATAAACCGCCGATAAAAAGAAGCAAGTCCGTGAAATGACCTCACCTCCGTCACGGTCGTAGGGGTCGGCCAAGACTTAATTGCTTCGATTTTTGTTTGATCAACCGCCACTCCGTCCTTCGAAACGACATAGCCAAGAAAGACTATACTTTCAACTAGGAACGAACACTTCTCTTTTTTTCAATATAATTTTCTGTCCCTCAAAGTTTCGAAGATTTGTCTTAAGTGCTCGAAATATTCTTGTAGTGATTGACTATAGATTAGGATGTCATCCAGATATACAACCACGAAATTCCCCTGAAATGGTTTAAGCACTTCGTTCATCAACCTCATGAAGGTACTAGGCGCATTTGTAAGACCGAACGGCATAACGGTCCATTCATATAATCCATTTTTCGTTTTGAAGGCCGTCTTCCACTCGTCACCTTATCGCATTCGAATTTGATGATATCCGCTTCGTAAATCCAACTTTGAAAAGACCACCGAACCATGTAGTTCGTCTAACATGTCATCAAGTCTCGGGATAGGGAACCGATACTTGACAGTGATATTGTTCACGGCCCGACTTTCCACACACATCCGCCAAGAACCATCTTTCTTAGGGACAAGTAAGACTGAAACCGCACACGGACTCAAACTCTCCCGGACATATCCGCGGTCCAAAAGCTCTTCGACTTGTCTTTGTAACTCCTTTGTCTCCTCGGGATTACATCTATAAGCAGCATTATTAGGAAATGGTGCTCCCGGTATAAGATCGATTTGGTGTTCGATACCACGAATAGGTGGTAAACCCCACAGTAATTCTTCGGGAAAAACATCCTCAAATTCGTGTAACAACACATCTAACTCTCCTCCGTTTTGTACTCCCATGTTCTCGTCCCGTGTCTCTTTAAACATCACCAAATATACTCGCTCCCCGTCATTAATGGCATGTTCCATTTCTCTTTGGCTAGCAAGCATGGTAAGTTTCGGTTTCTCCACTCGACTAGAACTCATCGAACGGATAGCTTGCGGGGACATCGGTTTGAGTACAATCTTCTTTCCTTTGTCTCGTAATTCATATTCATTACTCCGACCTCGATGTAAAACATCTCGGTCGAACATCCATGGTCGTCCCAAAAGTACGTGGCATGCGTCCATCGGAAGTACGTCACATAACACATCGTCTCCGTATGGTCCCATAGTTAAGTTGACCCGTACTTGTCTTGACACCTTTACTTTGGTATCATCACCTACATCAATTCTTACTTCGTTTGGAGATGTCACAATCGCATCAAAGTAGCATTTGAGTAGTTTTGTAGAAGATATTGAATGTTGTTATAATAAGATTACATATTGTGTTTTTCTTGGTGAATGCTTTTCATCGAAACTTGATTTTTATTCGACGCATTTTCGTGTATTAATCCGATTGATTCTCAATAGGTCTTGAGAAGAAATCACCTTATCAAACTATAGGTCTAGTTTGATAATCTTCTTCACATTGTTCTTGATACGAATTACGTATGAAAATGTATGTAAACTCGCAAGGAAATGCAGCGGATATATTTTGTTACCTCACAACACTCGTATATGTGTAACACTCGTAAGAATTCACCGAAAGTAGGGCAATTCGGCTTACGTAAACAAGATAATATGAAAGTAAATTTATCAAACTATACCTATAGTTTGATAAGGCAATCTCTCTCCAAGACCTATTGAGAATTGATTAAATTCCAACTCGAAGACGCGTCGAATTATAATCAAGGTGTGCTGAAAATCACCTACGTCACCTACGTCAATTCTTACTTCGTTTAGAGATGTCACCGACGCCAAGACTTAATTGCTTCGATTTTTGTTTGATCAATCACCACTCCGTCTTTCGAAACGACATAGCCAAGAAAGACTATACTTTAGACTAGGAACGAACACTTCTCTTTTTTTCCATATAATTTTTAGTCCCTCAAAGTTTCGAAGATTTGTCTTAAGTACCCGAAATGTTCTTGTAGTGATTGACTATAGATTAGGATGTCATCCAGATATACAACCACGAACTTCCCCAGAAATGGTTTAAGCACTTCGTTCATCAACCTCATGAAGGTATGATACGAAACCGACTACTCCAAGCGTAGAAGACGAAGTAAGAATTAACGTAAAACACCTGATACGAATTCTCACTGGTTATGCGAATTCGCTATCGATACAGCGGAAGGCTTCTTTGACGAGCGGAAGCTATCAGCAAGATACTGTCGGGAACTGGTGACAACCGCTCGCTACAGCAACAATACTGATAATTGATGAAGACGGTAATTCGATACAGCAACAGGATGGGAATTCGGCCAACTGGAAAATGACTAAATACCCACCTCCAAACAATGACACTCAAACAAAGACGTTTTGGACGGAAACAAAGTTAAAACAGGAAATAAGTTCGAAGGATCGAACAACACTTTGTACGAAATATTGAACAAGTATAAAACTGTATCGAAAAATAAACAGAATATCGAAACAAGATATAAACAGATGTTTTATCAAATTAGACCTATAATTTGATAAAGTGATTTCTCCTCAAGACCTATTGAGAATCAATCGATTAGTATTCAAACGCGTCGAATAAAAACCAAGTTTTGATGAAAAGCATTCACGAGAAAAACACAAGGTGTTCTCAATTCTTCAACATTCAATCCTCCCGCTATTACAACTCTATCGCCACTATTTATAGGCAAAAGTGGCACGACAAAATAACTTAAACTATTACAAGTGTTCTTTAAAATAATGAAAGGATAATAAAAGGTTCTTCATGTCACTTGTTGACAAAAGTAAAAGTTGGGTCTTGTCTCCAAGTTGAAGTTTGACACCGCTTTTTCATATAACAAGTTGCCAAGAATCCTGCCGCCTTTATAATAAAGAAATGCTGAAAATTCTTTGTTTAGCTACCACTTGGACCTTTTCCCCCTCCCATGTTGCAACTAGCCTTAAGTTATTCCAATTCCGACAATCAAGGTAACTCCGCACTCGTATCCGTTTTCTCGCCCAAGAAGTACGTTGGAGTGCGATCGAGGTATTTTACGTCAATTCTTACTTCATCTTCTTCGCTTGGAGTAGTCGACTTCGTATCATCCTCCCCTTTAAGAGGAATTGTCCTCAATTCGCAATCCCGTCATCATCAAGATAAGGAGAAAGATCACCTATGTTGAAAGTAGCATGCACTCCGTAGTCGCCCTAAGTTCTAATTTGTAAGCATTGTCGTTCACCTTCGCAACTATTTTAAATGGCCCTCGGCTCGTGGCATTAACTTATTCTTACGCTTACTCGGAATCGTTCCTTCCTCAAATGTAACCAAACTAAATCTCCAACCTCGAATAGTCTCGGCTTTCTTTGCTTGTTCGACTTCCTTTTATACGCCTCGTTTATTTCCTTGATTCGATCCCGCACTTTGCTCGTAATTTCATCATTGATTTTAGTTTTGACTCCGCATCCTTATGCACCAATTCGTCACTTGGTAGTGGAATTAGATCTAGCGGCATGTAAGGATTCATCAGTAAACTACTTCAAATGGAGAGTGTGCGGTGGCATGAGTAGGAGATCGATTATAAGCAAACTCCGCATGTGCGATTTCAGATCCTGATCCTTTTGTGTTTTGCTCACCAAGCCTCGCAACAGCGTCCCCAGTGTTCGATTCGTTACTTCAGTTTGTCCGTCGGTTTGAGGATGATGTGAAGTACTAAACAAAAGCTTGGTTCCCACCTTCCTCCATAACGTGTTCCAAAAGTAGCTTAGAAACTTTGAGTCCCGGTCCGAAACAATAGTTTTCGGAACTCCATGTAATCGCACCACCTCTCGAAAATACAAGTCAGCAACATTACTCGCATCATCGGTTTTGTGACAAGGAACAAAATGAGCCATCTTTGAAAAACGATCGACAACAACCATGATCGCATCCTTACCTCTTTGGGTTCGAGGTAAAGCCACAATGAAATCCATTGATCTTCCCATGGCCTCTCCGGAATCGGTAAAGGTGTGTAGACTCCTGGTTTGAACGAACTTTTCGCAACATGGCACGTCACACATTTACTGATTATATTATTAACATCCCCCTGCATCCTTGGCCAATAAAAATGTTCCTTAAGCACTTCTAATGTCTTGGCCGAACCGAAGTGGCCAGCCAAACCTCCCCCATGAGCTTCTCGAATCAGCAATTCGCGAATCGTGTGCCTGGGTAGACAAAGACGATTTCCCTTAAAAAGAAAGCCCTCCTGTATCGAAAATTCTCCCACCGGGCCTGGTTTGCACCGGGCGAAGGTTTCGCCAAAATCCGCATCTCCTTCGTAATACTCCTTTACTGTATCGAACCCTAGCAAACGAACATCAAGAGTGGCGAGTAAGGCATAACGCCTAGACAATGCATCTGCCACAATATTGCTCTTGCCATCCTTATACTTCGATGAGAAGTGAAATGATTGTAAGAATTCCACCCACTTCGCATGCCTGGGACTTAACTTGTGTTGTCCGTTAATATACTTCAAGGATTCATGGTCCGAATGTATGATGAAATGCTTTGGCCGAAGATAGTGACTCCAATGATCTAGAGCCCTCACAATAGCATAAAACTCCTTGTCGTACGTACAATAATTCAGACGAGCACCATTTAACTTCTCGGAAAAATAAGCAATAGGTCGTTTTACCTGAATGAGAACCGCTCCAATGCCCACTCCGCTAGCATCACATTCCACCTCAAACGATTGCGAAAAATCGGGTAATGCTAAGATTGGTGCTTCGCACAACTTCGCCTTCAAATTTGCAAATGACTCTGAGCAAATTTCGCTCCAATTAAACGTGCCCTTCTTCAAACATTCGGTTATTGGGCTTGCAATGGTATCGAAGTCTCGAATGAATCTTCGGTAAAATGAAGCTAGTCCATGGAACGATCTAACCTCCGTATCAGTAGTGGGAACCGCCAGACTTAATTGCTTCGATCTTCGCTTGATCGACCGACACTCCATTCTTTGAAATAACATAGCCAAGAAAGACTATACTTTCGACCAAAAATGAGCACTTCTCCTTTTTCCATACAACCACGGTCTCTAAGGGTTTCAAGACTTGCCTCAAGTGTTCGAAATGTTCTTGCATGATTGGTGTAGATCAAAATATCATCTAAGTATACAACCACAAATTTCCCTAAAATGGCTTAAGTACCTCATTCATCAAGCGCATGAAAGTACTCGGTGCATTTGTAAGACCGAACGGCATAACGGTCCATTCATACGGCCCGTGTTTAGTTTTGAAGGTGTCTTCCACTCATCTCCTTCTCGCATTCGACCGGGTGATAACCACTTCGTAGATCAACTTTTGAAAAGATCACCGATCCGTGTAATTCGTCCAACATGTCATCAAGCCTCGGAATCGGAAATCGATACTTGATGGTTATATTGTTCACACTCATTGTCAATACACATCCTCCAAGATCCGTCTTTCTTTGGAACCAGTAATACCGGAACCGCACAAGGACTTAGGCTTTCTCGAACGTATCCACGATCCATCAGTTCTTCGATTTGGTTTTGTAATTCCTTTGTCTCCTCGGGATTACATCTATAGGCAGCTTTGTTAGGCAACGACACACCCGGTATGAGGTCGATCTGATGTTCAATCCCGCGAATTGGTGGTAAACCCGACGGTAACTCTTCGGGAAAAACATCCGCAAATTCGCGTAATAAGGCATCCATCCTTTCGTTCCGCACAACTATGCCACCATCCCGTGTCTCCTTCAGAACCAACAAGTACACACACTTGCCATCATTAATAGCATGTTCCACCTCCCGTTCGCTAACAAACATGGCCAGTTTTGGCTTTTCACTCCTACTAGAACTCATAGAGTGAATAGCTTGAGGTGACATTGGTTTAAGCACAATTTTCTTGCCTTTATCCCGTAACTCGTACTCATTGCTTCTTCCTCGATGTAAAACGTCCCTATCAAACATCCATGGTCTTCCCAACAGTACATGGCATGCATCCATCGGGAGTACATCACATAATACGTTGTCTTCATATGAACCCATGGCTAGTCCAATCCTCACTTGTTTAGTTACCCTTATTTTGCTCCCATCATCGAGCCAATGCAAAGTGTAAGGTTTCGGGTGAGCCGTAGTGGTCAGCCCGAGTTTAGTCACCATCTCGCTGGAAGCGACGTTGGTGCAACTTCCCCCATCAACGATCAAACTACACCATTTCTTTCCATTTGACACTTTGTGTGAAATATTTGATTTCATTGCTCAATCATTCGATACTGACTTTGGCACGTAGCGTTCGCGTAACTAAAGCCATGTCATAGCTTGGAGCATCGTAAGTCTCGCATTCTTCTCCTTCTTCGTCCTTAATGTCGAAATCAAATACGTCACCCAGTCTTTCTTCCTCAACCAACAACTCGTCTCGGATCGTGATGACTTCCCTTAGTGTCACCACTCGCTTGTTCGGACAAGCATTTTGATAATGCCCGAATCCTTGACATTTGAAACATCTCACTTTAGCCAAACTTGTCTCCTTCTGCACGTAGGTACAAATACCTTAGCAGAATCGCAACAGAACCGGAGTTTGCATAGCTTGCCTTAACCGCCGAACTAGATCCGACGTTTGGGTTTCCAAACTTGACTGAAACTCGTTTGCTCTGACTTCATCTGTTACGAGCTTCTAACTTCACACATAACCCACATAATGTATCGAAGTCCTCGTATGGATACAGTTCCACCGAGTTAGCTATGCTTCGGTTTAAGCCATGCAAGAATCGCGACATCTTCTGTTCCTCATTCTCCTCTATCTCTCCCATTAAGGTTAGATTCTCAAACTCCTCAATGTACTCGCTGACATTTAACTTTCCTTGCATGAGATCTGCTATCTTCCTGTACAAGGATAACCGGTGTGATCTTTGGCACATATCTTTGCGAAGTTTTCTTTTAACGAATCCCACGAACGGATCTTTTCTTTCCCGCACGAGCTCTTCGTGTTTTCACTCCTTCGTACCAAAGTGAAGCTCCTTTCCCCAACTTGAGAATTGCATACTTACACCTTTTCTCATCGTCAAGGTCTTTAAATTCGAACATACGATCAATTTTTCGTTCCCATTCCAGGTAAACTTCAGGGTCGGTCCCTCCAATGAACTCTGGAAGCTCGTTCACCTTGAACTCTTCGACATGGCGTGAGGGTCGTTCATAGTCACCACGCCTAGGTTGCCAACGCTGGTCGCGTTGTTGCACGCCACGCACGCGGCCACGAAGTTTTGCCAAGAAATCAGCGTCGTTGAGCTCCATAATGCCAAAGATCAAGAACTTGGTCTCCGATACCACTTATGATACGAATTCTCACTGGTTATGCGAATTCGCTATCGATACAGCGGAAGGCTTCTTTGACGAGCGGAAGCTATCAGCAAGATACTGTCGGGAACTGGTGACAACCGCTCGCTACAAAGAATAATACGATAATTGATGAAGACGGTAATTGATACGGAACAGGGATGGGAATTCGCCAATCGGAAAATGACTCAAATAGTCCACCTCCAAACAAATGACACTCAAACAAAGACGTTTTGACGGAAACAAAGTTAAAACAGGAAATAAGTTCGAAGGATCGAACAACACTTTGTACGAAATATTGAACAAGTATAAAACTGTATCGAAAAATAAACAGAATATCGAAATAAGATATAAACAGATGTTTTATCAAATTAGACCTATAATTTGATAAAGTGATTTCTCCTCAAGACCTATTGAGAATCAATCAGATTAGTATTCGAAACGCGTCGAATAAAAACCAAGTTTTGATGAAAAGCATTCACCAGAAAAACACAAGGTGTTCTCAATTCTTCAACATTCAATCCTCCCGCTATTACAACTCTACTGCCACTATTTATAGGCAAAAGTGGCCTGACAAAATAACTTAAACTATTACAAGCTGTTCTTTAAAATAATGAAAGGATAATAAAAGGTTCTTCATGTCACTTGTTGACAAAAGTAAAAGTTGGGTCTTGTCTCCAAGTTGAAGTTTGACAGCCGCTTTTTCATATAACAAGTTGCCAAGAATCCTGCTGCCTTTATAATAAAGAAATGCTGAAAATTCTTTGTTTAGCTACCACTTGGACCTTTTCCCCCTCCCATGTTGCAACTAGCCTTAAGTTATTCCAATTCCGACAATCAAGGTAACTCCGTACCTCGTATCCGTTTTCTCGCCCAAGAAGTACGTTGGAGTGCGATCGAGGTATTTTACGTCAATTCTTACTTCATCTTCTTCGCTTGGAGTAGTCGACTTCATATCAACACCTCGACCATACTCCAACGTACTTAGGCGAGAAAAGAGAAACGAGGTACGGAGTTACCTTGATAGTCGGAATTGAAATAACTTAAACAAAAGACAACTTGCATCTTGGGGAGGGAAAGAGGTTCAAGTGGCAACTAAACAATAAAAGAATGTTCAGCTTTGTCTTACAAAAGCAGCAGGATTCTTGGCAAAAGGCGGCTGTCAGCAAGCAACTTGGAGACAAAGACCCAGCTTTTACTTTTGTCAACAAGTGACATGAGGAACCTTTTTTTATTATCTTTCCTTATTTTAAGCTCAGCTTGTATTAGTTTAATTAATCTTATCAGGCTGCTTTTGCCTATAAATAGCGGCAGTAGAGTTGTAATGAAGGGGAATTGAATGTTGAAGAAATAAGAACACTTTGTATTTTTCCCTGGTGAATGCTTTTCATCAAAACTTGGTTTTTATTCGACGCATTTCGAGTATTAATCTGATTGATTCTCAATAGGTCTTGAGGAGAAATCACCTTATCAAATTATAGGTCTAATTTGATAAAAACATCTGTTTATATCTTGTTTCGATATTTTGTTTGTTTTTCGATACAGTTGTATACTTGTCCGATATTTCGCATAAAGTGTTGTTCGATCCTTTGAACTTGTTTCCGGTTGAATTCGTGTCCACCCGAAACGTGTTGTTTCGAGTGTTGCTGTTTGGAAGTAGGCTGCATCCAGTATCTACTTGTGTCAAGTTCCTGTCTTGTTGCTGTATCGAGTTGCCGTCATACATTCATGTCGCGAGTGCGTGCCGATAGCCTGTATTACCGCTGTAGTGAACTGTTGTCATCAGTTCCCGACAGTTTCTTGCCGATAGCTTCCGCTCGTCAAAAGGCCTTCCGCTGTATCGATAGCGAATTCACATCACAAGTGAAAATTCGCATCAAGGTACTAGGCGCATTTGTAAGACCGAACGACATAACGGTCCATTCATATAATCCATTTTTCGTTTTGAAGGCCGTCTTCCACTCGTCACCTTCTCGCATTCGAATTTGATGATATCCGCTTCGTAAATCCACCTTTGAAAAGACCACCGAACCATGTAGTTCATCTAACATGTCATCAAGTCTCGGGATAGGGAACCGATACTTGACAGTGATATTGTTCATGGCCCGACTATCCACACACATCCGCCAATAACCATCTTTCTTAGGGACAAGTAAGACCGGAACTGCACACGGACTCAAACTCTCCCGGACATATCCGCGGTCCAAAAGCTCTTCGACTTGTCTTTGTAACTCCTTTGTCTCCGCGGGATTACATCTATAAGCGGCTTTATTAGGAAGTGGTGCTCCCGGTATAAGATCGATTTGGTGTTCGATACCACGAATAGGTGGTAAACCCGACGGTAATTCTTCGGGAAAAACATCCTCAAATTCGTGTAACAACACATCTAACTCTCCTCCATTTTGTACTCCCATGTTCTCATCCCGTGTCTCTTTAAACATCACCAAATATACTCGCTCCCCGTCATTAATGGCATGTTCCATTTCTCTTTCGCTAGCAAGCATGGTAAGTTTTCGTTTCTCCACTCGACTAGAACTCATCGAACGGATAGCTTGCGGGGACATTGGTTTGAGTACAATCTTCTTTCCTTTGTCTCGTAATTCATATTCATTACTCCGACCTCGATGTAAAACATCTCGGTCGAACATCCATGGTCGTCCCAAAAGTACGTGGCATGCGTCCATCGGAAGTACGTCACATAACACATCGTCTCCGTATGGTCCCATAGTTAAGTTGACCCGTACTTGTCTTGACACCTTTACTTTACTTCCGTCATCGAGCCAGTGTAAAGCATACGGCCTCGGGTGGGCCATAGTAGTTAGCCCGAGTTTGGTAACCATCTCATTTGAAGCTACATTCGTGCAACTACCTCCGTCTATTATCAAACTACACCACTTTTCTCCCACTCGGCATTTGGAATGAAAGATTTGGTCTCTTTGCTCCATATCACTTGGAATGATTTTGGTATGTAGAGCTCAAAGCACTAATGCAGTATCATATTCTGGAGCGTCATAAGTCTCGCATTCCTCGTTCTCTTCCTCGACCTCCATGTTAAAAACGTCACCAAGTCCTTCCTTCTCGTCCTCGACTAAAAGTTCGTCTCGGACCGCAAGAGCTTCTCTTAACGTTACCACCCGTTTATTAGGACATGCATTTTGATAGTGACCAAAACCTTGACATTTAAAGCATCGTACTTTAGCCAAGCTCGTTTCTTTGGAAACGTGAGGAATCTTCGTGGCTGGGGTAGGGACTTGAAAAGGTACGGTAGGTTTCGTAGTCGAACTTGAGCCGGCACTTGCATTTCCGAATTTGTATGGGAATTCGGGTTTGGCAAACTTCAACTTGTTTTGAGCTTCTATTTTTATGCATAGTCCGCATAAAGTGTCAAAATCTCCGCAGGGGTATAATTCCACCGTATTTACAATGTTTCGGTTTAGGCCACGTAAGAAACGTGACATTCTTTGTTCTTCATTTTCTTCGAGTTCTCCCATTAAGGCCAAGCCTTCAAATTCTTCAATGTATTCTCCCACACTTAGTTTCCCTTGCACGAACTCGGTAATTTTTCGGTACAAGGTTAACCGATGTGATGTCGGGACGTACCTTTTACATAGTTTTTTCTTCAAAGAATCCCAAGAACGGATTTTCCCTTTTCCCGCACGAGCTCGTTGTGTTTTCTGATACGAATTACGTATGAAAATGGACGTAAACTCGTATGTAATGCAGCGGAAATATAGTTGATCCTCACAACACTCGAATATGTGTAACGCTCATAAGAAATAACCGAAAGTAGGGCAATTCGGTTTACGTAAACAAGAACAATATGAATGATTTATCAAACTAGACCTATAGTTTGATAAGGTAATCTTTTCTCAAGACCTATTGAGAATCGATTAGATTAAAACTCGAAAACGCGTCGTATTATAGTCAAGGTTTCGATGAAAAGCATTCACCAAGAAAACACAAGTGTATTATTATTTCTTCAACATACAATGGTTGTTACAATGCTTACACAAGCCTATATATAGGAGACTTCAAGTCTTCCTATAATAAAAGAAAATAATTCAAAGATTCATAAAATCTTTGAATAATCAAAACAAATCAACAATAAAATACAAAAGGAACAACAATCCTAATTTTAGGGGAAACACAATCCTTAAAATGAGTAAAAAAACAAAGCAAAGACAAACACACAAAAGAAAATAAAAAAAAGTGTAATCTGCCGGCAGGACTCGGCCGTGTCGCTTGACACGGCCACAGCACGACAAGGACACTCGGCACGGGCGCGGCACTGACAAGGACGTCGGCAGTGACTCGACCGTGCCCGCTTGACAGGGTCGCGGCACGACAGGGACGTCCGACAGTGACTCATCCGACAGTGACTCGGCACGGGCGTGGCGTTGACAAGGACGTTCGGCATGGGCTCGATCGTGTCCTGGGACACGGTCGGGCGTCTGGGCAGTCGGTTTTGGCATATCCGGAAGAGTTCGACTCGGCCGTGCCAGACAACACGGTCGAGTCCTGTGGGCAGTGACTTTGGCATTTCCGGACGAGTGCGGCACGGGCCGTGTCGGACGACACGGCCGGGTTCGGTTGGCAGTGCTCGGCTAGTTCCGGCAGGTGGTGATTTTTCCTGCAGGTTGGACATTTTTCGGCAGGTTGGATATTTTCCGGTCGACTGAACATTTTTCCGGCAGGTTGGATGTCGACCTTCCGGACGGAATCATTTAATATGAATGAAGAAGACGAAGTAAGGATCGATGTAAATGACCTTACAACACGCCATGCACGGACTACTACGTATTTAGGCGAGAAAACGGACATAAGACGTGGAGTCTCGGTCTCAGCCGTGGGTCATTTACATAGATCCTTACTTCGTCTTCTTCATTCATATTAAATGATTCCGTATCATCTCCTCCTCCTTTAAAAGGAATTGTCCTTAATTCCGAAATTCCGTCATCATCGATGTAAGGGGAAAGGTCCCCAACATTAAAGGTTGCATGAACCCCATAATCTCCCGGAAGTTCTAATTTGTATGCGTTGTCGTTCACTTTTGCGATTACTTTAAACGGTCCCTCCGCTCGCGGCATTAATTTGTTCTTACGTTTACTTAGAAATCGCTCTTTCCTCAAATGCAACCAAACCAAATCACCAACTTCGAACAATCTCGGTCTTCTTTGTTTGCTTGACTTTATTTTGTAAGCCTCGTTTATTTCCTTGATTCGATTACGTACTTCCTCGTGTAATTTCATCATCGATTTTAGTTTTGATTCCGCATCCTTGTGTACTAACTCGTCACTTGGCAATGGAATTAGATCTAACGGCATATACGGGTTTAGTCCGTAAACTACTTCGAACGGAGAGTGTGCCGTGGCATGAGTAGGAGAACGATTATAAGCGAACTCCGCATGTGCAAGTTTCAAGTCCCAATCCATTTGTGTCTTGCTCACAAGACCACGTAGTAAAGTGCCCAATGTTCGATTGGTTACCTCGGTTTGACCGTCCGTTTGTGGATGATGTGATGTGCTAAATAATAGTTTGGTTCCCACCTTTCTCCACAAGGTGTTCCAAAAATAACTAAGAAATTTCGAGTCCCGATCCGAAACAATCGTTTTTTGAACCCCATGCAATCGTACGATTTCTCGGAAATATAAATCAGCGACGTTACTCGCGTCGTCCGTCTTGTGGCAAGCCACAAAGTGAGCCATCTTCGAAAATCGGTCTATAACAACCATAATAGCATCTCTCCCTCGTTGAGTACGAGGCAAAGCAACAATGAAATCCATTGAGACATCTTCCCACGGCCTTTCCGGAATCGGCAAAGGCATGTATACTCCCGGTTTGAACGAACTCTTAGCAATGTGGCATGTTACACACTTATTAATTATGTCATGTACATCCACTTGCATCTTCGGCCAATGAAAATGCTCTTTAAGTACCTCTAATGTTTTAGCCGAATCAAAATGACCGGCCAAGCCTCCACCGTGAGCTTCCCGAACCAACAATTCCCGAATCGGGTGTTTGGGTAATCAAAGGCGATTTCCTTTGAAAAGGAATCCTTCTTGCAACGTAAACTCTCCAAATGGGCCAGATTTACACCGAATGAAAACCTCACCAAAATCCACATCCCCATCATAACACTCCTTCAATGCTTCGAACCCAAGCAACCGAATGTCAAGAGTAGAGATCAAGGCATACCGTCTAGATAAAGCATCCGCCACAACGTTGCTCTTGCTATCTTTGTATTTCGATGAAAAGTGGAATGATTGCAAGAATTCCACCCATTTAGCATGCCTCGGACTCAACTTTTGTTGGCCGTTAATATATTTGAAGGACTCATGATCCGAATGTAGGATGAAATGTTTCGGCCGAAGGTAATGGCTTCAATGGTCAAGAGCTCTCACAATGGCATAGAACTCCTTGTCATAAGTACAATAGTTGAGTCGAGCCCCACCCAATTTCTCCGAGAAGTATGCAATTGGTCGCATCCCTTGGACGAGGACCGCCCCAATACCCACTCCACTTGCGTCACATTCTACCTCGAAAGGTTGTGAAAAGTCGGGTAAAGCCAAGATAGGTGCTTCACACATTTTCGCCTTCAATTTTTCAAACGCCCCTTGGGCAGCCCCGTTCCACACAAACGGTCCTTTTTTTAAGCATTCCGTTATCGGGCTAGAAATGGTACTAAAGTCTCGTATGAACCTCCGATAAAATGAAGCATGTCCGTGAAAGGATCGGACTTCCGTGATGGTTTTGGGCGTAGGCCAAGATTTAATCGCCTCGATCTTGGTTTGATCAACCGACACTCCTGCTTTAGAAACGATGTAGCCAAGAAAGGCTACACTCTCGACTAGAAACGAACACTTCTCCTTTTTCCCATAAAGTTTTTGATCCCTAAGGATCTCGAAGACTTTCCTCAAGTGCCCGGTATGCTCTTGCAATGATCGACTATAAATCAAGATGTCGTCCAAGTATACGATGACAAATTTTCCCAAAAACGGCTTAAGTACCTCATTCATTAATCGCATGAAAGTACTTGGCGCATTTGTAAGGCCAAAGGGCATGACGAGCCATTCATATAATCCATGTTTTGTCTTGAAAGCCGTTTTCCATTCGTCTCCTTCCCGCATGCGAATTTGATGATAGCCGCTTCTCAAATCAACCTTCGAAAAAATCACCGAACCATGCAACTCGTCCAACATATCATCAAGTCTCGGAATTGGAAACCGATATTTGATGGTTATGTTGTTCACGGCTCTACTATCTATACACATCCGCCATGACCCATCCTTCTTTGGAACAAGTAAAACTGGAACCGCACAAGGGCTCAAACTTTCTCGAACGTACCCGCGATTCATTAGCTCCTCGATTTGTTTTTTCAACTCCTTTGTCTCCTCGGGGTTACATCGATAGGCGGCCTTGTTAGGGAGTGATGCACTCGGTACAAGGTCGACTTGGTGTTCAATCCCACGTAAGGGTGGCAAACCCAGCGGTAAGTCTTCCGGGAAGACATCCGCAAATTCTTGTAGCAAGGTATCGATATCTCTCTTGCCTTGCACAATTACGTCAACATCTCGTGTTTCTTTAATCATCAATAAATACACACGCTCGCCATCGTCAATAGCGTGTCTCACCTCTTTTTCACTAGCAAACATAGTAAGCTTCGATTTCTCCATTTGATTAGAATTTGATACGAATTACGTATGAAAATGGACGTAAACTCGTATGGAATGCAGCGGAAATATAATTGATCCTCACAACACTCGAATATGTGTAACACTCGTAAGATATAACCGAAAGTAGGGCAATTCGGCTTACATAAACAAGAACAATATGAATGATTTATCAAACTAGACCTATAGTTTGATAAGATAATCTTTCCTCAAGACCTATTGAGAATTGATTCGATTAAAACTCGAAAACGCGTCGAATTATAATCAAGGTTTCGATGAAAAGCATTCACCAAGAAAACACAAGTGTATTCTTATTTCTTCAACATACAATATATAATGAAAGCATGAACAAGACTACTTATAGCATGGTAGTCTTCTTAGCAACTAAGGAATAAAACAAGATCACATGATCTTGAAATGAAAAATAAAACAACAAGATAAAATACAAAGGAATCAAATCAAAGGGAGGGGGAATCACACAACAAAATGATTATAAGCCACCCCACATAACATGCAAGTCTAATCATGACATGTGAGGGGAAGAAAAACAACAAAAAATAAAAAAAATCAGCAATAATGGTCATTTTGCTGGCTGTCGGACACGGCCCGTGCCGATCGGCACGGCCGCGGCGGCATGTGCGGGCGCACATGTTCGGCAGGACTCGACCGTGTCGCCTGGCATGGTCGGGTTGGTCGGACAGCGGGAATTTTACTATCCGGAAGAGTGTGACTCGGTCGTGTCGCCTGACACGATCGGGTTGTGTCTGCACGGGCCGTGTCGGACGACACGGTCGGGTTCGGTCGGCAGCGAGATTCCACTATCTAGGACATCTCGGCACGGGCCGTGTCGGATGACACGGCCGGGTTCGGTCGGCAGCGATCGGCCAGTTCCGGCAGGTGGTGGTCGGCAGCGATCGGCCAGTTCCGGCAGGTGGTGATTTTTCCGGCAGGTGGTGATTTTTCTGGCAGTTCGTCCATTTTCCGGCCGATTGTCGACCTTCCGGCATAGCATGACACGGGCCGTGTTATATGACACGACTGAGACCGAGACTCCACGTCCTATGTCCGTTTTCCCGCCTAAATACGTAGTAGTCCGTGCATGGCGTGTAGTAAGGTCATTTATGTCGATCCTTACTTCGTCTTCTTCGTTCATGTCAAATGATTCCGTATCATCTCCTCCTCCTTTAAAATGAATTGTCCTCAATTCCGAAATTCCGTCATCATCGATGTAAGGTGAGAGGTCCCCAACATTAAAGGTTTCATCAATCCCATAATCTCCCGAAAGTTCTAATTTGTAAGCGTTGTCGTTCACTTTCGCGATTACTTTAAATGGTCCCTCCGCTCGCGGCATTAATTTGTTCTTACGTTTATTTGGAAATCGCTCTTTCCTTAAATGCAACCAAACCAAATCACCAACTTCGAACAATCTCGGCCTTCTTTGTTTATTCGACTTTCTTTTGTAAGCCACGTTTATTTCCTTGATTCGATTACGTACTTGCTCGTGTAATTTCATCATCGATTTCAATTTTGATTCCGCATCCTTGTGCACTAACTCGTCACTTGGCAATGGAATTAGATCTAACGGCATGTACGGGTTTAGTCCGTAAACTACTTCGAACGGAGAGTGTGCCGTGACATGAGTAGGAGAACGATTATAAGCGAACTCCGCATGTGCAAGTTTCAAGTCCCAATCCTTCTGTGTCTTGCTCACAAGACCACGTAGTAATGTGCCCAACGTTCGATTGGTCACCTCGGTTTGACTGTCCGTTTGTGGATGATGTGACGTGCTAAATAGTAGTTTGGTTCCCACCTTTCTCCACAAGGTGTTCCAAAAATAACTAAGGAATTTTGAGTCCCGATCCAAAACAATCGTTTTTGGAACTCCATGCAATCGTACGATTTCTCGGAAATACAAATCGGCGACGTTACTCGCGTCGTCCGTCTTGTGGCAAGCCACAAAGTGAGCCATCTTCGAAAATCGGTCTACGACAACCATAATAACATCTCTCCCTCGTTGAGTACGAGGCAAAGCAACAATAAAATCCATTGAGACATCTTCCCACGGTCTTTCCGGAATCGGCAAAGGCATGTATGCTCCCGGTTTGAATGAACTTTTAGCAATATGGCAAGTCACACACTTATTAATTATGTCGTGTACATTTACTTGCATCTTCGGCCAATGAAAATGCTCTTTAAGGACCTCCAACGTTTTGGCCGAACCAAAATGACCGGCCAAGCCTCCACCGTGAGCTTCCCGAACTAATAATTCCCGAATCGGGTGTTTGGGTAAACATAGGCGATTTCCTTTGAAAAGAAATCCTTCTTGCAACGTAAATTCTCCAAATGGTCCAGATTTACACCGAATGAAAACCTCACCAAAATCCACATCCCCATCATAACACTCCTTCAATGCTTCGAACCCAAGCAACCGAATGTCAAGAGTAGAGAGCAAGGCATACCGTCTAGACAAAGCATCCGCCACAACGTTGCTCTTGCCATCTTTGTACTTCGATGAAAAGTGGAATGATTGCAAGAATTCCACCCATTTAGCATGTCTCGGACTCAACTTTAGTTGGCCGTTAATATATTTCAAGGACTCATGATCCGAATGTAGGATGAAATGTTTCGGCCGAAGGTAATGGCTCAAATGATCAAGAGCTCTCACAATGGCATAGAACTCCTTGTCATAAGTACAATAGTTGAGTCGAGCCCCACCCAATTTCTCTGAAAAGTATGCAATTGGTCGCCTCCCTTGGAGGAGGACCGCCCCAATACCCACTCCACTTGCGTCACATTCTACCTCGAAAGGTTGTAAAAAGTCGGGTAAAGCCAAGATAGGTGCTTCACACATTTTCGCCTTCAATTTTTCAAACGACCCTTGGGCAGCCCCATTCCACACAAACGGTTCTTTTTTTAAGCATTCCGTTATCGGGCTAGAAATGGTACTAAAGTCTCGTATGAACCTCCGATAAAATGAAGCAAGTCCGTGAAAGGATCGGACTTCCATGATGGTTTTGGGCGTAGGCCAAGACTTAATCGCCTCGATCTTGGTTTGATCAACCGACACTCCTTCTTTAGAAACGATGTAGCCAAGAAAGGCTACACTCTCGACTAGAAACGAACACTTCTCCTTTTTCCCATAAAGTTTTTGATCCCTAAGGATCTCGAAGATTTTTCTCAAGTGCCCGGTATGCTCTTGCAATGATCGACTATAAATCAAGATGTCGTCCAAGTATACGACGACAAATTTTCCCAAAAACGGCTTAAGTACCTCATTCATTAATCGCATGAAAGTACTTGGCGCATTTGTAAGGCCAAAGGGCATGACGATCCATTCATATAATCCATGTTTTGTCTTGAAAGCCGTTTTCCATTCGTCTCCTTCCCGCATGCGAATTTGATGATAGCTGCTTCTCAAATCAACCTTCGAAAAAATCACCGAACCATGCAACTCGTCCAACATATCATCAAGTCTCGGAATTGGGAACCGATATTTGATGGTTATGTTGTTCACGGCTCTACTATCTATACACATCCGCCATGACCCATCCTTCTTTGGAACAAGTAAAATCGGAACCGCACAAGGGCTCAAACTTTCTCGAACGTACCCGCGGTTCATTAGCTCCTCGATTTGTTTTTGCAACTCCTTTGTCTCCTCGGGGTTACATCGATAGGCGGCCTTGTTAGGGAGTGATGCACCCGGTACAAGGTCGACTTGGTGTTCAATCCCACGTAAGGGTGGTAAACCCGGCGGTAAGTCTTCCGGGAAGACATCCGCAAATTCTTGTAGCAAGGTATCGATATCTCTCTTGCCTTGCACAACTACATCAACATCTCGTGTTTCTTTAATCATCAATAAATACACACGCTCGCCATCGTCAATAGCGTGTCTCACCTCTTTCTCGTTAGCAAACATGGTAAGCTTCGGTTTCTCCATTTGATTAGAACTCATCGATCGAATGGCTTGGGGTGCCATCGGTTTAAGCACAATCTTCTTGCCTTTATCTCGTAATTCATATTCGTTACTCCTTCCTCGATGCAAAACATCTCGGTCGAACATCCATGGTTGTCCCAAAAGTATGTGGCATGCGTCCATCGGGAGTACATCACATAACACATCGTCTCTGTATGATCCCATAGTTAAGTTGACCCGTACTTGTCTCGTCACCTTCACTTTGCTTCCATCATCGAGCCAATATAAAGCATACGGTCTCGGGTGAGCCGTAGTAGTTAGCCCGAGCTTGTTGACCATCTCGTTTGATGCTACATTTGTGCAACTCCCTCCATCTATTATCAAGCTACACCATTTTTCTCCGACTTTGCATTTGGAATGAAAGATTTGGTCTCTTTGCTCCGTATCACTTGGAACGATTTTGGTATGTAGTGCTCGCAGCACTAAAGTAGTATCATATTCCGGAGCGTCATAAGTCTCGCAATCCTCATTCTCTTCCTCGTCCTCCATGTTAAATACATCACCAAGGCCTTCCTTCTCGTCCTCGACCAAAAGTTCGTCTCGGACTGCAAGAGCTTCTCTTAAAGTGACCACCCGTTTATTTGGACATGCATTTTGATAGTGACCAAAGCCTTGACATTTAAAACATCGTACTTTAGCCAAGCTCGTTTCCTTGGAAACGTGGGGAACCTTCGGGGCCGGGGTAGGGACTTGAAAAGGTACGGTAGGTTTCGTAGTCGAACTTGAGCCGGCACTTGTATTTCCGAATTTATATGGGAATTCGGGTTTGGTAAACTTCAACTTGTTTTGAGCTTCAATTTTTATGCATAGTCCGCATAAAGTGTCAAAATCTCCATATGGGTATAATTCCACCGTATTTGCAATGTTTCGGTTTAGACCACGTAAGAAACGTGACATTCTTTTTTTTTTTTGGGAAAAGTCAATTGCATTAAATAAATAAGAGTGGCCAACAAGGGTGGCCAGTACCCAGCAACCATTACAGAAGGTGCAACAACAGTACGAAAAGAAAAAATAAAAGAGAGTTACACTGAAACTACCAAGCAACCCTCCAAATACGCCTAACAGCGACCGCAGATAAGGAATTAGGCGGCCAACGCTGAGAGATAATGTCCCGAACAAGACTAATCCCCTGAAAAGTGACTGTGTGGATCTTGACGCCTCTGACCGAATCTCCTCTCATTACGCTCCTGCCAGAGTAAGTAGACCAACGCCGCTAAAAAAATGCGGTATGCCACGTTAACCACATGCCTACCTCTCCACCTCCTAGCCGCCCAAAGAATACCCGTACTCCACTCAGAGTAAGGCCAACTAAATTTTATCTCCCTCCTAGCAATAGAGATACACCTACTAGAGTAAGGGCACATGAAGAATAAGTGAGAATGAGACTCAACCGCCATCCCACAAAGGACGCAAATACCATCCTCATGATGCAACCAAGGCTTATCCATCGTCGACAGACGCTCCTGAATAGCCAACCATAAGATGAAGGAGTGCCTAGGAATCTTCCCGGGGCCAAGAAGGAGAGGGCCCCACGGAACAGCAGGAGAATATGCTCTAAGGAACCGAAGAGCGGACGAGGAAGAAAATGAACCTGAGCTATGCAGTCTCCATGAGATACGATCCTGGCCTCCAATGATAGTAGGGAGGGCAGAAACAACCTGCTGAAACTCGGAACGATCTACTACCGGCCAAACCCAATGACCATCAGAAATAACAGAGCCAAGACGGGCATGCACATCAATGCCAGTCCAAAGAGGCGCTCTAGGCAGAGAATGCCTAATCAAACCCATAGGGTGCCAAGGATCCGACCATAAATGGAAGGAAGAGCCATCCCCAACAGAATACTGAAACGCCCCCATGACAAGCGGACGCAACTTCAGAAGCTGTTTCCAGTACCAGGAAGATGCAGCAGAGATAGGAATATCCCAAAAAGAACACTGCTGAACCCTATGCAAACGAACCCAACTAACCCAAACAGAACGAGGAGACCCAGCCAGGAGAGCCCAAATATGGCGGGTCATAATGGCCTGGTTCTGAACCCTCAACGGAGTAATACCAAGGCCACTACACACAACAGGCAAGCAAACCTTAGACCAAGCCACTTTAGCATGCCCAGAGTCACCCGAACCTTTCCAAAGAAAACGCCTTAAACGCTTTTCAATGAGGGCAATCACACCCTTAGGCAGGATAAAAATAGAGGCCCAATAAATGTGAAGAGAAGATAACACAGACCGAATAAGCTGGCATCGACCGGCCATGGACAGAGATCTACAAGCCCAGTCACTCAGCCGACCATCAATCCTGTCAAGCAAAGGAGAGCACTGAGCCACCGTGAGCTTCGATGAAGATAAAGGGACCCCCAAGTACCGCACAGGGAGCTGGCCCATCTGAAACCCTAATAACTGCTCAACCTGACCTCTCTGCTCCAAAGCACTCGCCGATAGAAAAAAATTACTCTTCCCAGGGTTAGCACGCAACCCCGACAGAGAATCAAAGATATCAATACTCCTCTTAAGAACACCAATAGGACCTCGTCTGGATTACAGAAAAGAAGGAGATCATCTGCAAAGGCGAGCATGAAAGTACGGGTGGCCTCACACTTCCCGGTGTACGAACCCCAGTGCGAGCAATCTCACGAGTAATAATACCATGAAGCACCTCCATAACAATAACAAAAATATAAGGAGAGATGGGGTTTCCCTGCCGAAGCCCCCTACGACCTCTAAAGATCCCCTCAGCATCACCATTCAAGGATACCGAAAAGGCAGTAGTGGTGATGCACTCCCTGATCCAGGCGATGAACGACTGATGGAAACCCATACACTGCAGAGCAATCAGCACAAAATCCCACTCAACAGTGTCATAAGCTTTCATTAGGTCAACTTTAAACACACATCGTCTAGGCATCCCCCTCTGCCCATAACCATGAAGAAGTTCCTGAGCAAGAAGGATATTATCACTAATCCTTCTTCCAGGAATAAAAGCAATCTGAGCCGGGTCAATCAAGGCATCCAAGCTATCCCGCATACGGTGGACAATAATTTTCGAAATAGCCTTATATAATAAGTTGCAGCGAGAGATCGGTCTAAAATCCGACATGCTCTTAGGTAAGGCTACTTTCGGGACAAGAGAAATGATCGTAGAATTGATCTGCCTGACAAACTTGCCCGTAGCAAAGAAATGCATAATAGCAAATGAAATCTCACCCCCCACAATCGGCCAAGCCCGCCGGTAAAAAGCAGCATTAAAACCATCAGGACCCGGGGCCTTGTCCTTATCAAACTCGAAGAACATAGACCGAACCTCATCAGCAGTAACAGGTCTAACCATATGCACCGCAACATCAGGCGAAAGCGAAGCCGAAATAAAAGGCCTAACCTGGATGAACGATAAAGGCATAATCCGATTAGAATAACCCAATAGTCTCTCATAGAACCCAACAACCTCATTCTTAATAAGAGCAGGGTCAGTCAACTCAGTACCATCCTCCGTATTAAGTCTATAGATACGAGATCTGACTCGTCTAGAAGCAATCCGCCGGAAGAAGAAGGCAGTACACTGGTCCCCATTCTTAAGACAAGCCAACTTGGCCCGCTGCCTGAGCGAAGACTGTTCCTGAGCCACGGCAACTGAGAAAACCCACCGACAACATCTCTCCAACAATAAAACTGAGTCGACTAAGGGATGGTCCCTGAGGATAGACTGAGAAGAAGAGAGGAACGAAGTAGCAGTTGCAACATTCAATGCCAAATCCCCTTTCCTCTTCCTCATGGCACGAAAAACGGGTTTAAGGGCGTCCAACTTACGACAAATCGCATAAAACGAGGCCCCCACAATATGATGACGCCAAGAGTCCCAAACCGCCGGAAGGAAATCCTCAGAATCAGCTAGGAAATTATCAAATCTGAACATTTTGCCTCTGCAGCGAGGTAGACTATCAAGACCCAGAATAAGTGGGCTATGATCAGAGGTCCGCGGCAGATCACAAGAGTAAGTACGATCAGCGTGATCAATAAACCACTGCGGGTTACCTAACACCCTATCCAGACGTTTCCATAAAGATCTTGGAGACGGGCTCTTGTTATGCCAGGAGAACCAAGAGCCCACCATCGGAAGAGTCTCAATATCCGCACGTCTGCAAAGCTCCCTGAACTCCACCAGGGGCGGGTCATCGTCAGAATGAGGAGCTTGACCTCCCAAGATCTCACTAGTATCCAGAACAGCATTAAAATCACCCATAATGACCCAAGGCTCAGTAGCATGTAAGACCGAGAAATCAGTGAGGTACTGCCACAACAGCCACCTCTCAATGAGATCATTAGAACCATAGGCAAAGGTAACCAGAAGACAGGACGAGTCGAGCAACAGAGTAATACGACAATGAATAAACTGCGACTCAATAGCAATAATATCCACAGAAACAGAACCAGGATCCCACCCAATACAGATCCTTGTCCCAGGCCCACTACTGTAATCAGAGAACCACTGCCAAGAGCCAGAAATAAATGAAGAAACCCGACCAAAGTTACCAACCGAGACACGCGTCTCGAGAAGAGCAATACAACAAAGATTAAACGAACTAATTACCTCCCGGACCGAGATCTGTTGTTCAGTCCGATTAAGTCCACGAACATTCCACACAGCAACAGGGATCATCTAACACAATCATTCCGGGCTGCGTCGAAATTAGGGCCCAAGGGAGAAGAACTAGAACAGAACAACGTGCTGACACAGTCAGGAATCGCAACCTCAATATCATCGGCAATACCAGAAAGAGCCGCAAACATGTTGTGAGACGGCTCACAACTACCAGCACCAGCCCTCCTAGGAGACACGATAGGAGAGCTGGTAGCAACCAAGGAGAAGGTAGAGACGCTACTCAACGGACCCGAACCGTGAGCGACCCCGAGCACCCCGGCTAACTCCTCACTGGGCACCGGATCCGGCAGAGGTGCCTACCTCGGCTGAGCAACCCCAGTGAGTCGGTCCCAACGAAGACCCCAGACCACGAGCACCAGAGGGAGCAGGCTTAGCCAAATAAATACGAGCCGGCTTGACCTGCTTCTGAACCAAAGGCTTGGAAATGGTCGGGCAAACCCGATCACGATGCCCGAATACTCTACAAACACCACACCGATGTGGTAACCATTCATACTCAACCTGGATCCTCCTAACACAAGGACAATCCCCATCAGACGGAAGAACCATAAGAAACGACCGAATCGGGCTAGAATTAGCGTCTAACATGACGCAGACAAGGGCATAGTCCACTTTCAAACAGTTCCTGGTAAACACGTCAGCAAAAAGTGGCACCCCAATAGCACTAGCAGTAATACTGAGCCCCTCGTCAGTCCAATACTCGAGAGGGACATTACGAAGTTTCACCCAAACAGGGACATGTTTAGGCTGAACCTTCAGAAGAGACATACCAAGCTTCCACCGGGTATGGAAAATGGACTGGCCCTGAATCAGCCAAGGCCCTCCCTCTAACGCCTCGGTCAAACCCTGCTCACTAACAAACTTAAAGAAGTAAAATCCCCCGTCAGAGGAGAACACCTCCTTAAGTCCCTTCCACGCCGACACAAAATAATTCTTAATCACATTGAGAGGAGGGGCTTTCCCCAAAAAATACCCAACTATGGTACATTGCCACTTCTTAGCACCCCTAAGCCCAATACTAGCAGAAGGTTTCACAATCACCTCTCCATTTTGAATTTCTGGTTTAATAAACTTAAGTCCCCTTTTCTTACCAAAAGTATTAGAATTAATTCCATTAGTAACCGAATTGTCCAAAGTTAAGGGAGTAGAAATTGAACCAAAATTCACAGTCATTGAATTTCCAGTATCAATAGGCTTAGCATCAATGTTACAAGGCAAATTCATAACATTCATAATATCCCCACTACAACAGTGAACAATAGATGAAGGAGCGGACACCACGAGTCTCCAATCGATGTGATGAGACATAATATTATTCTTAGCTGGAGAGGAAGTTAGCTCCTGCACAAGTACATGATCATCCAATCCCGCACCGGAAACATTGCAACTGGAGGCAGTAGACAATCCAGATGAAGATGGAATCAATGGTACAGAAAAAGGACCAGACGAGCTAACCAAATCAGTTGCAGCAGAGCAACCCAGCATGAGAAACGGGTCCACGGGCCGATCAAGACGGGGGTCACGCCAGGCCCGAGTGGGGGCCCCGATTTGCAGCAAACGCGGGCCCGAAACAACCCTGCCCGGGCCGAGAACCGGTACCGATGGAACCAGTGGTGGAGCAGCAGAAGAACTTCCAAAAATTTCGTCGATTTTAACCTGAAGGAGAGCCGAATCGGATTTGCCGAGGACTTTACAACCTAAATCACGCAACCCTTGAAAATCAAAGCCCTGAGCAAGGCTGCCTTCCACCCCAGAAGCAGGCAAACCCGGCTGGACCGAAGAGGAAACCAACCCACACGAAGAAGACGAAGACATAAAGCCGAAGCCACAAAACAAACTCCTAAAAAAATCGCGAACGGAAACGACCCCAACCTGAAAAAGAGGAGCGAATCTGCAGCAGCTAGCGAAAGAGAACGCACTCTGACCACGAACAGGTCGAGATAAAAACGCCGAAAACGAACCAGAACACACGCCGCCGCTCCAATGAAAGCACCGGACGAAATATTATAAAATTCCAGAAATTAATAATGAGAAACAACTAGCAATCAGGGATAACAGATTAAAACAACTGAAAATATGGGAAGTGAACAGGATTAGCAAACGGCTGATGAGATTGGGCGAGAGAAAAGGGGATCGGCTTGGAACGGGAAGATCGCACCTTTAACATTCTTTGTTCTTCATTTTCTTCAAGTTCTCCCATTAAGGCCAAGCCTTCAAATTCTTCGATATATTCTTCCATACTTAGTTTCCCTTGTACGAACTCCGCAATTTTTCGGTACAAGGTTAACCGATGTGATGTCGGGACATACCTTTTACGTAGTTTTTTCTTCAAAGAATCCCAAGAACGGATTTTCTCTTTTCCCGCACGAGCTCGTTGTGTTTTCATACCCTCGAACCATAAGGAAGCGCCCTTCCCTAACTTGAGAATTGCATATTTGCAACGTTTCTCATCGTTAAGGTGCTTGAAGTCGAACATACGTTCAATCTTCCTCTCCCACTCCAAGTAAACTTCGGGATTAGTACCTCCGACAAATTCCGGAAGTTCATTAACTTTAAATTCATCCACATGACGCCGTGAATGTGTATCATATCCTCCTCTTCTTGCTTGAAAACGTGGTTCTTGCATGCTGTGTAGTGCCTCACGTAGTTTCTCCTTGAAATCATCGGAAAAATCCATGATAAGATAGTTTTGATAAGAAAATCGCCAAGAGAAATTCGCCAAGGAAGTAACCTTGGTCTCCGATGCCACTAATGATATGAATTACGTATGAAAGTGGACGTAAACTCGTATAGAATGCAGCGGAAATATAATTGATCCTCACAACACTCGAATATGTGTAACACTTGTAAGATATAACCGAAAGTAGGGCAATTCGGCTTACATAAACAAGAACAATATGGATGATTTATCAAACTAGACCTATAGTTTGATAAGATAATCTTTCCTCAAGACCTATTGAGAATTGATTCGATTAAAACTCGAAAACGCGTCGAATTATAATCAAGGTTTCGATGAAAAGCATTCACCAAGAAAACACAAGTGTATTCTTATTTCTTCAACATACAATATATAATGAAAGCATGAACAAGACTACTTATAGCATGGTAGTCTTCTTAGCAACTAAGGAATAAAACAAGATCACATGATCTTGAAATGAAAAACAAAACAACAAGATAAAATACAAAGGAATCAAATCAAAGGGAGGGGGAATCACACAACAAAATGATTATAAGCCACCCCACATAACATACAAGTCTAATCATGACATGTGAGGGGAGGAAAAACAACAAAAAATAAAAAAAAAATCAGCAATAATGGTCATTTCTTGTTGTCGGTTTCTGACACGTCTGCCGATCGGCCTTGCCATGATGGCATGTGCGGGCGCACATGTTCGGCAGAACTCGACCGTGTCGCCTGGCACGGTCGGGTTGGTCGGATAGCGGGAATTTTACTATCCGGAAGAGTGTGACTCGGCCGTGTCGCCTGACACGGTCGGGTTGTGTCGGCACAGGCCGTGTCGGACGACACGGTCGGGTTCGGTCGGCAGCGAGATTCCACTATCTAGGACATCTCGGCACGGGCCGTGTCGGATGACACGGCTGGGTTTGGTCGGCAGCGATCGGCCAGTTCCGGCAGGTGGTGGTCGGCAGCGATCGGCCAGTTCCGGCAGGTGGTGATTTTTCCGGCAGTTCGTCCATTTTCCGGCCGATTGTCGACCTTCCGGCATAGCATGACACGGGCCGTGTTATATGACACGGCTGAGACCGAGACTCCACGTCCTATGTCCGTTTTCCCGCCTAAATACGTAGTAGTCCGTGCATGGCGTGTAGTAAGGTCATTTATGTCGATCCTTACTTCGTCTTCTTCGTTCATGTCAAATGATTCCGTATCAGAACTAATCGATCGAATGGCTTGGGGTGCCATCGGTTTAAGCACAATCTTCTTGCCTTTATCCCGTAATTCATATTCGTTACTCCTTCCTCGATGTAAAATGTCTCTATCAAATAGCCACGGTCGGCCCAAAAGTATGTGGCAGGCATTCATTGGGAGTACATCACATAGTACGTTGTCACCATACGAGCCCATAGTTAATCCGACCCATACTTGTTTTGAAACTTTGATACGAATTACGTATATAAGTGTACGTAAAACGTATAAAATACAACGGAAGATTATCACGGTTTTTACAAGTAGCAAAGTAACAACGAAAATAAAAGGTGGTGGCCGAATTTATACGTTTTCGGCCGTGAGGTAGGATAGTGTATGGGATTGAATGTGTTTTATCGAATTAGACCTATAACTCGATAAAGATAATCTTTCCTCAAGACCTATTGAGAATTGATCAAGTTATAATTCGAGACGCGTCGAAATAATAACCAAAGTTTTGTTGAACTCGTTCAACGTATATTTCAAGAGAAATACAATATTTATAACTTTCAAGATCATTCCAAAGGGTTGAGGGTGAGGCTATTATATAGCCATAATGACTCCTAACAAGGCCAAAGAAAATCACACAAAATCTAGCTAAAATACAAGCACTTATTAAACTATCTACAAAGACTTTGACAAGAAATCACAACATTTTGGCTCCTTCCTTGTACAAATCGGTCGTGGGGCTTCCAAGAAGGAGTGGACAAGATCCTCCTCATGTGATATATTGTAAGGCTTGACAATGACTTGATCATGAAAAGGACTTCTTGGCATCTTCTTCCTTCAAGTCTTCACCAAATCTTCACAAATCTTTGTCAATTTTCGGCCATAAAAATCACTGCATATTTGAACGGTTCGTGTGTCTTGATAGAAGCATAATTGGACCTTGGACCGTTTCACATGATTTATAGATCTTTTTTTTATCTTTCCATGGCCGCTTGAATCACCTAAATCGGGCTGCGTATGAGAGAGTTATGATTAAAATACCAAAACTGCTACGAAGTAGTCATACGCGCGGGAATTGGTAATTTTGTCCGTTTTTTCGCCTTTTTCTCTCCGACTAGTAAATTTCGGATCATGACTAGTCAATCTTGAGCAAATCTTCACCAAAGACAAGAAACAAAATAAAATAACTAATCATGTTAGAAGACTTTGATTGATCCCTTGATTACTTCAAAGCTGACAATTGTTATGTGTTCCCCTTTGATTGATTCGATTGATGGTCGTCTGAGTTCGTGGGCTAGTTGATACGAATTATCCGGGGAGAGGTGGATACGTATCGGTCGGAGTATATGTAAGTGTATGATAGCGGAAGGCTTTTACGAATATGGAGTTTTTCGGATGTATTTTGTATGTGAATAATATCGGATATAACAATAAAAAATATCGAACAAGAAGATGATACGAATTACGTACGTAATGCGTATGAAATACAACGGAAGATTATTATGTCTTGACGATTATCAAAGTGTCACTCGAAAATACAAGGGGTGGCCGAACTTAAATGGATTTCGGCCGTGAGGTAGTAGTGTATACGGATTTGGATGTGTTTTATCGAACTAGACCTATAACTCGATAAAAGTAATCTCTTCCCAAGACCTATTGAGAATTGATCAAGTTAAAATCCCGAGACGCGTCGAAATAATAACCAAGGTTTTGTTGAACTCGTTCAACGTATATTTCAAGAGAAATACAATGTTTTATAAATTTCAAGATTCAAGATATTCAAATACAATCAAGTACTACTATATATAGTAGTTTCCAACTTTAAGAAAATACAACAAAAATAAGAAAATGAAGCTTCCTAGCAACTTCCATTTCGGCCGAAAATCTAAAGATGAGATACCAAGTATCTTGGTTTTATTATGTGATTAAGACATGAAGCAATCTTGGACTTGATGGTGACATGAAGAAGATCTTCACCAAATGTAATCTTCAATTCGGCCGATTCCTCAAGTAGTGATTTAGGGAGATTTTTGTGAAGATATGATATCACTCCTTTGGAATTATTATGGTGATTATGACTTGAGGGAAAATGACATGAAGGATGAAAGTCTTCTTCAAATCTTAAGTATGGGCCGATTTTGTAGTGAAGTGGGGAAGGAAAATATCTTCATTATCTTGTGAAAGATATGAAGACAAATAAGGTCCCTTTCAAGCATGTCATGAGGATTTTGTGGTGATATGATATCAAGTCTTTTTGGAATTATCATGGTGATTAGGACATGAAGGATAATGACATGAAGGAGACATTTGATGAAAGTCTTCATCAAATCTTTATGCTAGGGCCGATTTTTATTATGGTGGGGAAGAGAAAATATCTTCATGATCTTGGACCAAATATGATGCTGTCGGTTTTGTCATTTCTGGGATCCAATGAGTCCTAATTTGGTCCTATGGTCTCATAAGATTTGTAGCTCTCTTTCTTAGCTTTCCATGGCCACTTGAATCACCTAAATCGGATTTCGGACGAGAAAGTTATGGACAAAATACTAAAACTGCTACGAAGTCGTAAATGGCGCGCGAGAATTGGTAATTTGTCCATGTATTTTGCATGAGGATTTTATGTATGCTGCGACTCAACCAAGCTTGGTTGGATAATCTTCTTTTTGTATTTGATGATGTTGACCGATTCGTATCATACCCTCTCTCTTTAAAGGAATTGTCCTCAATTCGAACTCCTTCGTCACCAAGATAATTAACTAAAGCCTCTAAGTATTTGATCTCGAAGATATCCGCAGACGTACATGACCCAAAATCTTGAGACGATAGGTAGTGGGGCCCCCTCGAGAATCACCAACAAAATAACTATCATTATTAATAAAATAATAATAATTACTCCGCGAGTAATACCGATATCATGACATGAGTGGATATCCGAAATGGGACGCACGGTTAACTCCACATCGGGTTCCTCCTCCGAGTGGAAACACCGATTTCTCGGGTTCATCATCAAAATGGAAAACACAGAATTTATTACGGTGGGAACCATATGATTTATTACGGATTCCTTTTCATCAATTGGTTCCTCATCAAATCTGGCGGTCCGTCATAATCTAACCAACACTCCGTTTCAATATTCCGTGCTCCTCCAATAATGTCTCATCAAAAATTAATCCACTAAGCTCGTTTCGTACCGCAACAAAGTCACACGAACCACTTTGCTCCGATAGGGTAGTTCGACTCCAACCATCATCTTCTTTGTCATCAAAAAATGCCGCAGGAAATTCTGTCATATCAAAGTCGTCAGTGACAAAGAGTTCATCTTCAAGATTAGCCGTTTCAGAAAGCATAAGGCCATGATCTTGTTTCGCGTTACTAAAATAATTTGGTCCGTTTTGGTCAATTTGACCAACACAACCAACTAGCCCATGATCAAAGTAGCAAGATCTAGGTTCGTCGACTAGGGAGACACGGCTCAACTCATCTTCTTCGTTGAATTGCTCCGTTGAAAACTCTGTCTCGTCTACTTCAATGAAAATGACCGTAGGGACATTGTCTTCATCGAAAAAAGATTCTGTTGGGAATTTCTTGATGGAGGAAGACCTTAGATCGAATGCCGGTGGTGGGGCGTCGAAGGATTGGTGGTAAGATGGGGATTTGAACCTTCGATTGAAATATTTTTTGAATTTAAGCCAATCTTGGATTTTAGGCTTACGTTGTTGTGAACGGGATATTTGATTTTGCCACCAGACGGCGGCGCTACCGCGGAGGCGCCTTGCCACCAACGAAACGCGGCGGTTGATCGGGGCAGCCTTGAAGTCCGAGTGCTCCTGACAAGCACGAAGCCAATCTATGCACGCATTTGGATCACTATCTCCGTGAAATTCCGGTATGCTGCGGAATTTGGCCAAGAAATCAATATCGTTGGTATCGTCTCTGTGTCTTTCTTGCATACGTCGCTCCGGTAAGCCGTTTAGTGCGTCACGGAGTGTCATCAAGAAATCGAGCTCGGAAAATTCCATAACAAGAATCAAGAGATAGTTCTTGACAAGAAATCGGACAGAAAATTTTCCAAGAAATACGTGAAGAATGAACCAAGAAGATGATCAAGGAATCTGATCTCCACCGTTCAGACTGTAGTTCAATGAGTTGGCTTACTTTTGTCAAAATTTCGTGATGATCCAACGGTCGAATCCACGGGAAACTTTGTTTTCTTCCGACTGCGCTAATCTGCCAATGTTATGCGAAAATTCTTCTAACCGTGAAGAACAACCCAAGAAGGTTTCAACAAAAAAAAAAATTCGGTGAATATAGTTGATCGCCCAAGGAGATGACCTTGGGCTCCGATACCACTTATGATACGAATTATCCGGGGAGAGGTGGATACGTATCGGTCGGAGTATATGTAAGTGTATGATAGCGGAAGGCTTTTACGAATATGGAGTTTTCGGATGTATTTTGTATGTGAATAATATCGGATATAACAATAAAAATATCGAACAAGAAGATGATACGAATTACGACGTAATGCGTATGAAATACAACGGAAGATTATTATGTCTTGACGATTATCAAAGTGTCACTCGAAAATACAAGGGGTGGCCGAACTTAAATGGATTTCGGCCGTGAGGTAGTAGTGTATACGGATTTGGATGTGTTTTATCGAACTAGACCTATAACTCGATAAAAGTAATCTCTTCCCAAGACCTATTGAGAATTGATCAAGTTAAAATCCCGAGACGCGTCGAAATAATAACCAAGGTTTTGTTGAACTCGTTCAACGTATATTTCAAGAGAAATACAATGTTTTATAAATTTCAAGATTCAAGATATTCAAATACAATCAAGTACTACTATATATAGTAGTTTCCAACTTTAAGAAAATACAACAAAAACAAGAAAATGAAGCTTCCTAGCAACTTCCATTTCGGCCGAAAATCTAAAGATGAGATACCAAGTATCTTGGTTTTATTATGTGATTAAGACATGAAGCAATCTTGGACTTGATGGTGACATGAAGAAGATCTTCACCAAATGTAATCTTCAATTCGGCTGATTCCTCAAGTAGTGATTTAGGGAGATTTTTGTGAAGATATGATATCACTCCTTTGGAATTATTATGGTGATTATGACTTGAGGGAAAATGATATGAAGGATGAAAGTCTTCTTCAAATCTTAAGTATGAGCCGATTTTGTAGTGAAGTGGGGAAGGAAAATATCTTCATTATCTTGTGAAAGATATGAAGACAAATAAGGTCCCTTTCAAGCATGTCATGAGGATTTTGTGGTGATATGATATCAAGTCTTTTTGGAATTATCATGGTGATTAGGACATGAAGGATAATGACATGAAGGAGACATTTGATGAAAGTCTTCATCAAATCTTTATGCTAGGGCCGATTTTTATTATGGTGGGGAAGAGAAAATATCTTCATGATCTTGGACCAAATATGATGCTGTCGGTTTTGTCATTTCTGGGATCCAATGAGTCCGAATTTGGTCCTATGGTCTCATAAGATTTGTAGCTCTCTTTCTTAGCTTTCCATGGCCACTTGAATCACCTGAATCGGATTTCGGACGAGAAAGTTATGGACAAAATACTAAAACTGCTACGAAGTCGTCGTGCGCGCGAGAATTGGTAATTTGTCCATGTATTTTGCATGAGGATTTTATGTATGCCTGCGACTCAACCAAGCTTGGTTGGATAATCTTCTTTTTTGTATTTGATGATGTTGACCGATTCGTATCACTAGTACTGCTCTTTCCATGGCAGGTCGGTGCCAGCTTATTCGCTCTGTCTTATCTTCTTTACATATTTATTGGGCTGGTAGTTTTATTTTGCCTAAGGGCGTTCTCTCTTTGATTGAGAAACGTATCAGGCGGTTCCTCTGGCGAGGTTCTCATGATTCGGGCCTGGCCAAGGTGGCCTGGGCTAAGGTTTGCTTGGATGTGGATTGTGGGGGCCGTGGCATCATTCCGTTGAGGCTCCAGAATCAGGCGCTGATGGCTCGTCATATCTGGGCTCTTATCACGGGCTCTAATCGTTCTGTCTGGGTTAATTGGGTTCGGACTTTTAGGTTGCAGCAGTTGTTCTTCGGGACCTTAGTGTCTCTCGGCTTGACTTGGTATTGGCGTCGGCTCAAATGCGTCCCCTTGTTATGGGAGCATTTCAAGATTCCATTGGAGATGGCTCATCCTTCTACTTGTGGTCGGACACCTGGCATTCTATGGGTGTGATTAGGCATTCAGTTCCTAGAGCTCCTCTGTGGTCCGGCATCGACGTGGGAGCTAGGCTTGATTCGGTTATTGTTGAGGGTTCTTGGGAGTTGCCGGTGGTGGATAGGCCCGAGCTTTGCAGATTACTCGCTTTGCCACATATTAATGGGGGTCAGGATCGCGTTTTATGGAGACCGCTTAGTTCGGGGATTTTTTCATCCTCTTCTGCTCTTCGGTTCCTCAGAGGTTATTCGCCCCCTGTTCCTTGGGCTCCGCTCTTGCACGGGCCGGGAAAGATCCCGAGACACTCTTTCATCCTCTGGTTGGCTATTCAGGAGCGGTTGTCGACTATGGATAAGCCTTGGCTTCAGCATATTGATGGGATTTGTGTCCTTTGTGGTATGGCGGTAGAGACGCACTCCCACCTATTCTTTCAGTGCCCTTATTCTAGGAGGTGTATTTCTATTGCTAGGAGGGCCGTCCGCTTTCGTTGGCCGCACTCTGTGTGGAGCTCGGGGGTATTGTGGGCTGCTAGGAGGTGGAGAGGTAAGCACGTGGTCAACGTGGCTTACCGTATTCTTCTTGCTGCGTTGGTCTATTTGATTTGGCAGGAGAGGAACGAGAGGAGGTTTGGCCAGAGCCGTCGAGATCCTCATTCGGTTACTTTCCAGGGGATAGGTCTTGTTCGTGATATTATCTCTCATAGATGGCCCGCCCGTTCTCTATCTACTGTGGCTCTTCGTCGTATTTGGAGAATAGCTTGGTAGTTCCTCCTTTGTTTGTATCTTTCTAGGCTTTGTAGCTTTGGTAGCCATTTGTTCGTAGGCTTTGTTTTCCTACTTTTGCTCTTTGTTTCGTTGTTTGGTGCACCATTCTATATGGTTGTCGGGTATTGGCCAGCCTTTCTTGGCCACTCTTATTTTATTTATGCAATTGACTTTTCCCAAAAAAAATGTTAGAAGACTTTGGTTTGATTCTTGATGATTATTATTATCATGCTTTGACGACTTTGTTGCCATGTAGGTGACTTATTCAAGGGAGGGGAACCATCGGTTTCAATGCATGAAGAAGGTGGGTGAGTGCATGGTTCGTAATTTCTTCATGCATACGTAAAATATGTTCAAGGTTACTTCAAGTCTCGTGTTAGTCGTCTCGTCCAAAGAAGTAATTGCATGTCGTGTAGGTGCATGTGTGTGCATGGCCGTATGCATGGTTGCATGGTCGTATACGTCGTCTTTCTTCGGTTGGCCATGTCGATCTCATATCATCCCCTCTTCCTTTAAAGAGATTTGTCCTCGAATCTAAAGTCCAAGGACAGTTGGTATTCCGGATAGGGTTGTGCTCCTCCCGGGTTGAAGATGTAATTTTCGTCGGATGTGTTGACGTTTGCTTGGGATTGCATTTTTAAAAGACCAACCTGCAAAATAAAAACAAACGACGTATCTAGGTGTATACAATTTCCCTTAACGGAATCCCCAAAAAAAGATTTGTGGTTTAACGGAATAATTTCCATTTCCGGCGTCATGTGGGCACAAATCTTGTCCTCATTCCTTTCATCAATGAGTTCGTCTTTTACTATTTTCCAGTCACATGTAGCCACATAGCTTTTACGTTGGTCGGTGTCGGGAACCGGATCAATGAGAACAATTGGATTGGGATCCTCCAATTTTTTAATAGAAATAACCTCATAGAAATTTTGGGGAACAATCGCCTTGTCCTCAATCTCTTCATCTTCTGTAGCTCGGGAAACGGATGGTTGTGTAGAACTTAAAAGTATACTTGTGAGTTCCTCACTCGTTAACTCGTCCTGATGCTCCAAATCATTTGAAACCGATTTGGTTTCTAAAGTACGAAGAACTAAGTCTGTATCATAATCGGGAGCATCGTAAACTACACATTCTTCTTCTCCTTCGTCCTCTATATCAAACTTGAGAATGTCGCCTAGCCTTTCTTGTTCTTCCTCGGCTATTAACTCGTCTCGGGTAGCAAGAGTCGGGCAAACATCTTGCACATGATCGAACCCTTGGCCAATGAAACAACTCACCTCCAGCAAACTCGTCGCATTAGGCAAGTCGAGAGCTTTAGAAACCGAGTTGGGGGCTGATGTTGTTACGATTTTGAGAGCCGAACTCGAGCCGAAAGGTACGTATCTCTTGCGAAGTTTTCTTTTCAACGACTCCCACGAACAGATCTTGTTTTTTCCAGCACGAGTCCTTTGCTTCTTCTTTAATTCGAACCAAACTGAAGCGCCTTTAACCAACTTGATAATTGCATATCTGCAACGCTTCTCATCATCAAGACCTTTAAACTCGAACAAGCAATCCATCTTACGTTCCCATTCCAAATAAATCTCGGGGTCGGTACCTCCGATGAACTTTGGAAGTTTGTTCAACTCGAACTCGTTAGTATGATGTGGGGAACACAGGCCTTCTCCTCCTCGTCGAGGTTCCGGTAAGTCATGTAAAGCATCACATAGCTTTACCAAGAATTCGGTATTGGAAAAGTCCATCTCTTCTAATGATCAAGAAATCGGACAGAAAATTTGCCAAGAAATCCGTGAAGAATGAACCAAGAAGATGATCAAAGAATCTGATCTCCACCGTTCAGACTGTAGTTCAATCAGTTGGCTTACCTTTGTCAAAATTTCGTGACGATCCAACGGTCGAATCCACGGGAAACTTTGTTTTCTTCCGATCGCGCTAATCTCAACAAAAAAAATCGTTGAATAAATCGCCCAAGGAGATGACCTTGGGCTTTGATACCACTTATGATACGAATTACGTATATAAGTGTACGTAAAACGTATAAAATACAATGGAAGATTATCACGGTTTTTACAAGTATCAAAGTAACAACGAAAATAAAAGGTGGTGGCCGAATTTATACGGTTTCGGCCGTGAGGTAGGATAGTGTATGGGATTGAATATATTTTATCGAATTAGACCTATAACTCGATAAAGATAATCTCTCCTCAAGACCTATTGAGAATTGATCAAGTTATAATTCGAGACGCGTCGAAATAATAACCAAAGTTTTGTTGAACTCGTTCAACGTATATTTCAAGAGAAATACAATGTTTATAACTTTCAAGATCATTCCAAAGGGTTGAGGGTGAGGCTATTATATAGCCATAATGACTCCTAACAAGGCCGAAGAAAATCACACAAAATCTAGCTAAAATACAAGCACTTATTAAACTATCTACAAAGACTTTGACAAGAAATCACAACATTTTGGCTCCTTGTACAAATCGGTCGTGGGGCTTCCAAGAAGGAGTGGACAAGATCCTACTCATGTGATATATTGTAAGGCTTGACAATGACTTGATCATGAAAGGGACTTCTTGGCATCTTCTTCCTTCAAGTCTTCACCAAATCTTCACAAATCTTTGTCAATTTTCGGCCATAAAAATCACTGCATATTTGAACGGTTCGTGTGTCTTGATAGAAGCATAATTGGACCTTGGACCGTTTCACATGATTTATATATCTTTCTTTTATCTTTCCATGGCCACTTGAGTCACCTAAATCGGACTGCGTATGAGAGAGTTATGATTAAAATACCAAAACTGCTACGAAGTAGTCATACGCGCGGGAATTGGTAATTTTGTCCGCGTTTTTGCCTTTTTCTCTCCGACTAGTAAATTTCGGATCATGACTAGTCAATCTTGAGCAAATCTTCACCAAAGACAAGAAACAAAATAAAATAACTAGTCATGTTAGAAGACTTTGGTTTGATTCTTGATGATTATTATTATCATGCTTTGACGACTTTGTTGCCATGTAGGTGACTTATTCAAGGGAGGGGAACCATCGGTTTCAATGCATGAAGAATGTGGGTGAGTGTATGGTTCGTAATTTCTTCATGCATACGTAAAATATGTTCAAGGTTACTTCAAGTCTCGTGTTAGTCGTCTCGTCCAAAGAAGTAATTGCATGTCGTGTAGGTGCATGTGTGTGCATGGCCGTATGCATGGTTGCATGGTCGTATACGTCGTCTTTCATCGGTTGGCCATGTCGATCTCGTATCAAACTTTCACTTTATTCCCATCATCGAGCAAATGTAACGCGTATGATTTCGGATGAGTAGTAGTGACGAGTCCGAGCTTCGCCACCATCTCACTTGAAGCAACATTTGTACAACTTCCTCCATCGATTATCAAACTACACCACTTGTCTTTAATTTGACACTTGGTGTGGAATATTTGATCTCGTTGTTCCGTGTCCCTCAAAACCGTCTTGACTTGTAAAGTGCGAAGGACTAGACTCGTGTCATAGTCCGGAGCATTGTAAGCTTCGCACTCCTCTTCTTCTTCGGCGTCTATGTCAAACACATCTCTGAGTTTTTCTTCTTCGTCCTCGGCCAATAATTCTTCCCGGACCTCAAGAGCCTCTCTTAGTGTCACCACCCATTTGTTCGGACATGCATTTTGGTAATGGCCGAATCCTTGACACTTGAAACATCGTACCTTCGCCAAACTTGTTTCTTTGGGTATGTAGGGAGCCTTAGGTGCCGTGACAGGGACATGACTTGGTGTGGTGCTTTTAGTACCCGAACTCGAACCGGCACTTGGATTCCCGAATTTGGAAGGAAATTCGGGTCTTGAAAACTTCAATTTATTTTGGGCTTCTATCTTCACACATAATCCACATAAAGTGTCGAAATCTTCATATGGGCATAACTCCACCGTGTTGGCTATGTTTTTGTTTAAGCCACGTAAAAAACGTGACATCTTTTGCTCTTTGTTTTCTTCTAGCTCTCCCATCAAGACCAAACTTTCGAATTCTTCAATATATTCACCGACACTTAGTTTGCCTTGCATGAAATCGGCAATCTTCCGGTATAAGGTTAACCGATGTGATGTTGGCACATACCTCTTATGAAGTTTTCTTTTTAAAGAATCCCACGAACGGATTTTTGCTTTTCCCTCCCGATGATACGAATTACGTATATAAGTGTACGTAAAACGTATAAAATACAACGGAAGATTATCACGGTTTTTACAAGTATCGAAGTAACAATTAAAATAAAAGGTGGTGGCCGAAATTATATGGTTTCCGGCCGTGAGGTAGGATAGTGTATGGGTTTGAATGTGTTTTATCGAATTAGACCTATAACTCGATAAAGATAATCTCTCCTCAAGACCTATTGAGAATTGATCAAGTTAAAATTCGAGACGCGTCGAAATAATAACCAAGGTTTTTTTGAACTCGTTCAACGTATATTTCAAGAGAAATACAATGTTATTAATTTTCAAGATGCATACAACAAACAAGTGTACTACTATATATAGTAGTATAACGAAATAAGTAACAAGAAAAAAACAAAATAAAAGTCTTCTCCTAACATGTTTCGGCCGAAATATCAAGTGTGGGGGAGGAGATCTTCAATATCTTGGACTTATTGTTTGATGACTTTGACATGAAGAAAAAAGGCTTGATGAAAGTCATCCCCAAGAGCATGCTTCGGCCGATTTCAAGGATGTGGGGAGGAGGGGATCTTCAAGATTTTGTGTAAGATATGAAGACAAACATGAAGAAAAAGGCTTGGTGAAAGTCTTCACCAAGGAGCATGCTTTGGCCGAAAAATCAAAGGTGTGGGGGAGGAAAAGATTTTGGACAAGATATAGTTTTGATAAAATCTTCAAGCATCTTGTACTAAATCGGCCGAATCCCCCATGCTTTGGACCGATTTCGTCGTCATGTTTTACGTTACTCCAGTTCCGATTAATAACGTAACTCCAATTTGTGTGTTCTTCTCGCCCAAGTATGATGATGCGTGGGCGTGTAACTTTGTATCGTCATTGATGTCGATTTTTATTGACTCCAGTTCGATTGGGGTAGTTGATATCGTATCATTTCCTCCCTCTTTGAAAGGAATTGACCTCAATTCCGTAATGCCATCGTCGTCAAGGTAAGGCGAGAGATCGCCTACGTTGAAAGTTGCGTGTACTCCGTATTCGCCCGGAAGTTCTACTTTGTAAGCGTTGTCGTTCACTTTTCCCACAATTTTGTACGGACCTTCGGCTCTCGGCATTAATTTGTTCTTGCGTTTGTTTGGGAATCGTTCTTTCCTCAAATGTATCCAAACTAAGTCGCCAACATCAAATAGTCTCGCCTTTTTATTTTTGTTCGACTTCCGTTTGTAAATTTCATTTACTTCTTTAATTCGATCTCGTACTTTTTCATGTAACTTCATCATTGACTTGAGTTTTGATTATGCGTCTTTGTGAACCAATTCGTCGTTCGGCAAGGGAATCAAATCCAATGGCATGTGTGGATTTATTCCGTACACTACTTCAAAAGGTGAATGGGCCGTGGCGAAACCGGGTGATCGGTTGTATGCGAATTCCGCATGTGCAAGTTTAACGTCCCAATCTTTTTGTGTTTTGTTCACCAATCCTCGCAATAATGCTCCCAAGGTTCGATTAGTCACTTCGGTTTGTCCATCGGTTTGCGGGTGATGTGAAGTACTTAATAGAAGTTTAGTTCCCACTTTTCTCCATAAAGTATTCCAAAAGTAACTCAGGAATTTAGAATCTCGATCTGACACGATAGTTTTTGGAACTCCGTGTAAACGAACTACTTCTCGGAAATATAAGTCCGCCAGATTGCTTGCATCATCGGTTTTGTGGCATGCTATAAAGTGAGCCATTTTTGAAAAACGGTCGACGACCACCATGATCGAGTCTTTGCCCCGTTGAGTACGAGGTAAAGCAACAATAAAATCCATCGAGACATCCTCCCACGGTCGCAAAGGTATTGGCAACGGCATGTATGTACTTGGCTTGAACGAACTTTTCATCATGTGACAAGTGACGCATTTACTCACGATTGTGCTTACGTCACCATACATCTTTGGCCAAAAGAAATGCTCCTTTAGCACTTCTACGGTTTTAGCCGAACCGAAATGACCGGCTAGTCCTCCTCCGTGCGCCTCCCGAACTAGTAATTCCCGAATCGTATGCTTCGGCACACATAGTTTATTTCCTTTGAAAAGAAAGCCATCCTGTAAAATAAATTCTTCGTACGGGCCTGCTTTACAACGGGTGAAAATTTCTCCGAAATCCAAATCGTCAATGTAATGATCTTTCAAAGTCTCGAACCCCAACAAACGAACATCTAGAATAGAAAGTAAGGCATACCGTCTTGATAGTGCATCCGCCACTATATTACTCTTACCGTCTTTGTACGTGGATGAAAAGTGAAAAGATTGCAAAAATTCCACCCATTTTGCATGTCTCGGACTTAGCTTGTTTTGCCCGTTAATGTATTTCAACGACTCGTGATCCAAATGCAACACGAAATGTTTCGAACGTAAATAGTGACTCCAATGATCGAGTGCTCTCACGATAGCATAGAACTCTTTGTCGTAAGTACAATAATTAACTCGAGCACCACTTAACTTTTCTGAAAAATAGGCGATGGGGCGGCCTCCTTGAATAAGTACTGCCCCGATTCCAACTCCACTAGTGTCGCATTCCACCTCAAATGGTTGTGAAAAATCGGGTAACGTTAAAATCGGTGCTTCACATAACTTTTCTTTTAATATTTCAAAAGCTTTTTGAGCAGCCTCGTTCCATGCAAATGTTCCTTTTTTAAGACACTCCGTGATCGGACTGTAGATGGTACTAAAGTCCCGTATGAATCGTCGGTAAAAAGAAGCGAGGCCATGAAATGATCATACCTCCGTGATAGTTTTTGGTGTCGGCCAAGACTTGATTGCCGCGATTTTCTCTTGATCCACCGAAACTCCTTCTTTAGAAACGACATAGCCGAGAAAGACAAGACTCTCGACTAGGAAAGTACACTTTTCCCGCTTTCCATAAAGTTTCTGTTTCCTTAGAGTTTCAAACACGTGCCGCAAGTGTTCAAGATGCTCCTCTAAGGATCGACTGTAGATTAAAATGTCGTCTAAGTATACGACAACAAACTTCCCCAAGAAAGGTTTAAGAACCTCGTTCATCAATCTCATGAAAGTGCTCGGGGCATTAGTGAGGCCGAATGGCATCACAACCCACTCGTAAAATCCATTCTTCGTTTTAAATGCCGTCTTCCATTCGTCTCCCTCTCGCATGCGAATTTGATGGTATCCGCTCCGTAAATCAACTTTTGAAAATATAACCGAGCCATGCAACTCGTCTAACATGTCGTCTAGTCTCGAGATGGGGAACCGATACTTGACGGTGATGTTATTCACGGCTCTACTGTCAATGCACATTCGCCATGATTCGTCTTTTTTTGGTACAAGTAGGACTGGAACCGCACACGGACTTAAACTCTCTCGGACATATCCGTGACTCATGAGCTCATCAATTTGACGTTGTAGCTCTTTGGTTTCGTCGGGATTACAATGATACGCTACTTTATTCGGTAATGGAGCTCCTGGTATAAGATCAATTTGGTGTTCGATTCCGCGGATAGGTGGTAATCCCACCGGCAAGTCTTCGGGAAAGACATCCGTGAACTCGTGCAATAGTGTATCTATCTCTTCTTCGTGTTGTGATTTTGTAGCAAGGTTTCGGGTTTCTTTGATCATCATCAAATAAACACGTTCACCATCGTCAATGGCGTGTTCGACTTCTTTTTCGTTTGCAAACATCATGAGCTTCGGTCCTTCGACTTTTTTTGAACTCATTGTTCGGATAGCTTGAGGTGACATAGGTTTAAGAACAATTTTTTTACCTTTGTCTCGTAACTCATACTCGTTGCTCCTTCCTCGATGCAGTACGTCTCGATCAAATAACCAAGGTCTTCCTAACAATACGTGACATGCATCCTTTGGTAGTACATCGCATATAATATCATCACCATACGAACCCATGGTGAGTCCGACCTTCACTTGTCTTGATACTTTCACTTTGTTTCCATCATCGAGCCAATGGAGTGCATACGGATTTGGATGAGCCGTGGTGGTTAGTCCGAGTTTCGAAACCATCTCGCTTGATGCCACGTTTGTACAACTTCCACCGTCAATGATCAAGCTACACCTTTTCTCTCCGACACGACACTTTGTGTGAAAGATTTGATCTCTTTGTTCTATGTCACTCGGGGCCGCCTTCGTTTGTAACATGCGAAGGACGAGGTTTGTGTCATAATTCAGGACATCGTATGCCTCGCAATCTTCTTCTTCTTCGTCGGCTTCCAAGTTAAAGACGTCTCCAATTCTTTCTTCTTCGGCTAGTAACTCTTCTCGGACGGCTATGGCTTCTCGTAATGTCACTATTCTTCGATTTGGACAAGCACTTTGATAGTGTCCAAATTCTTGACATTTAAAACACCGAACTTTAGATAAACTTGTTTCCTTTGGCGTGAGAGGAGTTTTTGGAATGTAGTAACGGGTGGATTTGCCGTGACAGTTTTTGGAAATGAGCTAGAACTCGTGCCAAAGTTGGTATTTCCGAACTTAGGTGGGAATTCGGGTTTTGAAAATTTTGTCTTGTTTTGAGTTTCCAACTTTATGCAAAGTCCGCACAAAGTATCAAAGTCGGAATAGGGCTAGAGTTCCACGGAATTAGCAATGTTTCTATTCAAGCCTCGTAAGAAACGGGACATCCGTAATTCTTCGCTCTCTTCAAGTTCTCCCATCAAGGATAAGTTTTCAAACTCTTCGATGTATTCTCCGACACTTAGCTTTCCTTGTATGAGGTCCGAAATTTTTCGATATAAACTTAACTTTTTGACTCATCAAGGTCAATATTATTATAAAAACGAGAAACAGAAAAGAGTTACAAAGAGAGGGCCATCCAAGACAACAAAATAAAATCTCAAGCTAATCCCACAAGCGGGTAGTCAAGAGAAATACAGAGAAAAATACAAATGCAAAAGCAATCTATGAAAACAGAATAAAAGGACCTATACCCCCATACCAGATGTATGGGGTTGCAGCCGCAGGCCTCGTTAAAACCCTATCGTAGAAAAACCCAATGGGAAAAACCTACGATAGGGAAAAAGAGTACCCGAGCGTTATGCTGCGAGAAAACTAATATCGGCTAAAATACATAGGAGACATATCCCTCAGCGGAAGATCTCGAGAGGCTCGCGCCGCTAGACCACTCGTAAGAAACCAATCTTTTAGAAAGCCGATCACACAAAGCATTCCCTTCTCTATAGATATGAGAGACCCTGAAGTGCATGCCGTCAATAATACGCCAAATCCGCCTCAAATGACTGCGGTAGATCCAGGGAACAGCCGAACTACGATCCGATAGAATGCTCACAACATAAGTAGAGTCAGACTCCAGCCACAAATAATCCCAACCATGATAAAAAGCAATCTCGATAGCATGAATAGCCGCGACCAACTCAGCTTGGAAGGCAAAACAGCAACCAATTGCCGCAGAGAGAGTGCCAAAAACCCGGCCCAGACGATTCCGATAAACAAGGCCAATAGCACCCAAGCCTGGGCAGCCTTTAGCCATCCCATCAGTGTTAACTTTCATCCAGCCAATTGGGGGGGATACCATTTCACATAAATAGGGTAAAGCGGAGGTCTCGCGTGGGCAGCCACACCCAGAGCCCGAAGACGAACCAAATCAGAAATAGAGTTATCCATGGTGCCCATGTCATAGTTATTACATTCTCTGAGAAGAGACCAAACTATAGAACGAAGAGACATGATAGAAAATTTAGCATCATTATATAAAACCTCACAGCGAATATGCCGATAGCCCAGACGGCGAATAATAGTGAATCTCCAGAGTAGAGATCTGTGACTAAATCGATATCCATAGCTCGAATGATGAAGTGCCCGAACCCTGCGTTCAATTCTAAAGAGTTTAAGAAGCCCCGCTCAATATAGTCCTAATCGCGGATAACAACACACTCGGTGAAAATATGGTCAATCGATTCACGGCAGAGAGACGTAAAAGGCAAACCAAGGACCAATGAAACCCCTTAAACGAAGAAGATCAAAAACAGGCAGCCTGTTGTGAATAGCCTTCCAGACCGTGAGAGAGAGACGGATATAAACTTAACTTGTGTGTAGCCGGGACATATCTCTTACGTAGTTTGTTTTTTAGAGAATCCCACGAACGTATCTTTTCCTTACCGGTACAAACTCGTTTTGTCTTCATTCGTTCAAACCATAGGGAAGCTCCCTTTCCAAGTTTGAGAATCGCGTACTTGCATCTTTTCTCGTCATCGAGGTCCTTGAACTCAAACATTCGTTCAATTTTCCTTTCCCACTCCAAATAAGTCTCAGGGTTGGTGCCGCCTACGAACTCCGGAAGTTCACTTGTCTTGAATTCATCCGCATGTTGTGGTGCATGCATGGCGTCGTATCCTCGTCGTGCATGGATTCGGGGCTCCAGCAAGCCTCGAAGAACGTCACGCAATTTGGCTACTTCTTCATCGGTGAATGCCATCTTCTTGAGTAACGTCGAGGACCGTGAGACAAATGGTTCCGATACCACTTATGATACGAATTACGTATATAAGTGTACGTAAAACGTATAAAATACAACGGAAGATTATCACGGTTTTTACAAGTATCGAAGTAACAATGAAAATAAAAGGTGGTGGCCGAAATTATATGGTTTCCGGCCGTGAGGTAGGATAGTGTATGGGTTTGAATGTGTTTTATCGAATTAGACCTATAACTCGATAAAGATAATCTCTCCTCAAGACCTATTGAGAATTGATCAAGTTAAAATTCGAGACGCGTCGAAATAATAACCAAGGTTTTGTTGAACTCGTTCAACGTATATTTCAAGAGAAATACAATTTTATTAATTTTCAAGATGCATACAACAAACAAGTGTACTAATATATATAGTAGTATAAGGAAATAAGTAACAAGAAAAAAAACAAAATACAAGTCTTCTCCTAACATGTTTCGGCCGAAATATCAAGTGTGGGGGAGGAGATCTTCAATATCTTGGACTTATTGTTTGATGACTTTGACATGAAGAAAAAAGGCTTGATGAAAGTCTTCCCCAAGAGCATGCTTCGGCCGATTTCAAGGATGTGGGGAGGAGGGGATCTTCAAGATTTTGTGTAAGATATGAAGACAAACATGAAGAAAAAGGCTTGGTGAAAGTCTTCATCAAGGAGCATGCTTTGGCCGAAAAATCAAAGGTGTGGGGGAGGAGAAGATTTTGGACAAGATATAGTTTTGATAAAATCTTCAAGCATCTTGTACTAAATCGGCCGAATCCCCCATGCTTTGGACCGATTTCGTCGTCATGTTTTACGTTACTCCAGTTCCGATTAATAACGTAACTCCAATTTGTGTGTTCTTCTCGCCCAAGTATGATGATGCGTGGGCGTGTAACTTTGTATCGTCGTTGATATCGATTTTTATTGACTCCAGTTCGATTGGGGTAGTTGATATCGTATCACCCGAGCTCTTCGCGTCTTTACTCCTTCGAACCAAAGAGAAGCACCCTTCCCTAACTTGAGAATTGCATATTTGCAACGTTTCTCGTCGTTAAGGTCTTTGAATTCGAACATGCGTTCAATTTTCCGTTCCCACTCCAAATAAGCTTCGGGATCGGTACCTCCAATGAACTCCGGAAGTTCGTTTACTTTAAACTCATCCGCATGGTGTATTTGACGTGTGTCATCCCCGTGTCTTGCATGCATACGTGGTTCCGGTAGACCTCTTAGTGCATCCCGGAGTTTCATCAAGAAATCGGGATCGGAGAAATCCATAACAAGATTCAAGAGATAGTTTTGAACAAGAAATCTTCAATAAAATTGCCAAGGAAATAGCCTTGGGATCCGATGCCACTAATGATACGAATTACGTATGAAAATGGACGTAAACTCATATGTAATGCAGCGGAAATATAGTTGATCCTCACAACACTCGAATATGTGTAACGCTCGTAAGAAATAACCGAAAGTAGGGGAATTCGGTTTACGTAAACAAGAACAATATGAATGATTTATCAAAGTAGACCTATAGTTTGATAAGGTAATCTTTTCTCAAGACCTATTGAGAATCGATTAGATTAAAACTCAGCAGCGTCGAATTATAATCAAGGTTTCGATGAAAAGCATTCACCAAGAAAACACAAGTGTATTCTTATTTCTTCAACATACAATGGTTGTTACAATGCTTACACAAGCCTATATATAGGAGACTTCAAGTCTTCCTTATAAAAGAAAATAATTCAAAGATTTATAAAATCTTTGAATAATCAAAATAAAATACAAAAGGAACAACAATCCTAATTTTAGGGGAAACACAATCCCTAAAATGAGTAAAAAAACAAAGCAAAAACAAACACACAAAAGAAAACAAAAAAAAGTGTAATCTGCCGGCAGGACTCGGCCGTGTCGCTTGACACGGCCGCGCCGCGACAAGGACACTCGGCACGGGCGCGGCGCTGACAAGGACATCGGCGGTGACTCGACCGTGCCCGCTTGACACGGTCGCGGCGCGACAGGGACGTCCGATAGTGACTCATCTGACAGTGACTCGGCACGGGCGCGGCGCTGACAAGGACGTTCGGCATGGGCTCGATCGTGTCCTGGGATATGGTCGGGCGTCTGGGCAGTCGGTTTTGGCTTATCCGGAAGAGTTCGACTCGGCCGTGCCAGACAACACGGTCGAGTCCTGTGGGCAGTGACTTTGACATTTCCGGACGAGTGCGGCATGGGCCGTGTTGGACGACACGGCCGGGTTCGGTCGGCAGTGCTCGGCCAGTTGCGGCAGGTGGTGATTTTTCTGGCAGGTTGGACATTTTCTGGCAGGTTGGACATTTTCCGGTCGATTGAACATTTTTCCGGCAGGTTGGATGTCGACCTTCCGGCACAGCATGACACGGCTGAGACCGAGACTCCACGTCTTATGTCTGTTTTATCGCCTAAATACGTAGTAGTCCGTGCATGGCGTGTTGTAAGGTCATTTACATCGATCCTTACTTCGTCTTCTTCATTCATATTAAATGATTCCGTATCAGTTTTCACACCCTCGAACCATAGGGAAGCGCCCTTTCCTAATTTGAGAATCGCATATTTGCAACGTTTCTCATCGTTAAGGTTCTTGAAGTCGGACATATGTTCAATCTTCCTCTCCCACTCCAAGTAGACTTCGGGATTGGTACCTCCGACAAATTCCGGAAGTTCATTTACTTTGAATTCATCCATATGACGCGGTGAATGTGCGTCATATCCTCCTCTTCTAGCTTGAAAACGTGGTTCTTGTAAGTTGTGTAGTGCCTCACGGAGTTTCTCCATGAAATCGTCGGAAAAATCCATGATAAGATAGCTTGATCAAGAAAATCGCCAAGAGAATTTCGACAAGGAAATAACCTTGGGCTCCGATGCCACTAATGATAAGAATTACGTATGAAAATGTACGTAAACTCGCAAGGAAATGCAGCGGATATATTTTGTTACCTCACAACACTCGTATATGTGTAACACTCGTAAGAATTCACCGAAAGTAGGGCAATTTGGCTTACGTAAACAAGATAATATGAAAGTAAATTTATCAAACTAGACCTATAGTTTGATAAGGCAATCTCTCCCCAAGACCTATTGAGAACTGATTAAATTACAACTCGAAGACGCGTCGAATTATAATCAAGATGTGCTGAAAATCATTCAACAAGAATACATACACAATGTATTTCGTTTTTTTAAGCTTCAAGATGGCTTTCAAAGGTTGAAGATGAGGCTTTATAAATAGCCATTACAACTACAAACAAGATCAAACAAGATCACACAAGAAAACAAGCAAACATTAAACTAATCTATCAACTTTAACAAAGATTAAAAACAAAGTCATGCTTGGCTTCTTCCTTTCATTTTCGGCCGTGGGGTAAGTTGGAAGGAGTATATAACATCTTTCCCATGTGGTATCCTTTTGTAAGACTTTGATAAGGATAGAAAATGAAAGCAACATCTTGACATTTTCTTCCATGTAGTTCAGCCGATTTTTCAAAGGGTGGAGTGAGCCAAATCTCTATCCTTGATCTTATTATGGCGGAATTTGAAAAATGAAAGCAAACTTGAAAGTAGTGGGGACAAAATTCTTCATCATTCTCCCATCACAATCGGCCGAAATCTCCCCCTAATATGGCCAATTTTGTATGCATGAACATGCATACGTATACATGTTTTGATACATCTAAGTTATCCCGGTTCCGATTATTAAGATCGTTTTTTTTTTTGGGAAAAGTCAATTGCATAAATAAAATAAGAGTGGCCAAGAAAGGCTGGCCAATACCCGACAACCATATAGAATGGTGCACCAAACAACGAAACAAAGAGCAAAAGTAGGAAAACAAAGCCTACGAACAAATGGCTACCAAAGCTACAAAGCCTAGAAAGATACAAACAAAGGAGGAACTACCAAGCTATCCTCCAAATACGACGAAGAGCCACAGTAGATAGAGAACGGGCGGGCCATCTATGAGAGATAATATCACGAACAAGACCTATCCCCTGGAAAGTAACCGAATGAGGATCTCGACGGCTCTGGCCAAACCTCCTCTCGTTCCTCTCCTGCCAAATCAAATAGACCAACGCAGCAAGAAGAATACGGTAAGCCACGTTGACCGCGTGCTTACCTCTCCACCTCCTAGCAGCCCACAATACCCCCGAGCTCCACACAGAGTGCGGCCAACGAAAGCGGACGGCCCTCCTAGCAATAGAAATACACCTCCTAGAATAAGGGCACTGAAAGAATAGGTGGGAGTGCGTCTCTACCGCCATACCACAAAGGACACAAATCCCATCAATATGCTGAATCCAAGGCTTATCCATAGTCGACAACCGCTCCTGAATAGCCAACCAGAGGATGAAAGAGTGTCTCGGGATCTTTCCCGGCCCGTGCAAGAGCGGAGCCCAAGGAACAGGCGAATAACCTCGAGGAACCGAAGAGCGAAGAGGATGAAAAAATCCCGAACTAAGCGGTCTCCATAAAACGCGATCCGGACCCCATTAATATGTGGCAAAGCGGTAATGTCTGCAAAAGCTCGGGCCTATCCACCACCGGCCACTCCCAAGAACCCTCAACAATAACCGAATCAAGCCTAGCACCCACGTCGATGCCGGACCACGGAGGAGCTCTAGGAACGGAATGCCTAATCACACCCATAGAATGCCAGGGGTCCGACCACAAGAAGAAGGATGAGCCATCTCGATGGAATCCGAAATGCTCCCATAACAAGGGGCCTTGATTTGACGCCAATACCAAGCTGAAGCTTGATAGACACTAAGGTCCCAGAAAGAAAACTGCTGCAACCAAAAAGTCCGAACCCAATTAACCCAGACAGAACGATTAGAGCCCCTGATAATAGTACAGAAATGACGAGCCATCGCTGATTCTGGAGCCTCAACGGAATGATGCCACGGCCCCCACAATCCACATCCAAGCAAACCTTAGCCTGGCCACCTTGGCGAGGCCGAATCATGAGAACCTCGCGGAGGAACACTGATACGTTTCTCAATCAAAGAGAGAACGCCCTTAGGCAAAATAAAACTACCACCAATAAATATGTAAAGAAGATAAGACAGAGCGAATAAGTGGCACCGACCGCCATGGAAAGAGCAAGACTAGCCCACGAACTCGGACGACCATCAATCGAATCAATCAAAGGGAACACATAGCAATTGTCGGCTTTGAAGTAATCAAGGGAACTCCCAAATACCTCACGAAGAGTGACCTAGTGAAACCCTAACAAGCTGGAACTGGGCCCCACTTTGAGCACTAGCCGAAAGAAAGATATTACTCTTACTCGGGTTGGCCGAAGTCAGAGAGGGAAGCAAAGTTCTCAATACTTTTCTTAAGAACACCGAGAGACAACATCGGGATTACGAGAAAGGAGGAGGTCATCGGCAAAAGCAAGCATGAAGGTGCGTGTAGCCAAACACTTCAGTGGAATCGAACCCCGGAGTCGAGCGATCTCATGGGCGATAATACCATGGAGGACCTCCATAACAATAACAAACAGATACGGAGAGATAGGGTCACCTGCCTCGGCCCCTACGGCCCCTAAAGATACCCTCGGCATCCCCATTCAAGGAGATCGAGTAAGCCGGAGTGGTGATACACTCCACGACCCAAGCAATAAACGTGGTGGAACCCCATACATTGCGAGCAATCAAAACAAAATCCCATTCAACGGTGTCGTAAGCTTTCATAAGATCAACCTTAAAGACACACCGACTCGGCATCCCTCTTTGCCCATAACCATGAAGAAGCTCTGGGCGAGAAGGATATTATCACTAATCCTTCTCCCGGGAATAAAAGCGATTGAAATGGATCAATCAAGGAGTCAAGGCTATCACGCATACGATGGACCATAATCTTAGAAATAGCCTTATATAAAAGGTTACAACAAGAAATCGGTCTAAAATCGGACATGCTCCTCGGCAAAGCAACTTTAGGAACAAGAGATATAAGGGTAGTATTGATCGCTTGACGAATAGACCCGAGGAGAAAAAATGTTTAATAGCGTAAGTAATCTCACCCCCAACAATCGGCCGGGCTCGTCGATAAAAGCGGCATTAAACCCATCGGGGCACAGGGCCGAATTCATATCGAACCCAAAGAAAGCGAGCGAACCTCCTCATCGAAACCGGTCGATCATATGTAACGCAACATCGGGAGGAAGAGAAGAAGATACAAAGGGTCTCACACGATTATACGAGATAAGTGAACCCGATCCGAAGAACCCAATAACCTCTCATAGAACCCAACTACCTCATCCCGAATGAGAACATGATCTCGACTCAATGCCACCTCGAAACCGGCTAAAAATCCGCGAACGAGCCCTCCTAGAGGCAACCCTCCGGAAGAAGAAAGCGTAACACTGGTCCCCATCCTTGAGCCACGCTAGCTTGGCCGTTGCTGAGCGAGGGTGCTCACGGGAAGCAATGGAAGAGAACACCCACCGCAACACCCTTCTAAGCGTAAAGCGAGTCGACAAAGGAAACTCTCTAAGGATAGGTAGGCGTGAAAGGAAAGGCGATTTGAAGCCACATTAATAGCCAAGTCCCCTTTCCTCTTCCTCATAGCGAAAAACATGCTTAAGGGCATCTAACTTCCGCAAATCGCATAGAAGGGCTCCACAATAAGATGATGCCAAATACCAAATACGGCGGCGAGAAAGTCATCGAATCGCGAGAAAGTTATCAAACGGAACATCTTACCCCTACGGGGACAAGCTACCAATACCAAAGATAAGCGGGCTATGGTCAGAGGTCCGAGGCAAATCGCAAGTATAGGAGTAGTCAGAATGAGAAATAAACCACTGCGGATTACCCAGGACTCTATCTAACCGTTTCCACAAGGATCTAGGAGAAGGGCTCTTATTATGCCACGAGAACCAGGAGCCCAACATCGGAAGCGTCTCTAGATCGGCACGGCGTGAACTCCCTCAACTCCAACATAGGGAACTCATCATCATGATGAGTCACCTCTCCACCTAAGATCTCGCTACAATCCAAAACAGCATTAAAGTCGCCCATAATCACCCAAGGCTCGCTAACATGCAGAACAGAAAAATCAGTCAATCTTGCGAAGAAGTCTCCTCTGGATAGCATCATTAGAACCATAAGCAAAAGTAACTAGGAAGCTGGGCCGAGTCAATAAGCGAAATAATCCGGCGGTGAATAAGTTGAGGATCAATAGCAATAATATCAACGAGACCACGCGGAATCGGCCGACAAATCCGCTTACGGCCCGTTTTATAATCAAAAAACCCGCCACGAAGCATTAACCGAGAAGCAATATGCCTCGAGTTACCAACCGAGACTTTCGTCTCGGTAAGGCAACACAACAAAGACTAAAAGAAGAAATGACCTCCCGGACCGAGTTACGATGGTCGGGCCAGTTCGAGCCACGGGCGTTCCACACCTGCGGCGGAATCATCTAACACCCTCGAGAAGGGCTGCATCGAATTAGGGCCCATAGAAGAAGAACTAGAACAAAGCGGCGTGCGACTAACTCGGGAAGCTCAACCTCAATATCATCGGTGAGACCGAAAAGAGCCGCAAACTGTTGTGAGACGGCTCAAACATACAGTGAGAAGCCCTCCTAGGCGACACGATAGGAGAGTGGTAGTAACCAAGGAGAAAGTAGAGACACTACTCAACGGGCTCAAACCGGCCCGCACGACCTCAGGCCCCGGCTAACACCACATCCAGGCCCCGGAGGCGAGGCAGCGAGGCCAACCCGGCTGGCGGCCCCAAGCCGGAACCCGGACCAGCGAGGTCCCGGACCATGAGCGCTGAGGAGCGAGGCTTAGCCAAATAAATACGAGCACAGCACACCTTCGACCGGAGGCTTAGAAGTGCTCGGGCAAACCTGATCACGATGCCCGAAAACTCTACAAACACCACACCGATGAGGTAACCATTCATACTCAACATGGATCCTCCTAACAGCAGGACAATCACCATCAGATGGAATAACCATAAGGAACGAGCGAATCGGGCTAGTATCAGCGTCTAACATGACGCACACTCTAGCATAATCCACTTTCAGACAGTTCCTGGTGAAAACATCAGCAAAAAGAGGCTCCCCTAAAGCACTAGCAGTAATACTAAGCCCCTCGTCAGTCCAATACTCGAGGGGGACATCACGAAGTTTCACCCAAACAGGGACATGTTTAGGTTGAACCTTCATAAGGGACATACCAAGCTTCCACCGGGTAAGGAAAATAGGCGGCCCTGAATCAGCCACGGCCCACCCTCTAACGCCTCGGACAAAACTCGCTCACTATCAAACTTGAAGAAAAAGAATCCCCCCTCAGAGGAGAACACCTCCTTAAGCCCCTTCCACGCCGACATAAAGTAATTCTTGACCAAGCTAAGAGGAGGGCTTTCCCAAAAAATAACCAACTAATGTGAAAAGCCACTTCTTAGAACCTTCAAGACCAACACTAACATCCGGTTTCACAATAAGCTCGCCATTTTGGATTTCAGGTTGCACATACCGAAGGCCCCTTTTCTTTTTAATATTTCCTAACACAACAGGAGGAATATGCAAGGCCTTGAATCGTTACGAATTAGCCAAAGAAAGCAGGGTAGCGATAGAGCCAAAGTTCATAGATACCGTAGCATTTCCATAATCAACATCAATATCATCAATTATACTATGCATTATATTACTTTCCCAATACAACAAGAATCGCCAAAAGAAGATACAACGAGTCTCACACAAATCAATGGGGACACGGTAGAATTACAAGAATTCTTAGATGTAGAGCAAAAGGTATTTCCACGGGAGCAACAAGAATAGGCCCGGCCAAAGAGCCGACACGAAACCGAGAGGCAAGGTCACGGACGGGGCACGCCAAAAACCACCGGGTTGAGAAATGGGGTCAGAACCCGGTCCGGCCTAAGTCACGCTGGCCGAGACAAAGGCCCGATCGGCAAGCACGAGGAGCACCACCGCGAAGCCATAACCGCCGCCGTCGGAGAAGAAGTCGGAGGAGGTTCCGCACTAGGACCACCAAAAATCCGTCGATGTTAAGCTTGAGCGGTGAGTCGGAGGAACCAAGCACCTTCTTCCCTAACTCACAGAGACCTTGAGCATCAAAACCCTGAGAAATGGAGCTTCCAACCGCCCGGGAAGAAGAAGAGAACAAGCCGCAAGCTGTAGACGTTGTCATACCAGACAACGAAAACCACGACAAATCGCGACCACAAATTCGCGAACGAAAAATACAGAAGAAGACCGCACGACCCAAATGGCTAAGGCGGCGCAGAATCACAGCTAATAAACTCGCGACAAAGCCGACCCCCAAATCGGATTCCAACCACGAAAGCGAGAGGAACACCAAACCCAGAAAGTCCGACGAGCTCAAATCGAGCAGGACAAAAAATAATTCACAAATTCACCAAAAAATATTGCTGGGAAGATAATAGAGAACCGAACCACAATCGAAAAGGCTAAATCTCTGGAAAAAATCACAAGTTTAAGAACAGAAAGGAAGAATCGGCCGAGAAAAGGGAAAAAAAAGATGCCCTCATTTCGCACCTACTGAGTGTGAAAATCGCCCACAGTTCGCTGCGTCGAGATCGTTCCCATTTCCGCATTTGTTTTCTCACCGAAGTACGTAGGTGCATGTGCATGAAACATGGTATCATCACCTACGTCAATTCTTACTTCGTTTGGAGATGTCACAATCGCATCATTTCTTACTTACACGAAATTACCCTACTTTCGATTATTTCTTATGAGTGTTACACATATCCGTGTGTTGTGAGGTTGATAATAATTCATTGCATTGCAAATGAGTTTACGTCCATCTTTATTACGTAATTCGTATCATTAGTGAATCTTTGGAACCAAGACTATTTCCTTGTGGAAATTTTATTTCAATTTCTTGTTAACACTATCACAAGACTCTCGTATCATCGTTTTTTCCGATGTTGATTTAATGGAGATACTCCGTGAGGCCCTACACAGCTTGCAAGAGCCACGTTTTACGTCTGAAACCGACTACTCCAAGCATAAATGATACGAAGCCGAATACTCCAAGCGAAGAAGATGAAGTAAGAATTGACGTAAAACACCTCGATCGCACTACAACCTACTTAGGCGAGAAAACAGAAACAAGGCACGGAGTTACCTTGATAGTCGAAATTGGAGTAACTTAAACAAAGACAAATAGCATCTTGGGGAGGAAAAGGGATCAAGTGGCAACTAAACAAATAAAAAGATGTTGACTTTCTCTTACAAAAGCGGCGGGATTCTTGGCAAAAAGGGCGGTGTCAACAAACAACTTGGAGGCTAAGACCCGGCTTTTACTTTTGTCCACAAGTGACATGAGGAACCTTTTTATTATCTTTTATTATTCTAAGCTCGGCTTGTATTAGTTTAAGTTATCGTGTCAATTTGCTTTTGCCTATAAATAGTGGCGATAGAGTTGTAATGAACAATTATTATTGAATGTTGAAGAATTGAGAACACCTTGTGTTTTTACGGTGAATGCTTTTCATCAAAACTTGGTTTTTATTCGGCGTTTGAATACTAATCGATTGATTCTCAATAGGTCTCGAGGAGAAATCACTTTATCAAATTATAGGTCTAATTTGATAAAACATATGTTTATATCTTGTTTCGATATTACATTTATTTTTCGATCTGATTTTATACTTGTTCAATATTTCGTACAAAGTGTTGTTCGATCCTTGAACTTATTTCTGTTTAACTTTGTTTCCATCCAAAACGTCTTTGTTTGAGTGTATTTGTTTGGAGGTGGTATTTAGTCATTTTCCGATTGGCGAATTCCCATCCTGTTCTTTGTATCGAATTACCGTCTTCATCAATTATCGGTATTATTCTTTGTAGCGGCGGTTGTCACCGATTCAGCGATATCTTGCTGATAGCTTAGCTCGTCAAAGAAGCCTTCATTTGTATCGATAGCGAATTCGCATAACCGGTGAGAATTCGTATCATAAGTGGTATCGAGCCCAAGTTCTTGATCTTTGGCATTATGGATCTCAACGATGCTGATTTCTTGGCAAAACTTCGTGGCGCTGCGTGGCGTGCGAACAACGCGACCGGCGTTGGCAACCTAGGCGTGGTGACTATGAGCGACCCTCACGCCATGTCGAAGAGTTCAAGGTGAGCGAGCTTCTAGAGTTCATTGGAGGGACCGACCACGAAGTTTACGGAATGGGAGCGAAAAATTGATCGTATGTTCGAATTTAAAGACCTTGACGATGAGAAAAGGTATAAGTATGCAATTCTCAAGTTGGGGAAAGGAGCTTCACTTTGGTACGAAGGAGTGAAAACACGAAGAGCTAAATGCGGGAAAGGAAAAGATCCTTTCGTGGGATTCGTTAAAAGGAAAACTTCGTAAAAGATATGTGCCAACATCACACCGGTTGTCCTTGTACAGGAGGATTGCAGATCTCATGCAAGGAAAGTTAAATGTCAGTGAGTACATTGAGGAGTTTGAGAATCTAACCTTAATGGGAGAGATAGAGGAGAATGAGGAATAGAAGATGTCGCGATTCTTGCGTGGCTTAAACTGAAGCATAGCTAACTCCGTGGAAATGTATCCATACGAGGACTTCGATACATTATGTGGGTTATGTGTGAAGTTAGAAGCTCAGAACAAGATGAAGCTGTACAAACCTGAGTTTCCAGTCAAATTTGGAAACCCAAGCGTCGGACCTAGTTCAGCGGTTAAGGCAAGCATGCGACTCCGGTTCTGTTGCGATTCTGCTAAAGCGTGTACCCTACGTACCGAAGGAGACAAGTTTGGTTAAAGTGAGATGTTTCAAATGTCAAGGATTCGGGCATTATCAAAATGCTTGTCCGAACAAGCGAGTGGTGACACTAAGGGAAGCTGTCACGATCCGAGACGAGTTGTTGGTTGAGGAAGAAAGACTGGGTGACGTACTTGATTTCGACATTAAGGACGAAGAAGGAGAAGAATGCGAGACTTACGATGCTCCAAGCTATGACACGGCTTTAGTTCTGCGAACGCTACAGGCCAAAGCTGTATCGAATGATTCGGAACAGCGAAATCAAATATTTCACACAAAGTGTCAAATTGGAAAGAAATGGTGTAGTTTGATCGTTGATGGGGGGAGTTGCACCAACGTCGCTTCTAGCGAGATGGTGACTAAACTCGGGCTGACCACTACGTCTCACCCAAAACCTTACACTTTGCATTGGCTCGATGATGGGAGCAAAATAAGGGTAACTAAACAAGTGAGGATTGGACTAGCCATGGGTTCATATGAAGACAACGTATTATGTGATGTACTCCCGATGGATGCATGCCATGTACTGTTGGGAAGACCATGGATGTTTGATAGGGATGTTTTACATCGAGGAAGAAGCAATGAGTACGAGTTACGGGATAAAGGCAAGAAAATTGTGCTTAAACCAATGTCACCTCAAGCTATTCACTCTATGAGTTCTAGTAGGAGTGAAAAGCCAAAACTGGCCATGTTTGTTAGCGAACGGGAGGTGGAACATGCTATTAATGATGGCAAGTGTGTGTACTTGTTGGTTACGAAGGAGACACGGGATGGTGGCATAGTTGTGCGGAACGAAAGGATGGATGCCTTATTACGCGAATTTGCGGATGTTTTTCCCGAAGAGTTACCGTCGGGTTTACCACCAATTCGCGGGATTGAACATCAGATCGACCTCATACCGGGTGTGTCGTTGCCTAACAAAGCTGCCTATAGATGTAATCCCGAGGAGACAAAGGAATTACAAAACCAAATCGAAGAACTGATGGATCGTGGATACGTTCGAGAAAGCTAAGTCCTTGTGCGGTTCGGTATTCTTGGTTCCAAAGAAAGAAGGATCTTGGAGGATGTGTATTGTGATCGAGTGTGAACAATATAACCATCAAGTATCGATTTCCGATTCCGAGGCTTGATGACATGTTGGGCGAATTACGGATCGGTGATCTTTTCAAAAGTTGATCTGAAGTGGTTATCACGGTCGAATGCGAGAAGGAGATGAGTGGAAGACTGACCTTCAAAACTAAACACGGAATTTGTATGAATGGACCGTTATGCCGTTCGGTCTTACAAATGCACCGAGTACTTTCATGCGCTTGATGAATGAGGTACTTAAGCCATTTTAGGGAAATTTGTGGTTGTATACTTAGATGATATTTTGATCTCTGACCCGATCATTGCAAGAACATTTCGAACACTTGAGGCAAGTCTTCGAAACCCTTAGAGACCAGAAGCTGTATGGAAAAAAGGAGAAGTGCTCATTTTTGGTCAAAAGTATAGTCTTTCTTGGCTATGTTATTTCAAAGAATGGAGTGTCGGTCGATCAAGCGAAGATCGAAGCAATTAAGTCCTGGCCGGTTCCCACTACAGTAACGGAGGTTAGATCGTTCCATGGACTAGCTTCATTTTACCGAAGATTCATTCGAGACTTCAGTACCATTGCAAGCCTAATAACCGAATGTTTGAAGAAGGGCACGTTTAATTGGAGCAGGGCTGCTCAGGAGTCATTTGCAAATTTGAAGGCGAAGTTGTGCGAAGCACCAATCTTAGCATTACCCGATTTTTCGCAACCGTTTGAGGTGGAATGTGATGCTAGCGGAGTGGGCATTGGAGCGGTTCTCATTCAGGGAAAGCGACCTATTGCTTATTTTTCCGAGAAGTTAAATGGTGCTCGTCTGAATTATTGTACGTACGACAAGGAGTTTTATGCTATTGTGAGGGCTCTATTGAGAATCGATTAAATTACAACTCGAAGACGCGTCGAATTATAATCGAGGTGTGCTGAAAATCATTCAACAATGAATACATAACATGTATTTCGTTTTCAAGCTTCAAAAGTTCATTATAAAAGGTTGAGGATGAGGCTATTATATAGCTATTACAACTCCTAACAAAGCCAAACAAGATCACACAAGATCAAGCTAAAAGACAAACCATTATTAAACTAACTATCAAGACTTTTGACAAGGAAAAGAAAACAACAACATTTTGGCTCCTTCCTTGCACAAATCGGCCGTGGGGTTCAAAGAGGGAGTGGACAAGATCCTTCTCATGTGATATATTTTGTAAGGCTTGACAATGACTTGATCATGAAAGTAACATCTTGGCATCTTCTTTGCATGTGGTTCGGCCGAAATTATTCCAAAGGGTGGAGTGAATCAAATCTCTTTCCTTGACCTTGATGTGGTGGACTTGAAAATGAAAGCAAATATTAAAGTAGTGGGGACAAAAGATCCTTCATGGATGCATGTCACAATCGGCCGAAATCTCCCGTAAATGGCCGATTTTGTATGCATGAACATGCATACGTATGCATATTTTGATACGTCTAAGTTATCCCGGTTCCGATTATTAAGATCGTTCCCATTTCCGCATTTGTTTTCTCACCGAAGTATGTAGGTGCATGTGCATGCAACGTGGTATCGTCACCTACGTCAATTCTTACTTCGTTTGGAGATGTCGTAATCACATCAATGCCATATTGCGAAGAGTTCGTTCAAACCAGGAATATACACACCTTTACCGATTCCGGAGAGGCCATGGGAAGATGTATCGATGGATTTTGCGTTTTGTTCACAAGTCCTCGCAACAACGTTCCTAGCGTTCGATTTGTGACTTCGGTTTGACCATCGGTTTGAGGATGGTGTGAAGTGCTAAATAAGAGCTTTGTACCCACTAATCTCCATAAAGTATTCCAGAAATAGCTAAGGAATTTCGAATCCCGATCCGAAACAATAGTCTTCGGAACTCCATGTAAACGAACCACTTCTCGGAAGTATAAATCGGCCACGTTGCTTGCGTCGTCGGTTTTGTGGCATGCCACGAAATGAGCCATTTTTGAGAACCGATCAACAACCACCATAATAGCATCTTTACCTCGTTGAGTACGGGGTAAAGCGACGATAAAATCCATGGATACATCTTCCCACAGTCTTTCTGGAACCGGTAGAGGCATATACGATCCCGGTTTGAACGAACTCTTCGAGATGTGACATGTTACACATTTACTTAAAACATTGTAAACGTCTTTTAGCATTTTAGGCCAAAAGAAATGTTCTTTTAGTACTTCTAATGTTTTAGCCGTGCCAAAATGTCCTGCTAAACCTCCTCCGTGAGCCTCCCGGACCAATAATTCTCGAACCGCCTATTTTGGAACACATAGCCTATTCCCTTTAAATAGGAAATCATCTTGTAACATGAACTCCCCGAACGGACCAGATTTGCAACTAGTAAAAAATTCTCCAAAATCCGCATCATTTTCATAACACTCCTTCAACATTTCGAAACCAAGTAACCAAACCTCCAGAGTATAAAGTAAAGCATACCTTCTAGATAACGCATCCGCAACGACATTGCTTTTACCGTCTTTGTACTTGGATGAAAATTGAAATGATTGCCTCAGACTCAGTTTATGTTGTCCGTTAATGTACTTCAATGATTCGTGGTCCGAGTGTAGAATAAAATGTTTCGTTCGTAGGTAATGACTCCAATGATCGAGGGGCCGTACGATAACATAGAATTCTTTATCGTAAGTGCAATAATTCAACCGAGCTCCATTCAACTTCTCCGAAAAGTAAGCGATAGGTCGTTTGCCTTGAATAAGAACCACTCTAATTCCAACTCCGCTAGCATCACATTCAACTTCGAATGGTTGAGTAAAATCGGGTAGTGTTAGGATCGGTGCTTCGCATAATTTGGCTTTTAACTTTTCGAATGCTCCTTGGGCAGCCCCGTTCCATACGAATGGTCCTTTTTTTAAACACTCCGTTATCGGACTTGAAATGGTGCTGAAGTCTCGAATAAACCTCCGGTAAAAAGAAGCAAGTCCGTGAAATGATCTCACTTCCGTCACAGTCGTAGGGGTCGGCCAAGATTTAATTGCTTTGATTTTTGTTTGGTCAACCGCCACTCCGTCCTTCGAAACGACATAGCCAAGAAAGACTATACTTTCGACTAGGAACGAACACTTCTCTTTCTTTCCATATAATTTTCGGTCCCTCAAAGTTTCGAAAATTTGTCTTAAGTGCCCGAAATGTTCTTGTAGTGATTGACTATAGATTAGGATATCATCCAGATATACAACCACGAACTTCCCCATAAATGGTTTAAGCACTTCGTTCATCAACCTCATGAAGGTACTAGGCGCATTTGTAAGACCGAAAGGCATAACGATCCATTCATATAATCCATTTTTTGTTTTGAAGGTCGTCTTCTACTCGTCACCTTCTCGCATTCGGATTTGATGATATCCGCTTCGTAAATCAACCTTTGAAAAGACCACCGAACCATGTAGTTCGTCTAACATATCATCAAGTCTCGGGATAGGGAACCGATACTTGACAGTGATATTGTTCACGGCCCGACTATCCACACACATCCGCCAAGAACCATCTTTCTTAGGGACAAGTAAGACGGGAACCGCACACGGACTCAAACTCTCCCGGACATATCCGCGGTCCAAAAGTTCTTCGACTTGTCGTTATAATTCCTTTGTCTCCTCGGGATTACATCTATAAGCGGCTTTATTAGGAAGTGGTGCTCCCGGTATAAGATCGATTTGGTGTTCGATACCACGAATAGGTGGTAAACCCGACGGTAATTCTTCGGGAAAAACATCCTCAAATTCGTGTAACAACACATCTAGTTCTCCTCCGTTTTGTACTCCCTTATTCTCATCCCGTGTCTCTTTAAACATCACCAAATATACTCGCTCCCCGTCATTAATGGCATGTTCTATTTCTCTTTTGCTAGCAAGCATGGTAAGTTTCGGTTTCTCCACTCGACTAGAACTCATCGAACGAATAGCTTGCGGGGACATTGGTTTGAGCACAATCTTTTTTCCCTTGTCTCGTAATTCATATTTATTACTCCGACCTCGATGTAAAACATCTCGGTCGAACATCCATGGTCGTCCCAAAAGTATGTGGCATGCGTCCATGGGGAGTACGTCACACAACACATCATCCCCGTATGGTCCCATAGTTAAGTTGACCCGTACTTGTCTCGACACCTTCACTTTGCTTCCATCATCGATCCAATGTAAAGCATACGGTCTCGGGTGAGCCATAGTAGTTAGCCCGAGTTTGGTGACCATCTCGTTTGAAGCTACATTCGTGCAACTCCCTCCGTCTATTATCAAGCTACACCACTTTTCTCCGACTTTGCATTTGGAATGAAAGATTTGGTCTCTTTGCTCCGTATCACTTGGAATGATTTTGGTATGTAGTGTTCGAAGCACTAAAGCAGTATCATATTCCGGAGCGTCATAAGTCTCGCATTCCTCGTTCTCTTCCTCGGCCTCCATGTTAAATATGTCACCAAGGCCTTCCTTCTCGTCCTCGACTAAAAGTTCGTCTCGGACCGCAAGAGCTTCTCTTAAGGTGACCACCCGTTTATTAGGACATGCATTTTGATAGTGACCGAAACCTTGACATTTAAAGCATCATACTTTAGCCAAGCTCGTTTCCTTGGAAACGTGAGAAACCTTTGGGGCCGGGGTAGGGACTTGAAAAGGTGCGGTAGGTTTCGTAGTCGAACTTGAGCCTGCACTTGTATTTCCGAATTTGTATGGGAATTCAGGTTTGGCAAACTTCAACTTGTTTTGAGCTTCTATTTTTATGCATAGTCCGCATAAAGTGTCAAAATCTCCGCAGGGGTATAATTCCACCGTATTTGCAATGTTTCGGTTAAGACCACGTAAGAAACGTGACATTCTTTGTTCTTCATTTTCTTCGAGTTCTCCCATTAAGGCCAAGCCTTCAAATTCTTCAATGTATTCTCCCACACTTAGTTTCCCTTGCACGAACTCCGCAATTTTTCGGTATAAGGTTAACCGATGTGATGTCGGGACATACCTTTTACGTAGTTTTTTCTTCAGAGAATCCCAAGAACGGATTTTCTCTTTTCCCGCACGAGCTCGTTGTGTTTTCACACCCTCGAACCATAGGGAAGCGCCCTTACCTAACTTGAGAATCGCATATTTGCACCATTTCTCATCGTTAAGTTTCTTGAAGTCGAACATACGTTCAATCTTTCTCTCCCACTCCAAGTAGACTTCGGGATTGGTACCTCCGACAAATTCCGGAAGTTCATTTACTTTAAATTCATCTACATGACGCGGTGAATGTGCATCATATCCCCCTCTTCTAGCTTGAAAACGTGGTTCTTGTAAATTTTGTAATGCCTCACGGAGTTTCTAATTGAAATCGTCGGAAAAGTCCATGATAAGATAGCTTACTCTAGAAAATCGCCAAGAGAATTTCGACAAGGAAATAACCTTGGGCTCTGATACCACTAATGATACGAATTACGTATTAAGATGAACGTAAATTCGCCGGAAAATGCAGCGGATATATTTTTTAAACTCTCAACACTCGATATGTGTAATATTCGTAAGATTTAACCGAAAGTAGGGCAATTCGGTTTCCGTAAACAATATAATATGAAAGTAAATTATCAAACTAAACCTATAGTTTGATAAGGCAATCTCTCCTCAAGACCTATTGAGAATCGATTAAATTACAACTCGAAGACGCGTCGAATTATAATCAAGGTGTGCTGAAAATCAATCAACAATGAATACATACAAGTGTATTTCGTTCTTTTCAAGCTTCAAAAGTGATTTTGAAGATTGAGAATGAGGCTTATAAATAGCCTTAACAACTACAAACAATATCAAACAAGATCACACAAGAAAACAAGTAAACATTAAACTAATCTATCAACTTTGACAAAGATTGAAAACAAAGTCATGCTTGATTTCTTCCTCTCATTTTCGGCTGTGGGGTACTTCAAGGGAGTAGATAACATCTTTCTCATGTGATATCTTCTTGCAATACTTTGACAAGGATAGGAAATGAAAGCAACATCTTGGCATCTTCTTTAATGAAAGCAACATCTTGGCATTTCTTCCTTGCATGTTCGGCCGATTTGGAGAGAGGTTGGAGTGAGCCAAATCTCTACCTTGATCTTATTATGGTGGACTTTGAAAAATAAAAGCAAAGTTGAAAGTAGTGGGGACAAAGATCCTTCATGGATCCTTCATCAAATCGGCGAAATCTCCCTCCCTATTATGGCCGATTTTGTATGCATGAACATGCATACGTATGCATGTCTTGATACATCTAAGTTATCCCGGTTCCGAATATTAAGATCGTTCCCATTTCCGCATTTGTTTTTCATATGAATTATCCGGGAAGAGGTGGATACGTGTCGTTCGGAGTATACGTAGGAATATCGTAGCGGAAGTCTTTTTATGAGTATGGGTGTTTTTGGATGTATTTTGTGGGAGTAATATCGAATATGACGATGAAAATTCGAACAAATGAAAAATGGAAGTAATATCGGAAAAGTGATAATATCGATCAAGAAGTCTTGAACGATCAAGAACAAGGGTTTATCGAATTAGACCTATAACTCGATAAGGTGATTTCTTCCCAAGACCTATTGAGAATCAATCGGATTAATACTCGAAAACGCGTCGAATAAAAATCAAGTTTCGGTAAAAATCATTTACCAATGATAGAAACACGAAGTGTATTCTTTCACATTCAAATTCATAATACATTAATATTATTTTTTACAAATGATAATCAACTCCTACTTATAGGAGGTGAAGTCTTACTCTAAGGAATCAAACAAAAAAAAGAAAATAATTCAAAGAGTTATAAAATCTTTGAATAATCAAAACAAATCAAATAAAATACATACAAGAAACATAAATCACAAAATGGGAAGCATAATCCCTAAAATAAGTAAAAAGGAAAAGAGTCAAAAATACACAAAAGTGTATAAAATAAGTGAAATGTCGGCGGGACTCGATCGTGTCCGTGACACGGCCGCGGCGTGGTCGGCAGTGCCGGCATGGACTCGGCCGTGTCCGCTTGCCACGGTCGCGGCGCGCCACGGACGTCTGCCAGCGACTCGGCTCGGGCGCGGCGCGATAAGGACAGCGGTGACTTCGGCCGTGCGGCGCGAGAAGGGCGTTTGGCAGGACTCGGCCGTGTCGCCCGGCACGGTCGGGTTGGTCTGACGATAAGATCTCCTTATCGGGAAGAGTGTGACTCGGCCGTGTCGACGACACGGTCGGGTTCGGCCGACGTAAGTTTCACAGTGCAGGACATCTCGGCACGGGCCGTGCCGGACGACACGGCCGAGTTCGGCCGGCATATCGGCATTTTCCGGAGTGCGATATTTTCCGGCAGGCTCGACATTTTCCGTGGTGGCGACATTTTCCGGCAGGTTGTGTCATTTTCCGGCTTGTGTCCGTTTTCTCGCCTAAAAATGTTGCCGTACGTGCAGGACGCGTTGTAAGGCCATTTACGTCGATCCTTGCTTCCTTTTCTTTATTCGGACTAGTCAATTCCGTATCATCCTCCCTTTAAAGGGAATTGTCCTCAATTCGAACTTCCTTTGTCATCAAGATAATTAATTAAAGCCTCTAAGTATTTGATCTCGAAAATGTCCGCGGTGCGTACATGGCCCAAAATCTTGAGGCGATAGGTGGGGGCCCTCGAGAATCGCCAACAAAATAACTATCATTATTAATAAAATAATAATAATTACTCCGCGAGTAATACCGATATCATGACATGAGTGGACATCCGAAATGGGGCCACGGATAATTTCATATCGGGTTCATCATCCAGTGGAAACACTGATAATTTCACGTCGGGTTCACCCTCAAGAATGGGAAACACAGGATTTATTACGGATTCCTCTTCATCAACTGGTTCCTCATCAAATGCTGGCGGTCCGTCATAATCTGACCAACTCTCCATTTCAATATTGTTGGGCTCCTCCAATAATAGCCCATCACAAAATAATTTACTAACATCAATTTGGAAATCATCCAAGACAATAAGTCCATCACGGCGAGTCGATATAGAATTTAGGCTCAAAATTGTCGTTTTCTTGAACCGGCCAATTTTAGTACCAAGCTCAATTTTATCTTCCACAGTCTTAAATGGCTCGACTTGTGTTAAATACTCATCTGACCATAATTCACTTGGCTCATCAATTCCGTTTTGGTCAATTTGGCCAACGCAATTAATTGGCTCATGCTCATAATGACAAGATCCAAGTTTGTCAATTAGGGAAACACTAACCAAATCGTCTTCCAAATCGTCTTCTTCGTTGTATTGCGTCGTTGAAACCTCTTTCTCGTCTACATGATTAAAAATGACAGTAGGGACATCATCTTCATCGAGAAAGGACTCTGCTGGGAATTCCTTGATGGGGAAAAACCTTTGATCGAATGTCGGTGGCGGGGCGTCGAAGGACTGGTGGTGGGGGAACAACGAGTGGTGGTATGGTTTGAACCTTCGATTGAAATATTTTGTGAATTTTTGCCAATCTTTGATTTTTGGCTTACGTTGTTGTGAACGGGACTGTTTCAGTTTTTGCCAGCAGACGGCGGCGCTACCGTGGAGGCGCTTTGTCACCAGCGAAACGCGGCGGTTAATCGGGGCAGTCTTGAAGTCCGCATGCTCCTCACAAGCATGGAGCCAATCTATGCACGCATCTGGATTACTAGATCCGTGAAACTCCGGTATGCTGCAGAATTTAGACAAAAAATCAATATCGTTGGCGTTGTCTCTGCGTCTTGCTTGCATACGTTGCTCCGGTAAGCCGTTTAGTGCGTCACCGAGTTTGATCAAGAAATCGAGATCGGAAAAATCCATAACAAGAATCAAGAGATAGTTCTTCACAAGAAATCGTCGAAGAAATCGCCCAAGGAGATGACCCTGGGCTCCGATACCACTTATGATACGAATTACGTATGAAAATGTACGTAAACTCGCAAGGAAATGCAGCGGAAATATTTTGTTACCTCACAACACTCGTATTTGTGAAACACTCGTAAGAATTAACCGAAAGTAGGGCAATTCGGCTTATATAAACAAAAATAAAATGAAAGTAAATTATCAAACTAGACCTATAGTTTGATAAGACAATCTTTCCTCAAGACCTATTGAGAATCGATTAAATTACAACTCGAAGACGCGCCGAATTATAATTAAGTAGTGCTGAAAATCATTCAACAATGATAATATATAGCCATTACAACTACTAATAAGATCAAACAAGATCACACAAGATCAAGCTAAAAGACAAGTAAATAATAAACTAAACTATCAAAGACTTTGACAAAGATTGAAAGCAACATCATGCATGGCTTTTTCCTCCTTTGAAGGGATGAGATAATCATATTTCTCATGTGATATCTTTTGCAAGACTTTGACAAGGACTTGATCATGAAAGGAACTTCTTGGCATCTTCTTTTTATCAAGTTTGGATAATAATTTTCGGTCATAAACACCACTGCATATTTGAACGGTTCGTGTGGCTTGATAGAAGCATAATTGGACCTTGGACCGTTTCACATGATTTATAGATCTTTCTTTTATCTTTCCATGGCCGCTTGAATCACCTAAATCTGACTTCGTATGAGAGAGTTATGATTAAAATACCAAAACTGCTACGAAGTAGTCATACGCGCGGGAATTGGTAATTTTGTCCGTTTTTCGCCTTTTTCACTCGGACTAGTAAATTTCGGATCATGACTAATCAATTTCGTATCAAGGACAAATCTTGAGCAAATCTTCACCAAAGACAAGAAACAAAATAAAATAACTAATCATGTTAGAAGACTTTGGTTTGATTCTTGATAATTATTATTATCATGCTTTGACGACTTTGTTGCCATGTAGGTGAGTTATTCAAGGGAGAGGAACCATCGGTTTCAATGCATGAAGAAGGTGGATGAGTGCATGATTCGTAATTTCTTCATGCATACGTAAAATATGTTCAAGGTTACTTCAAGTTTCGTATTAGTCGTCTCGTCGAAAGAAGTAAGTGCATGTCGTGTAGGTGCATGTGTGTGCATGTTTGTATGCATGGTCGTCTACGTCATCTTTCTTCGGTTGGCCATGTTGATCTCGTATCATCCCCTCTTCCTTTAAAGAGATTCGTCCTCGAATCTAAAGTCCAAGGATGGTTGGTATTAGGATAGGGTTGTGCTCCTCCGGGTTGAAGATGTAATTTTCGTCGGATGTGTTGACGTTTGCTTGGGATTGCATTTTTAAAAGACCAACCTGCAAAATAAAAACAAGCAGCGTATCTGTGTGTCTACCATTTCCCTTAACGGAATCCCCAAAAAAAGATTTGTGGTTTAACGGAATAATTTCCATTTCCGGCGTCATGTGGGCACAAATCTTGTCCTCATTCCTTTCATCAATGAGTTCGTCTTTTACTATTTTCCAGTCACATGTAGCAACATAGCTTTTACGTTGGTCGGTGTCGGGAACCGGATCAACGAAAACAATTAGATTGGGATCCTCCAATTTTTTATCAATAATAGAAATAACCTCATAGAAATTTTGGGGAACAATCGCCTTGTCCTCAATCTCTTCATCTTCTGTAGCTCGGGAAATGGACGGTTGTGTAGAACTAAAAAGTATACTTTTTTTTTACTCATCAAGGTCAATATTATTAAAAAAAAAACGAGAAACAGAAAAGAGTTACAAAGAGAGGGCCATCCTAGACAACAAAATAAAATCTCAAGCTAATCCCACAGGCGGGTAGCCAAGAGAAATAGAGAGAAAAACACAAATGCAAAAGCAATCTATGAAAATAGAATAAAAGGACCTAAACCCCCATACCAGATGTATGGGGTTGCAACCGCAGGCCTCGTTAAAACCCTATCGTAGAAAAACCCAATGGGAAAAACCTACGATAGGGAAAAAGAGTACCCGAGCGTTATCTTTGAGAAAACTAATGTCGGCTAAAATACATAGGAGACATATCCCTCAAGAAGATCTCGGAGAGGCTCTGGTGCTTCGCTAGACCACTCGTAAGAAACCAATCTTTTAGAAAGCCATGCCACCGCATTCCCTTCTCTATAGATATGAGAGACCACGAAGTGCATGCCGTCAATAATACGCCAAATCCGCCTCAAATGACTGCGGTAGATCCAGGAACAACCGAACTACGATCCGAGAGAATGCTCACAACATAAGTAGAGTCGGACTCCGGCCACAAATAATCCCAACCATGATAAAAAGCAATCTCAATAGCATGAATAGCCGCGACCAACTCGGCTTGGAAGGCAAAGCAAAGAACCAATTCTGCAGAGAGAGTGCCAAAACCCGCCCAGACGATTAGATAAACAAGGCCAATAGCACCCAAGCACAGGCGGCCTTTAGCCATCCCATCGGTGTTAACTTTCATCCACCAATTGGGGGATACCATTTCACATAAATAGGGTAAAGCGGAGGTCTCGCGTGGCGACCACACCCAGAGCCGAAGACGAACCAGATCGAAATAGCGTTATCCATGGTGCCCATGTCATAGTTATTACATTCTCCGAGAAGAGACCAAACTATAGAACGAAGAGACATGATAGAAAATTTAGCATCATTATATAAAACCTCACGGCGAATATGCCGAGATAGCCCAGACGGCACTAATAATAGTGAATCTCCAGAGTAGAGATCTGTTGACTAAATCGATATCCATAGCTCGAATGATGAAGTGCCGAACCCAAAGATTCAATTCTAAAGAGTTTAAGAAGCCCCGCTCAATATAGTCCCAATCACGGATAACAACACACTCGGTGAAAATATGGTCAATCGATTCACGGGCAGAGAGACGAAAAGGCAAACCGAAGGACCAATGAAACCCCTTAAACGAAGAAGATCAAAAGCAGGCGACTGTTGTGAATAGCCTTCGGGCCGTGAGAGAACGAAACGGGGATTAATCTGTGCCAAATCCATTTCCCCACTCACCTTAGGAAAGTTGTGGCGAAGGTGCCAATAAGCGATTTGAGAGGTAACATTGCCATGCACCGATTTAGCCCAAACCCGCTCGTCTTTTCCTTCAAAGTCGAGGGGCATAGACGACATCTAAAGCAACATCACGACACCTTTCCATGAAATCGAGGGTAAGATGCGAGTCCGTCGTAGTAAAAATCGCTGATGGTGTCGGAGAAGGTACTTCGAGATCTTGAGAATACCCAACCGATCACCAATGATATAACCTAGCCATTGTCCCACCAAAAATTAATATTCGACCATTACCAATAACCCAGTGGAAGTGTTAAGAAGACGGGGAATATGATTACGAACCCCGAATATAGAGGAAGAAACAATCTTGCGAGTATCCAAATTACTTCGAGAAACCTCTGACGAAGGAATTTTCCACAAAAGGAATCCTCTGAGAATAACCCAGGCCAAACGGAACAAAAAGGATTCATTCATCGTACGAAGATGCCTCACCCCAAGCCCTCCCTCCTCTAAAGGGGAACAAACTCTACTCCAGGCCACGGTACATGCGTTCTTGTGACTAATGTCCCTGACCAAATAAAATTTCTAGCCGCGAATCTAATTTGTTTATCAATTTGATCGGCCAACTATATATCATCATAGAGTGAATGGAGGAGCTCATGATAACGAGTTAACTAAGCAAATACGACCAGCCATCGAGAGAGAGGATCCTTTCCAAGCGAGAAAATTTACTAATAATTTTGTCAACGGCCGGGGCAATATGGATGAGGCGGGGTATGCCGCGAGAATAACGGAACCGAGGTAATTGAAAGGGAGTGATCCTCGCGCATGCCAAGGGTGCGAGAATGACCCGTTTGGTGTGGATAGGAACATGAGAACCGAAATAAACCTTAGATTTATTAAGGTTCATAGCGACCGAAATAGCCGAGTAATCATCAAGAATCTTCGATATGGCATTGGCATTATCCGTAGAGGCACGACCAAACACGATAGCATCATCCGCATAAAAAGGTGAGAAGGATAGACAATCTTACGGCCCGCAAAAATAGGCTTGAAGAGAGTAGTCGAACCGCATTGGAGAGCATGAGACCGAGCATCTCCTCGGCAATACAAAATAAAAGAGGGGACATGGGATCACCTTGCCGAACCCTTGATCGCACGCAAAGTAACCCGTAGGAGCACCATTTATAAGAATAGAAAGCTTCACGAGTGAAGAATGGTGGAAACCCAAGCAACAAACCGGTCATGAAAACCAAACGTGAAGAACATCGAATAAGAACTCCCGGAAAGAGTGTCAAAAGCTTTACGAATGTCAATTTTAATAGCCATGTTACCGCGAACGCGCGGATTCAAACAATTAACGCATTCAAGCAATAGATATACAATCGTGGATACGCCGACCGGAATAAAGCCAAACCGATGGGGGCTGATGATCTCATGAATAAAACTAGAAAGTCGGCCGTGAGGATTTTAGTAATAATCTTGAAGATAAAGTTACTTAAGACAATAGGCCGGAATTGCTCAATAGAGATGGCCCCTTTGACTTTAGGAATGAGAGCAACTAAGCTAGAGTTAAGACCGTCGGAAGATCACCCTCAATGAAAAATTGCCGAATAGCCGCCACAATATCGGTACCAATGACCTCCCAAGAGAACCGATAAAATAATCCAAAGCCGTCAGCCCGTGGGCACTGTGGGGCTCCATATCAGCGTAGAACGAATTTCCTCGAGAATGGGGAATAGCGATGAGATGGAGTTATCCGATGAGAAACCTTAGGAAGAGAGAAACCGGTGGGCCAATTAGTAGCAATCGGGTGGCCTTGAAAAGGTCTTGATAAAAATTCACAATGTGGTTCGAGATGGTAGACGGATCACGACAAAGATCACCGTCAATAAGGAGAGAGGAAAGGCAAGACGATTATTCCTCATCTTAAGCTGTCCTATGGAAAAAGGCGATTCCGATCACCATCCTTAAGCCAATTAGTCCTACTCCTTTGTTGGAAGAAAAGACTCTCTTTATTAAGGATGTCATTCAAGGCCGCGATTGTTTCGACCTCTGACGGAAGAGCTCGTCGGTATACCCATCCGCATCAATGAGAGGCGAATGTCACCAAGTTGATCCAAAAGTGACTTTTTAGTGAAAATATCACCAAAAGACGAAAAATTCCAATGCTTGAAGTGCGACGCGATCTTTTAAGCTTGTACAAAACCAAGTCCCAAGGAGACCGGTTCCCACAATTAAGATTCCAAGAGTTTGAATAACATCAATAAATGAATTATCGTAGTCCACATACGTTGAAAGCGGAAAGGTGCAGGAAAAGAAGTATTACCCAAAGTGGAGGTGAGCCGGATCGGGTGGTGATCAAAGCGAGTCCTAGGGAAAACATGATATTTTGTGGAAACCCGGTGATCGATAAAATCGGGGTGGCCAAAATCGATCAATGCGGGTCTCAACATGATAATCATCATGAACCCTGCCTCTCGAGGTAAACCGATGACATTAAAAGGGATGCCGACAAGCAAGGCCTCATCAATAAATTGGTGAACTCCCGACAAGAAGTAGCATTGGGAACATGAAGGCTGCGACGCTCATGTGCCCCAATAGCGGCATTAAAATCTCCGAAGACTAAAAGGTTAGGGTGAAGGAAGCTCGGGATATCCTCCCAAAGATTCCTGCGACCAATATAGTTACGAGCACCATGAACAACGAGGCCCGAAAGTCCCATCCATTAAAAGAGATGTCCATGATGATAACCTGATCGAGACATGGATGACTTGGCAATTAGATATGTTGAGGGAGCCGAGCACCCAAATGTCGGGGTCTCGGTTCCCTCGCTGATTCTCGGCAAGAAGAGAAAGACCACCCGAGCGCCAGAGAGAAAGATCGGAGCGAGCAAAAGAAGTGAAGGGTTCGATGATACAAAGAATATCAAACACAAACCGTGATATAGTGACGAAGCCGGTCCCTAGCAACCCGCTTCCTTATCCCCGATATTCCAGGAAAGGATATTCATTTAGAAACGGCATTTATCCGTGCTTGGGCGGATTATTTTGCTGATCCTCTTCCTCGAAGAATTTCGCCAAGGTTTAGAAGCGGCCAAATTAAGATTTTTATGCCGTGGAGTTGGCGGGGAGTAATTGCACAGTCTTTGGGAATTTAACATCCCTTTTAGCTTGTTTTAGTGGAGCTTGTGGTTTTACGAGGGAATGATAGGAGAAATAACAATAGATTTTCCTGCCTTAACAGCAATGGTATGGCTCGATCTTTGTCATGGTCGTGAGACACAATAGGGGGCCCAACCATGTCGATCGATTGCTCATGACGAGAGGATGAAGAAGGGTTATGCAAGATCGTGCCCTTGGAAGACAACGGCGTGTTTTTATTATCGGTGGAAGGCGTTAGTGGTAAGGGATAACATGTTATTGTTGGCATGTTCAGCGGAGAACTTCGAAGTGGGGACAATGGTATCATTTTGCTCTATTGAAGGTGGAAAACCGTTAAGGCGGTGGTGGTGATCATTATTGGAATCGCCTTCTATTGGTTCAACATCAAGCACATTGAAGCGATTATTGTTGTTTGAATTATTGACCCTAACGGTAGGGGTAGGGGATGGTTTAGAACATATTTAGATTGACGATTAAGGCGGTCGCTAGGAACCGTAGAGTTGGAGTTCGAGCCAATTTTTGGCTTCTACAGAATTGTTGGAGTGACCAGCGATTGAGCAATGAGTGCAAAACTCGAAACTTTTCGTAGCCAATAGAAGGGAAAACACAATGACCGAACATTCAACCATGACATTGTTGTGAACATGGTCTTTCAAGTCAATTTCAATTAGGACCCGAACAAAATGACCCACTTCCCCATTGAGAACGTTCATCAATTTTGAGGGTTGCCAAGAGTCTTAGCAATTGTAAAAATAAGTTGAGGGTGCGGTATTCAATCGGCAACTCATAAATTCGATCGAAACTTGTGCTTTAGAAGTTGCAATTTTATAAGGGTTGAAATCCGAACCCAAGTGGATAAGCGAAAATATCCGGAGACCAAGTTCCATGAAGTTTTGCTAAAAAAGCGATTTTTATCTTCGAATTATTAAATTGAGCGTTAAAGTATCCTTTTCCCAAAGGTATTAATTTCCGGGACGTGGAGATAGACCAAGCATTTTGCAATTGACCTTGATCAAGAGAGTAAGGCTTAGAGTTTTCGGTTGCAACAACCGGCCATTTAAGGAATTTTGAAGGTATTTAACCCTTTGAGTAAATTTTTTCATCTAAGGAAATAGATATGAAATCCCCTTTGCGCAGGATCACAGTGAATTACGATAAATATCATCCGAGAAATGAATATCTTTCCTCGAGTTAGAACGATTACATCGAGCTTCCTTGAAAGATGAAGGAGAGGGACCCGTAGTTTTCCCAAACTTGGGTCATCTTGTTTGAGGGAACCAGTGAGGCGAATTATGGAGCGGCGCCAAGACGGGAATGATGGAGAGATTGAAGGCGTCTTGAATAGGAAATGTTGGAAAGAGATGACATCATATGTTGGAAGCATGACATGAGGACTTCCGTAGAAATCATTGTCGGAATCGACGATGGATGAACAAAGTCGGTGGTCGCCCATTCGCCGGCGACCGCCGTCATCGGCCATGACCGGAACCAAAGCTGGAGAGCGGCTCCCAAGAACCCTAAGGAAGACCCCGTCGGAAAATCTCGCGAATGCGAGGTCGTGGAAAATCTCGCCGGAATCCGAGGTGGCGGAAGCCGGTCGAAATTGTAAGCAACGGAAGCGGCTCGACAAGAGGAATCCAATGAAAGTGGTCCGCTACCGAGAGGAGGCCGAGCACGCGGAAAAGAGAAAACGCGGCCGCGGTCAGCGGTTGACCAAGAAACTTCGCGGCCGGAGACCGCGATTCACCCGACGAGACCAGAGGGTAAATGACCGGAATTACAACAGAGTCTATTCCGGTTGGTGCCCAAGAGATTGCGCCACGGACGTGGCCGTAAATGCAACGAAGTTCAATAAATTGTAGTTTTCAGCCGGAATTTGCAACCTAGATTTGCACAGGTAAACGTTGTCGGAATTGAGTGAAATTTGGAGGGGACGTTCGTCTTGGAGAGACGAACAGTCGGCCGTCGGCCGATGATGGAGGGGCTTTCTCACGCGCCCACACGCGCCGCCGGGCCGGGAGCTGTTTTGTGTGTGAAAATCGCCCCTAGAGTGTGTGTGAAGTGCTGTCCCGGTTTGAACCAACTCTTTTCCCCTCCCAAGTTGCAATTAGCCTTAAGTTATTCCAATTCCGACAATCAAGGTAACTCCGTACCTCGTATCCGTTTTCTCGCCCAAGAAGTACGTTGGAGTATGGTCGAGGTGTTTTACGTCAATTCTTACTTCATCTTCTTCGCTTGGAGTATTCGGCTTCGTATCATGAGTAAATGCGTCACTTGTCACATAATGAAGAGTTCGTTCAAGCCAAGTACATACATGCCGTTGCCAATACCGTTACGACCATGGGAGGATGTCTCGATGGATTTTATTGTGGCTTTACCTCGTACTCAACGGGGCAAAGACTCGATCATGGTGGTCGTCGACCGTTTTTCGAAAATGGCGCACTTTATAGCATGCCACAAAACCGATGATGCAAGCAACGTGGCGGACTTGTACTTAGGAAGTAGTTCGTTTACACGGAGTTCCAAAACTATCGTGTCGGATCGAGATTCTAAATTTGAGTTACTTCTGGAATACTTTATGGAGAAAAGTGGGTACTAAACTCCTATTCAGTACTTCACATCACCCACAAACCGATGGACAGACCGAGGTGACTAATCGAACCTTGGGAGCATTATTGCGAGGATTGGTGAATAAAACACAAAAGGATTGGGACGTTAAACTTGCACATGCGGAATTCGCATACAACCGATCACCCGGTTTCGCCACGGCCCATTCACCTTTTGAAGTAGTATACGGAATAAATACGCACATGCCATTGGATTTGATTCCCTTGTCGAGCGACGAATTAGTTCACAAAGACGCCGAATCAAAACTCAAATCAATGATGAAGTTACATGAAAAGATACGGGACCGGATTACAGAAGTGAATGAAATTTACAAGCGAAGTCGAACAAAAATAAAAAGCGAGATTATTTGATGTTGGCGACTTAGTTTGGATACATTTGAGAAAAGAAAGATTCCCAAGCAAACGAAAGAACAAATTAATGCCGAGAGCCGAAGGTCCGTACAAAATTGTGGGAAAAGTGAACGACAACGCCTACAAAGTCGAACTACCGGGCGAATACGGAGTACACGCGACTTTCAACGTAGGTGATCTCTCGCCTTACCTTGACGACGATGGCATTACGGAATTGAGGTCAATTCCTCTCAAAGAAGGAGGGAATGATACGATATCTAATATTCCAATCGAAGAAGCTCCAATAAAAATCGACATCCACGATGATACAAATTCGCATGGCCATGCATCATTATACTTGGGAGAAAAGAACACGCGGATTGGAGTTACGTTGTTAATCGGAACCGGAGTAACGTAAAACTCGACGACGGAATCGGTCCGAAAGCATGAAAATTCGGCCACATCATGCTTGAAAGGGACCCCTACTTTACTTCATATCTTTGACAAGATAATGAAGATATTTCTCCTTCCCCACCATAACACAAACGGCCGAAACATAAAGATGGAGTGAAGACTTTCATCCTTCATGTCATTGTCTCTCATGTCTTAGTCACCATAATAATTCCAAAGAGGTTGATATCATATCTTCACAAAATCCTCCTCACTCCTTGATAAAGATCGGCCGATTTGAAGAAGTGCGAGGATGATATTTGGTTCTTCTTCATGTCACCATCACCATAATAAAAGATTCATCTAAGATCTCTTCATGTCTTAATCACCATAAAATCCAAGATGCTTGGTATCTCCTTGGATATTTCGGCCGATTGGAGTGGTACTAGGAAGTTTCGTTTTCTCGTTTTGTTGTATTTTCTTACGGTTGGAAACTACTATATATAGTAGTACTCGTTGTATTTGTAAATCATCTTGAAAGTAATAAACCTTGTATTTCTTTGAAATATACGTTGAACGAGTTCAACAAACTTTAGTTATTGTTTCGACGCGTCTCGAGATTTTAACTTGATCAATTCTCAATAGGTCTTGGGAAGAGATTACCTTTATCGAGTTATAGGTCTAGTTCGATAAAACACATCAAAACCCGTTTATCACACTACCTCACGGCCGAACCCCATTCAAATTCGGCCACCCCTTGTAATTTTCGAGTGATACTTTGATAGTTGTCAAGACGTATTAATCTTCCGTTGTATTTTATACGCATTACTTACGTAATTCGTATCATGGAATGCTTGAAAAAGGGACCGTTTATGTGGAACGGGGCTGCCCAAGGGGCGTTTGAAAAATTGAAGGCGAAAATGTGTGAAGCACCTATCTTGGCTTTACCCGACTTTTCACAACCTTTTGAGGTAGAATGTGACGCAAGTGGAGTGGGTATTGGGGCGGTCCTCGTCCAAGGGAGGCGACCAATTGCCTACTTTTTGGAGAAATTGGGTGGGGCTCGACTCAACTATTGTACTTATGACAAGGAGTTCTATGCCATTGTGAGAGCTCTTGATCATTGGAGCCATTACCTTCGGCCGAGACATTTCATCCTACATTCGGATCATGAGTCCTTGAAATATATCAACGGCCAACTAAAGTTGAGTCCGAGACATGCTAAATGGGTGGAATTCTTGCAATCATTCCACTTTTCATCGAAGTACAAAGATGGCAAGAGCAACGTTGTGGCGTGATGCTTTGTCTAGACGGTATGCCTTGCTCTCTACTCTTAACATTCGGTTGCTTGGGTTCGAAGCATTGAAGGAGTATTATGATGGGGATGTGGATTTTGGTGAGGTTTTCATTCGGTGTAAATCTGGTCCGTTTGGAGTGTTTACGTTGCAAGAAGGATTCCTTTTCAAAGGGAATCGCCTATGTTTACCCAAACACCCGATTCAGGAATTATTAGTTCGGGAAGCTCACGGTGGAGGCTTGGCCGGTCATTTTGGTTCGGCCAAAACGTTGGAGGTCCTTAAAGAGCATTTTCATTGGCCGAAGATGCAAGTGAATGTACACGACATAATTAATAAGTGTGTGACATGCCATATTGCTAAAAGTTCATTCAAACCGGGAGCATACATGCCTTTGCCGATTCCGGAAAGACCGTGGGAAGATGTCTCAATGGATTTTCCTGTTGCTTTGCCTCGTACTCAACGAGGGAGAGATGCTATTATGGTTGTCGTAGACCGATTTTCGAAGATGGCTCACTTTGTGGCTTGCCACAAGACAGACGACGCGAGTAACGTCGCCGATTTGTATTTCCGAGAAATCGTACGATTGCATGGGGTTCCAAAAACGATTGTTTCGGATCGGGACTCAAGATTCCTTAGTTATTTTTGGAACACCTTGTGGAGAAAGGTGGGAACCAAACTACTATTTAGCACGTCACATCATCCACAAATGGACGGTCAAATCGAGGTGACCAATCGAACGTTGGGCACATTACTACGTGGTCTTGTGAGCAAGACACAGAAGGATTGGGACTTTTTTTGACTCATCAAGGTCAATATTATTAAAAAAAAAAAAAAAACGAGAAACAGAAAAGAGTTACAAAGAGAGGGCCATCCTAGACAACAAAATAAAATCTCAAGCTAATCCCACAGGCGGGTAGTCAAGAGAAATAGAGAGAAAAACACAAATGCAAAAGCAATCTATGAAAATAGAATAAAAGGACCTAAACCCCATACGGATGTATGGGGTTGCAACCATGAGCCTCGTTAAAACCCTATCGTAGAAAACCCAATGGGAAAAACCTACGATAGGAAAAAGAGTACCCGAGCATTATCTTTGCGAGAAAACTAATGTCGGCTAAAATACATAGGAGACATATCCCTCAACAGAAGATCTCGAGAGGCTGCGTGCTTCGCTAGACCACTCGTAAGAAACCAATCTTTTAGAAAGCGATCGCCACCGCATTCCCTTCTCTATAGATATGAGAGACCACGAAGTGCATGCCGTCAATAATACGCCAATTCCGCCTCAAATGATGCGGTAGATCCAGGAACAGTAGAACTACGATCCGATAGAATGCTCACAACATAAGTAGAGTCGACTCCGCCACAAATAATCCCAACCATGATAAAAAGCAATCTCGATAGCATGAATAGCCGCGACCAACTCAGCTTGAAGGCAAAACAAAGAACCAATTGCCGCAGAGAGTGCCAAAACCCGGCCCAGACGATTCCGATAAACAAGGCCAATAGCACCCAAGCCTGGGCAGCCTTTAGCCATCCCATCAGTGTTAACTTTCATCCAGCCAATTGGGGGGGATACCATTTCACATAAATAGGGTAAAGCGGAGGTCTCGCGTGGGCAGCCACACCCAGAGCCCGAAGACGAACCAAATCAGAAATAGAGTTATCCATGGTGCCCATGTCATAGTTATTACATTCTCTGAGAAGAGACCAAACTATAGAACGAAGAGACATGATAGAAAATTTAGCATCATTATATAAAACCTCACAGCGAATATGCCAGATAGCCCAGACGGCAGTAATAATAGTGAATCTCCAGAGAGTAGAGATCTGCTGACTAAATCTGATATCCATAGCTCGAATGATGAAGTGCCCGAACCCAGCGTTCAATTCTAAAGAGTTTAAGAAGCCCCGCTCAATATAGTCCCAGAACTGCCGGATAACAACACACTCAGTGAAAATATGGTCAATCGATTCACGGGCAGAGAGACAGAAAAGGCAAACCGAAGGACCAATGAAACCCCTTAAACGAAGAAGATCAAAAACAGGCAGCCTGTTGTGAATAGCCTTCCAGACCGTGAGAGAGAGACGGATATAAACTTAACTTGTGTGTAGCCGGGACATATCTCTTACGTAGTTTGTTTTTTAGAGAATCCCACGAACGTATCTTTTCCTTACCGGTACAAACTCGTTTTGTCTTCATTCGTTCAAACCATAGGGAAGCTCCCTTTCCAAGTTTGAGAATCGCGTACTTGCATCTTTTCTCGTCATCGAGGTCCTTGAACTCAAACATTCGTTCAATTTTCCTTTCCCACTCCAAATAAGTCTCAGGGTTGGTGCCGCCTACGAACTCCGGAAGTTCACTTGTCTTGAATTCATCCGCATGTTGTGGTGCATGCATGGCGTCGTATCCTCGTCGTGCATGGATTCGGGGCTCCAGCAAGCCTCGAAGAACGTCACGCAATTTGGCTACTTCTTCATCGGTGAATGCCATCTTCTTGAGTAACGTCGAGGACCGTGAGACAAATGGTTCCGATACCACTTATGATACGAATTACGTATATAAGTGTACGTAAAACGTATAAAATACAACGGAAGATTATCACGGTTTTTACAAGTATCGAAGTAACAATGAAAATAAAAGGTGGTGGCCGAAATTATATGGTTTCCGGCCGTGAGGTAGGATAGTGTATGGGTTTGAATGTGTTTTATCGAATTAGACCTATAACTCGATAAAGATAATCTCTCCTCAAGACCTATTGAGAATTGATCAAGTTAAAATTCGAGACGCGTCGAAATAATAACCAAGGTTTTGTTGAACTCGTTCAACGTATATTTCAAGAGAAATACAATTTTATTAATTTTCAAGATGCATACAACAAACAAGTGTACTAATATATATAGTAGTATAAGGAAATAAGTAACAAGAAAAAAAACAAAATACAAGTCTTCTCCTAACATGTTTCGGCCGAAATATCAAGTGTGGGGGAGGAGATCTTCAATATCTTGGACTTATTGTTTGATGACTTTGACATGAAGAAAAAAGGCTTGATGAAAGTCTTCCCCAAGAGCATGCTTCGGCCGATTTCAAGGATGTGGGGAGGAGGGGATCTTCAAGATTTTGTGTAAGATATGAAGACAAACATGAAGAAAAAGGCTTGGTGAAAGTCTTCATCAAGGAGCATGCTTTGGCCGAAAAATCAAAGGTGTGGGGGAGGAGAAGATTTTGGACAAGATATAGTTTTGATAAAATCTTCAAGCATCTTGTACTAAATCGGCCGAATCCCCCATGCTTTGGACCGATTTCGTCGTCATGTTTTACGTTACTCCAGTTCCGATTAATAACGTAACTCCAATTTGTGTGTTCTTCTCGCCCAAGTATGATGATGCGTGGGCGTGTAACTTTGTATCGTCGTTGATATCGATTTTTATTGACTCCAGTTCGATTGGGGTAGTTGATATCGTATCACCCGAGCTCTTCGCGTCTTTACTCCTTGAACCAAAGAGAAGCACCCTTCCCTAACTTGAGAATTGCATATTTGCAACGTTTCTCGTCGTTAAGGTCTTTGAATTCGAACATGCGTTCAATTTTCCGTTCCCACTCCAAATAAGCTTCGGGATCGGTACCTCCAATGAACTCCGGAAGTTCGTTTACTTTAAACTCATCCGCATGGTGTATTTGGCGTGTGTCATCCCGTGTCTTGCATGCATACGTGGTTCCGGTAGACCTCTTAGTGCATCCCGGAGTTTCATCAAGAAATCGGGATCGGAGAAATCCATAACAAGATTCAAGAGATAGTTTTGAACAAGAAATCTTCAATAAAATTGCCAAGGAAATAGCCTTGGGATCCGATGCCACTAATGATACGAATTACGTATGAAAATGGACGTAAACTCATATGTAATGCAGCGGAAATATAGTTGATCCTCACAACACTCGAATATGTGTAACGCTCGTAAGAAATAACCGAAAGTAGGGGAATTCGGTTTACGTAAACAAGAACAATATGAATGATTTATCAAAGTAGACCTATAGTTTGATAAGGTAATCTTTTCTCAAGACCTATTGAGAATCGATTAGATTAAAACTCGAAAACGCGTCGAATTATAATCAAGGTTTCGATGAAAAGCATTCACCAAGAAAACACAAGTGTATTCTTATTTCTTCAACATACAATGGTTGTTACAATGCTTACACAAGCCTATATATAGGAGACTTCAAGTCTTCCTTATAAAAGAAAATAATTCAAAGATTTATAAAATCTTTGAATAATCAAAATAAAATACAAAAGGAACAACAATCCTAATTTTAGGGGAAACACAATCCCTAAAATGAGTAAAAAAACAAAGCAAAAACAAACACACAAAAGAAAACAAAAAAAAGTGTAATCTGCCGGCAGGACTCGGCCGTGTCGCTTGACACGGCCGCGCCGCGACAAGGACACTCGGCACGGGCGCGGCGCTGACAAGGACATCGGCGGTGACTCGACCGTGCCCGCTTGACACGGTCGCGGCGCGACAGGGACGTCCGATAGTGACTCATCTGACAGTGACTCGGCACGGGCGCGGCGCTGACAAGGACGTTCGGCATGGGCTCGATCGTGTCCTGGGATATGGTCGGGCGTCTGGGCAGTCGGTTTTGGCTTATCCGGAAGAGTTCGACTCGCCGTGCTGCATAACACGGTCGAGTCCTCGTGGGCGTGACTTTGACATTTCGACGAGTGCGGCATGGGCCGTGGACGACACGGCCGGTTCGGTCGGCGGTGCTCGGCGATGCGCAGGTGGTGATTTTTCGCGGGTTGGACATTTTACGGCGAGTTGGACATTTTCCGGTCGATTGAACATTTTTCCGGCAGGTTGGATGTCGACCTTCCGGCACAGCATGACACGGCTGAGACCGAGACTCCACGTCTTATGTCTGTTTTATCGCCTAAATACGTAGTAGTCCGTGCATGGCGTGTTGTAAGGTCATTTACATCGATCCTTACTTCGCCTTCATTCATATTAAATGATTCCGTATCAGTTTTCACACCCTCGAACCATAGGGAAGCGCCCTTTCCTAATTTGAGAATCGCATATTTGCAACGTTTCTCATCGTTAAGGTTCTTGAAGTCGGACATATGTTCAATCTTCCTCTCCCACTCCAAGTAGACTTCGGGATTGGTACCTCCGACAAATTCCGGAAGTTCATTTACTTTGAATTCATCCATATGACGCGGTGAATGTGCGTCATATCCTCCTCTTCTAGCTTGAAAACGTGGTTCTTGTAAGTTGTGTAGTGCCTCACGGAGTTTCTCCATGAAATCGTCGGAAAAATCCATGATAAGATAGCTTGATCAAGAAAATCGCCAAGAGAATTTCGACAAGGAAATAACCTTGGGCTCCGATGCCACTAATGATAAGAATTACGTATGAAAATGTACGTAAACTCGCAAGGAAATGCAGCGGATATATTTTGTTACCTCACAACACTCGTATATGTGTAACACTCGTAAGAATTCACCGAAAGTAGGGCAATTTGGCTTACGTAAACAAGATAATATGAAAGTAAATTTATCAAACTAGACCTATAGTTTGATAAGGCAATCTCTCCCCAAGACCTATTGAGAACTGATTAAATTACAACTCGAAGACGCGTCGAATTATAATCAAGATGTGCTGAAAATCATTCAACAAGAATACATACACAATGTATTTCGTTTTTTTAAGCTTCAAGATGGCTTTCAAAGGTTGAAGATGAGGCTTTATAAATAGCCATTACAACTACAAACAAGATCAAACAAGATCACACAAGAAAACAAGCAAACATTAAACTAATCTATCAACTTTAACAAAGATTAAAAACAAAGTCATGCTTGGCTTCTTCCTTTCATTTTCGGCCGTGGGGTAAGTTGGAAGGAGTATATAACATCTTTCCCATGTGGTATCCTTTTGTAAGACTTTGATAAGGATAGAAAATGAAAGCAACATCTTGACATTTTCTTCCATGTAGTTCAGCCGATTTTTCAAAGGGTGGAGTGAGCCAAATCTCTATCCTTGATCTTATTATGGCGGAATTTGAAAAATGAAAGCAAACTTGAAAGTAGTGGGGACAAAATTCTTCATCATTCTCCCATCACAATCGGCCGAAATCTCCCCCTAATATGGCCAATTTTGTATGCATGAACATGCATACGTATACATGTTTTGATACATCTAAGTTATCCGGTTCCGATTATTAAGATCGTTTTTTTTGGGAAAAGTCAATTGCATAAATAAAATAAGAGTGGCCAAGAAAGGCTGGCCAATACCCGACAACCATATAGAATGGTGCACCAAACAACGAAACAAAGAGCAAAAGTAGGAAAACAAAGCCTACGAACAAATGGCTACCAAAGCTACAAAGCCTAGAAAGATACAAACAAAGGAGGAACTACCAAGCTATCCTCCAAATACGACGAAGAGCCACAGTAGCTAGAGAGCAGGCGGGCCATCTATGAGAGATAATATCACGAACAAGACCTATCCTGGAAAGTAACCGAATGAGGATCTCGACGGCTCTGGCCAAACCTCCTCTCGTTCCTCTCCTGCCAAATCAAATAGACCAACGCAGCAAGAAGAATACGGTAAGCCACGTTGACCACGTGCTTACCTCTCCACCTCCTAGCAGCCCACAATACCCAGAGCTCCACACAGAGTGCGGCCAACGAAAGCGGACGGCCCTCCTAGCAATAGAAATACACCTCCTAGAATAAGGGCACTGAAAGAATAGGTGGGAGTGCGTCTCTACCGCCATACCACAAAGGACACAAATCCCATCAATATCTGAATCCAAGGCTTATCCATAGTCGACAACCGCTCTGAATAGCCAACGAGAGGATGAAAGAGTGTCTCGGGATCTTTCCGGCCCGTGCAAGAGCGGAGCCCAAGGAACAGGGGGCGAATAACCTCGAGGAACCGAAGAGCGAAGAGGATGAAAAATCCCGAACTAAGCGGTCTCCATAAAACGCGATCGACCCCCATTAATATGTGGCAAAGCGATGTCTGCAAAAGCTCGGGCCTATCCACCACCGGCCACTCCCAAGAACCCTCAACAATAACCGAATCAAGCCTAGCACCCACGTCGATGCCGGACCACGAGAGGAGCTCTAGGAACGGAATGCCTAATCACACCCATAGAATGCCGGGTCCGACCACAAGAAGAAGGATGAGCCATCTCGATGGAATCTTTGAAATGCTCCCATAACAAGGGGACGCAGTTTTGAAGCCGACGCCAATACCAAGTCAAGTGGAGAGACACTAAGGTCCCGTAAAGAACAACTGCCGCAACCTAAAAGTCCGAACCCAATTAACCTGCATGAACGATTAGAGCCCGTGATAAGAGTCCGGATATGACGAGCCATCGGCGCCGATTCTGAGCCTCAACGGAATGATGCCACGGCCCCCACAATCCACATCCAAGCAAACCTTAGCCTGTGCCACCTTGGCGAGGCCCGAATCATGAGAACCTCGCGAGGAACCGCTGATCGTTTCTCAATCAAAGAGAGAACGCCCTTAGGCAAAATAAAACTACCAGCCCAATAAATATGTAAAGAAGATAAGACAGAGCGAATAAGCTGGCACCGACCTGCCATGGAAAGAGCAGTACTAGCCCACGAACTCAGACGACCATCAATCGAATCAATCAAAGGGGAACACATAGCAATTGTCAGCTTTGAAGTAATCAAGGGAACTCCCAAATACCTCACAGGAAGCTGACCTAGCTGAAACCCTAACAACTGCTGGAACTGGGCCCCCTGCACCTGAGCACTAGCTGAAAGAAAGATATTACTCTTACTCGGGTTGGCCCGAAGTCCAGAGAGGGAAGCAAAGATCTCAATACTTTTCTTAAGAACACCGACAGAGACAACATCAGGATTACAGAAAAGGAGGAGGTCATCGGCAAAAGCAAGCATGAAGGTGCGTGTAGCCAAACACTTCCAGTGGAATCTGAACCCCGGAGTCTGAGCGATCTCATGGGCGATAATACCATGGAGGACCTCCATAACAATAACAAACAGATACGGAGAGATAGGGTCACCCTGCCTCAGCCCCCTACGGCCCCTAAAGATACCCTCAGCATCCCCATTCAAGGAGATCGAGTAAGCCGGAGTGGTGATACACTCCCTGACCCAAGCAATAAACGTCTGGTGGAACCCCATACATTGCAGAGCAATCAAAACAAAATCCCATTCAACAGTGTCGTAAGCTTTCATAAGATCAACCTTAAAGACACACCGACTCGGCATCCCTCTTTGCCCATAACCATGAAGAAGCTCATGGGCGAGAAGGATATTATCACTAATCCTTCTCCCAGGAATAAAAGCAGTCTGAGCTGGATCAATCAAGGAGTCAAGGCTATCACGCATACGATGGACCATAATCTTAGAAATAGCCTTATATAAAAGGTTACAACAAGAAATCGGTCTAAAATCAGACATGCTCCTCGGCAAAGCAACTTTAGGAACAAGAGATATAAGGGTAGTATTGATCTGCTTGACGAATAGACCCGAGGAGAAAAAATGTTTAATAGCGTAAGTAATCTCACCCCCAACAATCGGCCAGGCTCGTCGATAAAAGCGGCATTAAACCCATCAGGGCTGGGGCCGAATTCATATCGAACCCAAAGAAAGCAGAGCGAACCTCCTCATGAAACCGGTCGATCATATGTAACGCAACATCGGGAGGAAGAGAAGAAGATACAAAGGGTCTCACACGATTATGCGAGATAGCCGAACCCGATCCGAAGAACCCAATAACCTCTCATAGAACCCAACTACCTCATCCCGAATGAGAACATGATCTCGATACTCAATGCCACCTCGAAACCGGCCTAAAAATCCGCGAACGAGCCCTCCTAGAGGCAACCTCCGAAGAAGAAAGCGAACACCGGTCCCCATCCTTGAGCCACGCTAGCTGCCTGCCGTTACGAGCGAGGATCGCTCTGGGAAGCAGGAAGAGAACACCCACCGCAACACCCTTCTAACCGTAGCGTAGTCGACAAAGGAAACTCTCTAAGGATAGGCGCGAGAAAGGAAAGCCGACGCCGAAGCCACATTAATAGCCAAGTCCCCTTTCCTCTTCCTCATAGCGAAAAACATGCTTAAGGGCATCTAACTTCCGCAAATCGCATAGAAGGGGGCTCCCACAATAAGATGATGCCAAATACCAAATACAAGCGAGAAAGTCATCGGGACCGCAGAAAGTTATCAAACCGAACATCTTACCCCTACGACGGACAAGCTACCAATACCAAAGATAAGCGGGCTATGGTCGAGGTCCGAGGCAAATCGCAAGTATAGGAGTAGTCGAATGAGAAATAAACCACCGCGGATTACCCAGGACTCTATCTAACCGTTTCCACAAGGATCTAGGAGAAGGGCTCTTATTATGCCACGAGAACCGGGAGCCCAACATCGGAAGCGTCTCTAGATCGGACGCTGACAGAACTCCCTCAACTCCAACATAGGGAACTCATCATCATGATGAGTCACCTCTCCACCTAAGATCTCGCTACAATCCAAAACAGCATTAAAGTCGCCCATAATCACCCAAGGCTCGCTAACATGCGTAATGTAAAAATCACCAAGTCTCGCCAAAGAAGTCTCCTCTGGATAGCATCATTAGAACCATAAGCAAAAGTAACTAGGAAGCTGGACGAGTCAATAAGCGAAATAATCCGACGGTGAATAAGTTGAGGATCAATAGCAATAATATCAACAGAGACCACGCGGAATCCCACCACCAAATCCGCTTACCCGGCCCGTTTTATAATCAAAAACCACCGCCACGAAGCATTAACCAGAGAAGCAATATGCCTCGAGTTACCAACCGAGACTTTCGTCTCGGTAAGGCAACACAACAAAGACTAAAAGAAGAAATGACCTCCGGACCGAGTTCGATGGTCCTGACGGTTCAAACCACGGGCGTTCCACACTTTGCGAGCGGAATCATCTAACACCCTCGAGAAGGGCTGCATCAGAATTAGGGCCCATAGAAGAAGAACTAGAACAAAGCGACGTGCCGACTAACTCAGGAAGCTCAACCTCAATATCATCGGTGAGACCAGAAAGAGCCGCAAACCTGTTGTGAGACGGCTCAAACATACCAGCAGAAGCCCTCCTAGGCGACACGATAGGAGAGCTGGTAGTAACCAAGGAGAAAGTAGAGACACTACTCAACGGGCTCAAACCACCACACGACCTCAGAGCCCCCAGCCTAACACCACATCCGGCCCCGAGCGCATGCAGGCCAACCCGGCTGAGCGACCCCCAACCGAACTGCACCCAACGAGGTCCCGGACCATGAGCGCTGAGGAGCAGGCTTAGCCAAATAAATACGAGCCTGCTTAACCTGCTTCTGAACCGGAGGCTTAGAAGTGCTCGGGCAAACCTGATCACGATGCCCGAAAACTCTACAAACACCACACCGATGAGGTAACCATTCATACTCAACATGGATCCTCCTAACAGCAGGACAATCACCATCAGATGGAATAACCATAAGGAACGAGCGAATCGGGCTAGTATCAGCGTCTAACATGACGCACACTCTAGCATAATCCACTTTCAGACAGTTCCTGGTGAAAACATCAGCAAAAAGAGGCTCCCCTAAAGCACTAGCAGTAATACTAAGCCCCTCGTCAGTCCAATACTCGAGGGGGACATCACGAAGTTTCACCCAAACAGGGACATGTTTAGGTTGAACCTTCATAAGGGACATACCAAGCTTCCACCGGGTAAGGAAAATAGACTGGCCCTGAATCAGCCACGGCCCACCCTCTAACGCCTCGGACAAAACTCGCTCACTATCAAACTTGAAGAAAAAGAATCCCCCCTCAGAGGAGAACACCTCCTTAAGCCCCTTCCACGCCGACATAAAGTAATTCTTGACCAAGCTAAGAGGAGGGGCTTTCCCCAAAAAATAACCAACTAATGTGAAAAGCCACTTCTTAGAACCTTAAAGACCAACACTAACATCCGGTTTCACAATAAGCTCGCCATTTTGGATTTCAGGTTGCACATACCGAAGGCCCCTTTTCTTTTTAATATTTCCTAACACAACAGGAGGAATATGCAAGGCCTTCAGAATCGTTACCGAATTAGCCAAAGAAACAGGGGTAGCGATAGAGCCAAAGTTCATAGATACCGTAGCATTTCCATAATCAACATCAATATCATCAATTATACTATGCATTATATTACTTTCCCCAATACAACAAGAATCGCCAAAAGAAGATACAACAGTCTCACACAAATCCAATGGGGACACAGTAGAATTACAAGAATTCTTAGATGTAGAGCAAAAAGGTATTTCCACAGGAGCAACAAGAATAGGCCCAGCCAAAGAGCCGACACCAGAAACCAGAGAGGAAGGTCACGACGTGGCCTGCCAAAAACCACCCGGTTGAGAAATGGGGTCAGAACCGGTCCAGCCTAGTGGTCACGCTGCCCGATACAAAGGCCCCAACCGCAACAGACGAGGAGCACCACCGCCAGAAGCCAAAAACGCCGCCGTCAGAGAAGAAGTCGGAGGAGGTTCCGCACTAGGACCACCAAAAATCCCGTCGATGTTAAGCTTGAGCAGGTCGGAGTCGGAGGAACCAAGCACCTTCTTCCCTAACTCACAGAGACCTTGAGCATCAAAACCCTGAGAAATGGAGCTTCCAACCGCCCGGGAAGAAGAAGAGAACAAGCCGCAAGCTGTAGACGTTGTCATACCAGACAACGAAAACCACGACAAATCGCGACCACAAATTCGCGAACGAAAAATACAGAAGAAGACCGCACGACCCAAATGGCTAAGGCGGCGCAGAATCACAGCTAATAAACTCGCGACAAAGCCGACCCCCAAATCGGATTCCAACCACGAAAGCGAGAGGAACACCAAACCCAGAAAGTCCGACGAGCTCAAATCGAGCAGGACAAAAAATAATTCACAAATTCACCAAAAAATATTGCTGGGAAGATAATAGAGAACCGAACCACAATCGAAAAGGCTAAATCTCTGGAAAAAATCACAAGTTTAAGAACAGAAAGGAAGAATCGGCCGAGAAAAGGGAAAAAAAAGATGCCCTCATTTCGCACCTACTGAGTGTGAAAATCGCCCACAGTTCGCTGCGTCGAGATCGTTCCCATTTCCGCATTTGTTTTCTCACCGAAGTACGTAGGTGCATGTGCATGAAACATGGTATCATCACCTACGTCAATTCTTACTTCGTTTGGAGATGTCACAATCGCATCATTTCTTACTTACACGACCGAATTACCCTACTTTCGATTATTTCTTATGAGTGTTACACATATCCGTGTGTTGTGAGGTTCAGTAATAATTCCGCTGCATTGCAAATGAGTTTACGTCCATCTTTATTACGTAATTCGTATCATTAGTGGTACTGGAACCAAGACTATTTCCTTGTGGAAATTTTCTTGCAATTTCTTGTTAACACTATCTCAAGACTCTCTTATCATGGATTTTTCCGATGTTGATTTCATGGAGAAACTCCGTGAGGCACTACACAGCTTGCAAGAGCCACGTTTTCTGATACGAAACCGACTACTCCAAGCATAAATGATACGAAGCCGAATACTCCAAGCGAAGAAGATGAAGTAAGAATTGACGTAAAACACCTCGATCGCACTACAACCTACTTAGGCGAGAAAACAGAAACAAGGCACGGAGTTACCTTGATAGTCGAAATTGGAGTAACTTAAACAAAAGACAAATAGCATCTTGGGGAGGGAAAAGGGATCAAGTGGCAACTAAACAAATAAAAAGATGTTCAGCTTTCTCTTACAAAAGCAGCAGGATTCTTGGCAAAAAGGGCGGCTGTCAACAAACAACTTGGAGGCTAAGACCCAGCTTTTACTTTTGTCCACAAGTGACATGAGGAACCTTTTTATTATCTTTTATTATTCTAAGCTCAGCTTGTATTAGTTTAAGTTATCGTGTCAGGCTGCTTTTGCCTATAAATAGTGGCAGTAGAGTTGTAATGAACAATTATTATTGAATGTTGAAGAATTGAGAACACCTTGTGTTTTTCTGGTGAATGCTTTTCATCAAAACTTGGTTTTTATTCGACGCGTTTCGAATACTAATCTGATTGATTCTCAATAGGTCTCGAGGAGAAATCACTTTATCAAATTATAGGTCTAATTTGATAAAACATCTGTTTATATCTTGTTTCGATATTCTGTTTATTTTTCGATACAGTTTTATACTTGTTCAATATTTCGTACAAAGTGTTGTTCGATCCTTCGAACTTATTTCCTGTTTTAACTTTGTTTCCGTCCAAAACGTCCGTTTCGAGTGTCATTGTTTGGAGGTGGACTATTTGAGTCATTTTCCAGTTGGCGAATTCCCATCCTGTTCTGTATCGAATTACCGTCTTCATCAATTATCAGTATTGTTGCTGTAGCGAGCGGTTGTCACCAGTTCCCGACAGTATCTTGCTGATAGCTTCCGCTCGTCAAAGAAGCCTTCCGCTGTATCGATAGCGAATTCGCATAACCAGTGAGAATTCGTATCATAAGTGGTATCAGAGCCCAAGTTCTTGATCTTTGGCATTATGGATCTCAACGATGCTGATTTCTTGGCAAAACTTCGTGACGCACTGCGTGACGTACCAGAACAACGCGACCAGCGTTGGCAACCTAGGCGTGGTGACTATGAACGACCCTCACGCCATGTCGAAGAGTTCAAGGTGAACGAGCTTCTAGAGTTCATTGGAGGGACCGACCCTGAAGTTTACCTGGAATGGGAACGAAAAATTGATCGTATGTTCGAATTTAAAGACCTTGACGATGAGAAAAGGTATAAGTATGCAATTCTCAAGTTGGGGAAAGGAGCTTCACTTTGGTACGAAGGAGTGAAAACACGAAGAGCTCGTACGGGGAAAGAAAAGATCCGTTCGTGGGATTCGTTAAAAAGAAAACTTCGCAAAAGATATGTGCCAGCATCACACCGGTTATCCTTGTACAGGAAGATAGCAGATCTCATGCAAGGAAAGTTAAATGTCAGCGAGTACATTGAGGAGTTTGAGAATCTAACCTTAATGGGAGAGATAGAGGAGAATGAGGAACAGAAGATGTCGCGATTCTTGCGTGGCTTAAACCGAAGCATAGCTAACTCGGTGGAACTGTATCCATACGAGGACTTCGATACATTATGTGGGTTATGTGTGAAGTTAGAAGCTCAGAACAGGATGAAGCTGTACAAACCTGAGTTTCCAGTCAAGTTTGGAAACCCAAGCGTCGGATCTAGTTCAGCGGTTAAGGCAACTGTACCGACTCCGGTTCCTGTTGCGATTCCTGCTAAGGCGACTGTACCCTACGTACCGAAGGAGACAAGTTTGGTTAAAGTGAGATGTTTCAAATGTCAAGGATTCGGGCATTATCAAAATGCTTGTCCGAACAAGCGAGTGGTGACACTAAGGGAAGCTGTCACGATCCGAGACGAGTTGTTGGTTGAGGAAGAAAGACTGGGTGACGTACTTGATTTCGACATTAAGGACGAAGAAGGAGAAGAATGCGAGACTTACGATGCTCCAAGCTATGACACGGCTTTAGTTCTGCGAACGCTACAGGCCAAAGCTGTATCGAATGATTCGGAACAGCGAAATCAAATATTTCACACAAAGTGTCAAATTGGAAAGAAATGGTGTAGTTTGATCGTTGATGGGGGGAGTTGCACCAACGTCGCTTCTAGCGAGATGGTGACTAAACTCGGGCTGACCACTACGGCTCACCCAAAACCTTACACTTTGCATTGGCTCGATGATGGGAGCAAAATAAGGGTAACTAAACAAGTGAGGATTGGACTAGCCATGGGTTCATATGAAGACAACGTATTATGTGATGTACTCCCGATGGATGCATGCCATGTACTGTTGGGAAGACCATGGATGTTTGATAGGGACGTTTTACATCGAGGAAGAAGCAATGAGTACGAGTTACGGGATAAAGGCAAGAAAATTGTGCTTAAACCAATGTCACCTCAAGCTATTCACTCTATGAGTTCTAGTAGGAGTGAAAAGCCAAAACTGGCCATGTTTGTTAGCGAACGGGAGGTGGAACATGCTATTAATGATGGCAAGTGTGTGTACTTGTTGGTTCTGAAGGAGACACGGGATGGTGGCATAGTTGTGCGGAACGAAAGGATGGATGCCTTATTACGCGAATTTGCGGATGTTTTTCCCGAAGAGTTACCGTCGGGTTTACCACCAATTCGCGGGATTGAACATCAGATCGACCTCATACCGGGTGTGTCGTTGCCTAACAAAGCTGCCTATAGATGTAATCCCGAGGAGACAAAGGAATTACAAAACCAAATCGAAGAACTGATGGATCGTGGATACGTTCGAGAAAGCCTAAGTCCTTGTGCGGTTCCGGTATTACTGGTTCCAAAGAAAGAAGGATCTTGGAGGATGTGTATTGACATGAGTGTGAACAATATAACCATCAAGTATCGATTTCCGATTCCGAGGCTTGATGACATGTTGGGCCGAATTACGGATCGGTGATCTTTTCAAAAGTTGATCTGAAGTGGTTATCACCAGGTCGAATGCGAGAAGGAGATGAGTGGAAGACAGCCTTCAAAACTAAACACGGGCTGTATGAATGGACCGTTATGCCGTTCGGTCTTACAAATGCACCGAGTACTTTCATGCGCTTGATGAATGAGGTACTTAAGCCATTTTTAGGGAAATTTGTGGTTGTATACTTAGATGATATTTTGATCTACAGCCAATCGTTGCAAGAACATTTCGAACACTTGAGGCAAGTCTTAGAAACACTTAGAGACCAGAAGGTGTATGGATAATAGGAGATGTGCTCATTTTTGGTCAAAAGTATAGTCTTTCTTGGCTATGTTATTTCAAAGAATGGAGTGTCGGTCGATCAAGCGAAGATCGAAGCAATTAAGTCTGGCGGTTCCCACTCTGATGCGGAGGTTAGATCGTTCCATGGACTAGCTTCATTTTACCGAAGATTCATTCGAGACTTCAGTACCATTGCAAGCCCAATAACCGAATGTTTGAAGAAGGGCACGTTTAATTGGAGCAGGGCTGCTCAGGAGTCATTTGCAAATTTGAAGGCGAAGTTGTGCGAAGCACCAATCTTAGCATTACCCGATTTTTCGCAACCGTTTGAGGTGGAATGTGATGCTAGCGGAGTGGGCATTGGAGCGGTTCTCATTCAGGGAAAGCGACCTATTGCTTATTTTTCCGAGAAGTTAAATGGTGCTCGTCTGAATTATTGTACGTACGACAAGGAGTTTTATGCTATTGTGAGGGCTCTATTGAGAATCGATTAAATTACAACTCGAAGACGCGTCGAATTATAATCGAGGTGTGCTGAAAATCATTCAACAATGAATACATAACATGTATTTCGTTTTTTCAAGCTTCAAAAGTTCATTATAAAAGGTTGAGGATGAGGCTATTATATAGCTATTACAACTCCTAACAAAGCCAAACAAGATCACACAAGATCAAGCTAAAAGACAAACCATTATTAAACTAACTATCAAGACTTTTGACAAGGAAAAGAAAACAACAACATTTTGGCTCCTTCCTTGCACAAATCGGCCGTGGGGTTCAAAGAGGGAGTGGACAAGATCCTTCTCATGTGATATATTTTGTAAGGCTTGACAATGACTTGATCATGAAAGTAACATCTTGGCATCTTCTTTGCATGTGGTTCGGCCGAAATTATTCCAAAGGGTGGAGTGAATCAAATCTCTTTCCTTGACCTTGATGTGGTGGACTTGAAAATGAAAGCAAATATTAAAGTAGTGGGGACAAAAGATCCTTCATGGATGCATGTCACAATCGGCCGAAATCTCCCGTAAATGGCCGATTTTGTATGCATGAACATGCATACGTATGCATATTTTGATACGTCTAAGTTATCCCGGTTCCGATTATTAAGATCGTTCCCATTTCCGCATTTGTTTTCTCACCGAAGTATGTAGGTGCATGTGCATGCAACGTGGTATCGTCACCTACGTCAATTCTTACTTCGTTTGGAGATGTCGTAATCACATCAATGCCATATTGCGAAGAGTTCGTTCAAACCAGGAATATACACACCTTTACCGATTCCGGAGAGGCCATGGGAAGATGTATCGATGGATTTTGCGTTTTGTTCACAAGTCCTCGCAACAACGTTCCTAGCGTTCGATTTGTGACTTCGGTTTGACCATCGGTTTGAGGATGGTGTGAAGTGCTAAATAAGAGCTTTGTACCCACTAATCTCCATAAAGTATTCCAGAAATAGCTAAGGAATTTCGAATCCCGATCCGAAACAATAGTCTTCGGAACTCCATGTAAACGAACCACTTCTCGGAAGTATAAATCGGCCACGTTGCTTGCGTCGTCGGTTTTGTGGCATGCCACGAAATGAGCCATTTTTGAGAACCGATCAACAACCACCATAATAGCATCTTTACCTCGTTGAGTACGGGGTAAAGCGACGATAAAATCCATGGATACATCTTCCCGGTCTTTACGGAACCGGTAGAGGCATATACGATCCGGTTTGAACGAACTCTTCGAGATGTGACATGTTACACATTTACTTAAAACATTGTAAACGTCTTTTAGCATTTTAGGCCAAAAGAAATGTTCTTTTAGTACTTCTAATGTTTTAGCCGTGCCAAAATGTCCTGCTAAACCTCCTCCGTGAGCCTCCCGGACCAATAATTCTCGAACCGCCTATTTTGGAACACATAGCCTATTCCCTTTAAATAGGAAATCATCTTGTAACATGAACTCCCCGAACGGACCAGATTTGCAACTAGTAAAAATTCTCCAAAATCCGCATCATTTTCATAACACTCCTTCAACATTTCGAAACCAAGTAACCAAACCTCCAGAGTATAAAGTAAAGCATACCTTCTAGATAACGCATCCGCAACGACATTGCTTTTACCGTCTTTGTACTTGGATGAAAATTGAAATGATTGCCTCAGACTCAGTTTATGTTGTCCGTTAATGTACTTCAATGATTCGTGGTCCGAGTGTAGAATAAAATGTTTCGTTCGTAGGTAATGACTCCAATGATCGAGGGGCCGTACGATAACATAGAATTCTTTATCGTAAGTGCAATAATTCAACCGAGCTCCATTCAACTTCTCCGAAAAGTAAGCGATAGGTCGTTTGCCTTGAATAAGAACCACTCTAATTCCAACTCCGCTAGCATCACATTCAACTTCGAATGGTTGAGTAAAATCGGGTAGTGTTAGGATCGGTGCTTCGCATAATTTGGCTTTTAACTTTTCGAATGCTCCTTGGGCAGCCCCGTTCCATACGAATGGTCCTTTTTTTAAACACTCCGTTATCGGACTTGAAATGGTGCTGAAGTCTCGAATAAACCTCCGGTAAAAAGAAGCAAGTCCGTGAAATGATCTCACTTCCGTCACAGTCGTAGGGGTCGGCCAAGATTTAATTGCTTTGATTTTTGTTTGGTCAACCGCCACTCCGTCCTTCGAAACGACATAGCCAAGAAAGACTATACTTTCGACTAGGAGCGAACACTTCTCTTTCTTTCCATATAATTTTCGGTCCCTCAAAGTTTGAAAATTTGTCTTAAGTGCCGAAATGTTCTTGTAGTGATTGACTATAGATTAGGATATCATCCAGATATACAACCACGAACTTCCCCATAAATGGTTTAAGCACTTCGTTCATCAACCTCATGAAGGTACTAGGCGCATTTGTAAGACCGAAAGGCATAACGATCCATTCATATAATCCATTTTTTGTTTTGAAGGTCGTCTTCTACTCGTCACCTTCTCGCATTCGGATTTGATGATATCCGCTTCGTAAATCAACCTTTGAAAAGACCACCGAACCATGTAGTTCGTCTAACATATCATCAAGTCTCGGGATAGGGAACCGATACTTGACAGTGATATTGTTCACGGCCCGACTATCCACACACATCCGCCAAGAACCATCTTTCTTAGGGACAAGTAAGACGGGAACCGCACACGGACTCAAACTCTCCCGGACATATCCGCGGTCCAAAAGTTCTTCGACTTGTCGTTATAATTCCTTTGTCTCCTCGGGATTACATCTATAAGCGGCTTTATTAGGAAGTGGTGCTCCCGGTATAAGATCGATTTGGTGTTCGATACCACGAATAGGTGGTAAACCCGACGGTAATTCTTCGGGAAAAACATCCTCAAATTCGTGTAACAACACATCTAGTTCTCCTCCGTTTTGTACTCCCTTGTTCTCATCCCGTGTCTCTTTAAACATCACCAAATATACTCGCTCCCCGTCATTAATGGCATGTTCTATTTCTCTTTCGCTAGCAAGCATGGTAAGTTTCGGTTTCTCCACTCGACTAGAACTCATCGAACGAATAGCTTGCGGGGACATTGGTTTGAGCACAATCTTTTTTCCCTTGTCTCGTAATTCATATTTATTACTCCGACCTCGATGTAAAACATCTCGGTCGAACATCCATGGTCGTCCCAAAAGTATGTGGCATGCGTCCATGGGGAGTACGTCACACAACACATCATCCCCGTATGGTCCCATAGTTAAGTTGACCCGTACTTGTCTCGACACCTTCACTTTGCTTCCATCATAGATCCAATGTAAAGCATACGGTCTCGGGTGAGCCATAGTAGTTAGCCCGAGTTTGGTGACCATCTCGTTTGAAGCTACATTCGTGCAACTCCCTCCGTCTATTATCAAGCTACACCACTTTTCTCCAACTTTGCATTTGGAATGAAAGATTTGGTCTCTTTGCTCCGTATCACTTGGAATGATTTTGGTATGTAGTGTTCGAAGCACTAAAGCAGTATCATATTCCGGAGCGTCATAAGTCTCGCATTCCTCGTTCTCTTCCTCGGCCTCCATGTTAAATATGTCACCAAGGCCTTCCTTCTCGTCCTCGACTAAAAGTTCGTCTCGGACCGCAAGAGCTTCTCTTAAGGTGACCACCCGTTTATTAGGACATGCATTTTGATAGTGACCGAAACCTTGACATTTAAAGCATCATACTTTAGCCAAGCTCGTTTCCTTGGAAACGTGAGAAACCTTTGGGGCCGGGGTAGGGACTTGAAAAGGTGCGGTAGGTTTCGTAGTCGAACTTGAGCCTGCACTTGTATTTCCGAATTTGTATGGGAATTCAGGTTTGGCAAACTTCAACTTGTTTTGAGCTTCTATTTTTATGCATAGTCCGCATAAAGTGTCAAAATCTCATGAGGTATAATTCCACCGTATTTGCAATGTTTCGGTTAAGACCACGTAAGAAACGTGACATTCTTTGTTCTTCATTTTCTTCGAGTTCTCCCATTAAGGCCAAGCCTTCAAATTCTTCAATGTATTCTCCCACACTTAGTTTCCCTTGCACGAACTCCGCAATTTTTCGGTATAAGGTTAACCGATGTGATGTCGGGACATACCTTTACGTAGTTTTTCTTGAGAGAATCCCAAGAACGGATTTTCTCTTTTCCTTACGAGCTCGTTGTGTTTTCACACCCTCGAACCATAGGGAAGCGCCCTTACCTAACTTGAGAATCGCATATTTGCACCATTTCTCATCGTTAAGTTTCTTGAAGTCGAACATACGTTCAATCTTTCTCTCCCACTCCAAGTAGACTTCGGGATTGGTACCTCCGACAAATTCCGGAAGTTCATTTACTTTAAATTCATCTACATGACGCGGTGAATGTGCATCATATCCCCCTCTTCTAGCTTGAAAACGTGGTTCTTGTAAATTTTGTAATGCCTCACGGAGTTTCTAATTGAAATCGTCGGAAAAGTCCATGATAAGATAGCTTACTCTAGAAAATCGCCAAGAGAATTTCGACAAGGAAATAACCTTGGGCTCTGATACCACTAATGATACGAATTACGTATTAAGATGAACGTAAATTCGCCGGAAAATGCAGCGGATATATTTTTTAAACTCTCAACACTCGATATGTGTAATATTCGTAAGATTTAACCGAAAGTAGGGCAATTCGGTTTCCGTAAACAATATAATATGAAAGTAAATTATCAAACTAAACCTATAGTTTGATAAGGCAATCTCTCCTCAAGACCTATTGAGAATCGATTAAATTACAACTCGAAGACGCGTCGAATTATAATCAAGGTGTGCTGAAAATCAATCAACAATGAATACATACAAGTGTATTTCGTTCTTTTCAAGCTTCAAAAGTGATTTTGAAGATTGAGAATGAGGCTTATAAATTGCCTTAACAACTACAAACAATATCAAACAAGATCACACAAGAAAACAAGTAAACATTAAACTAATCTATCAACTTTGACAAAGATTGAAAACAAAGTCATGCTTGATTTCTTCCTCTCATTTTCGGCTGTGGGGTACTTCAAGGGAGTAGATAACATCTTTCTCATGTGATATCTTCTTGCAAGACTTTGACAAGGATAGGAAATGAAAGCAACATCTTGGCATCTTCTTTAATGAAAGCAACATCTTGGCATTTCTTCCTTGCATGTTCGGCCGATTTGGAGAGAGGTTGGAGTGAGCCAAATCTCTACCTTGATCTTATTATGGTGGACTTTGAAAAATAAAAGCAAAGTTGAAAGTAGTGGGGACAAAGATCCTTCATGGATCCTTCATCAAATCGGCCGAAATCTCCCTCCCTATTATGGCCGATTTTGTATGCATGAACATGCATACGTATGCATGTCTTGATACATCTAAGTTATCCCGGTTCCGAATATTAAGATCGTTCCCATTTCCGCATTTGTTTTTCATATGAATTATCCGGGAAGAGGTGGATACGTGTCGTTCGGAGTATACGTATGAATATCGTAGCGGAAGGCTTTTTATGAGTATGGGGTTTTTTGGATGTATTTTGTGGGAGTAATATCGAATATGACGATGAAAATTCGAACAAATGAAAAATGGAAGTAATATCGGAAAAGTGATAATATCGATCAAGAAGTCTTGAACGATCAAGAACAAGGGTTTATCGAATTAGACCTATAACTCGATAAGGTGATTTCTTCCCAAGACCTATTGAGAATCAATCGGATTAATACTCGAAAACGCGTCGAATAAAAATCAAGTTTCGGTAAAAATCATTTACCAATGATAGAAACACGAAGTGTATTCTTTCACATTCAAATTCATAATACATTAATATTATTTTTTACAAATGATAATCAACTCCTACTTATAGGAGGTGAAGTCTTACTCTAAGGAATCAAACAAAAAAAAGAAAATAATTCAAAGAGTTATAAAATCTTTGAATAATCAAAACAAATCAAATAAAATACATACAAGAAACATAAATCACAAAATGGGGGAAGCATAATCCCTAAAATAAGTAAAAAGGAAAAGAGCTGTCAAAAATACACAAAAGTGTATAAAATAAGTGGGCTGTCGGCAGGACTCGATCGTGTCCCGTGACACGGCCGCGGCGTGGTCGACAGGTGCCGGCATGGACTCGACCGTGTCCGCTTGACACGGTCGCGGCGCAAGGGCGTCAGCGGCTGACTCGGCACGGCGCGCGCGATAAGGACAGCGGTGACTTCGGCCGTCTGGCGCGAGAAGGGCGTTTGGCGAGGACTCGGCCGTGTCGCCCGCACGGTCGGGTTGGTCGGACGATAAGATCTCCTTATCGGGAAGAGTGTGACTCGGCCGTGTCGACGACGGTCGGGTTCGGCAACGATAAGTTTCACAATGCAGGACATCTCGGCACGGGCCGTGCTTGACGACACTGGCCGAGTTGGCCGTGATATCGGCATTTTCGGCGAGTGCGATATTTTCGGCGAGCTCGACATTTCCGTGGTGGCGACATTTTCCGGCAAGTTGTGTCATTTTCCGGCTTGTGTCCGTTTTCTCGCCTAAAAATGTTGCCGTACGTGCATGACGCGTTGTAAGGCCATTTACGTCGATCCTTGCTTCATTTTCTTTATTCGGACTAGTCAATTCCGTATCATCCCCTCCCCCTTTAAAGGGAATTGTCCTCAATTCCGAACTTCCTTTGTCATCAAGATAATTAATTAAAGCCTCTAAGTATTTGATCTCGAAAATGTCCGCAGTGCGTACATGGCCCAAAATCTTGAGACGATAGGTGGGGGGCCCTCGAGAATCGCCAACAAAATAACTATCATTATTAATAAAATAATAATAATTACTCCGCCAGGTAATACCGATATCATGACATGAGTGGACATCTGAAATGGGACGCACGGATAATTTCATATCGGGTTCATCATCCAGAATTGGAAACACTGATAATTTCACGTCGGGTTCACCCTCAAGAATGGGAAACACAGGATTTATTACGGATTCCTCTTCATCAACTGGTTCCTCATCAAATGCTGGCGGTCCGTCATAATCTGACCAACTCTCCATTTCAATATTGTTGGGCTCCTCCAATAATAGCCCATCACAAAATAATTTACTAACATCAATTTGGAAATCATCCAAGACAATAAGTCCATCACCAGAAACTGAGTCGATATAGAATTTAGGCTCAAAATTGTCGTTTTCTTCGAACCGGCCAATTTTAGTACCAAGCTCAATTTTATCTTCCACAGTCTTAAATGGCTCGACTTGTGTTAAATACTCATCTGACCATAATTCACTTGGCTCATCAATTCCGTTTTGGTCAATTTGGCCAACGCAATTAATTGGCTCATGCTCATAATGACAAGATCCAAGTTTGTCAATTAGGGAAACACTAACCAAATCGTCTTCCAAATCGTCTTCTTCGTTGTATTGCGTCGTTGAAACCTCTTTCTCGTCTACATGATTAAAAATGACAGTAGGGACATCATCTTCATCGAGAAAGGACTCTGCTGGGAATTCCTTGATGGGGAAAAACCTTTGATCGAATGTCGGTGGCGGGGCGTCGAAGGACTGGTGGTGGGGGAACAACGAGTGGTGGTATGGTTTGAACCTTCGATTGAAATATTTTGTGAATTTTTGCCAATCTTTGATTTTTGGCTTACGTTGTTGTGAACGGGACTGTTTCAGTTTTTGCCAGACGGCGGCGCTACCGTGGAGGCGCTTTGTCACCAGCGAAACGCGGCGGTTAATCGGGGCAGTCTTGAAGTCCGCATGCTCCTCACAAGCATGGAGCCAATCTATGCACGCATCTGGATTACTAGATCCGTGAAACTCCGGTATGCTGCAGAATTTAGACAAAAAATCAATATCGTTGGCGTTGTCTCTGCGTCTTGCTTGCATACGTTGCTCCGGTAAGCCGTTTAGTGCGTCACCGAGTTTGATCAAGAAATCGAGATCGGAAAAATCCATAACAAGAATCAAGAGATAGTTCTTCACAAGAAATCGTCGAAGAAATCGCCCAAGGAGATGACCCTGGGCTCCGATACCACTTATGATACGAATTACGTATGAAAATGTACGTAAACTCGCAAGGAAATGCAGCGGAAATATTTTGTTACCTCACAACACTCGTATTTGTGAAACACTCGTAAGAATTAACCGAAAGTAGGGCAATTCGGCTTATATAAACAAAAATAAAATGAAAGTAAATTATCAAACTAGACCTATAGTTTGATAAGACAATCTTTCCTCAAGACCTATTGAGAATCGATTAAATTACAACTCGAAGACGCCGAATTATAATTAAGTAGTGCTGAAAATCATTCAACAATGATAATATATAGCCATTACAACTACTAATAAGATCAAACAAGATCACACAAGATCAAGCTAAAAGACAAGTAAATAATAAACTAAACTATCAAAGACTTTGACAAAGATTGAAAGCAACATCATGCATGGCTTTTCCTCCTTTGAAGGGATGAGATAATCATATTTCTCATGTGATATCTTTTGCAAGACTTTGACAAGGACTTGATCATGAAAGGAACTTCTTGGCATCTTCTTTTTATCAAGTTTGGATAATAATTTTCGGTCATAAACACCACTGCATATTTGAACGGTTCGTGTGGCTTGATAGAAGCATAATTGGACCTTGGACCGTTTCACATGATTTATAGATCTTTCTTTTATCTTTCCATGGCCGCTTGAATCACCTAAATCTGACTTCGTATGAGAGAGTTATGATTAAAATACCAAAACTGCTACGAAGTAGTCATACGCGCGGGAATTGGTAATTTTGTCCGTTTTTCGCCTTTTTCACTCGGACTAGTAAATTTCGGATCATGACTAATCAATTTCGTATCAAGGACAAATCTTGAGCAAATCTTCACCAAAGACAAGAAACAAAATAAAATAACTAATCATGTTAGAAGACTTTGGTTTGATTCTTGATAATTATTATTATCATGCTTTGACGACTTTGTTGCCATGTAGGTGAGTTATTCAAGGGAGAGGAACCATCGGTTTCAATGCATGAAGAAGGTGGATGAGTGCATGATTCGTAATTTCTTCATGCATACGTAAAATATGTTCAAGGTTACTTCAAGTTTCGTATTAGTCGTCTCGTCCAAAGAAGTAAGTGCATGTCGTGTAGGTGCATGTGTGTGCATGGCTGTATGCATGGTCGTCTACGTCATCTTTCTTCGGTTGGCCATGTTGATCTCGTATCATCCCCTCTTCCTTTAAAGAGATTCGTCCTCGAATCTAAAGTCCAAGGATGGTTGGTATTCCGGATAGGGTTGTGCTCCTCCCGGGTTGAAGATGTAATTTTCGTCGGATGTGTTGACGTTTGCTTGGGATTGCATTTTTAAAAGACCAACCTGCAAAATAAAAACAAACGACGTATCTGTGTGTCTACCATTTCCCTTAACGGAATCCCCAAAAAAAGATTTGTGGTTTAACGGAATAATTTCCATTTCCGGCGTCATGTGGGCACAAATCTTGTCCTCATTCCTTTCATCAATGAGTTCGTCTTTTACTATTTTCCAGTCACATGTAGCAACATAGCTTTTACGTTGGTCGGTGTCGGGAACCGGATCAACGAAAACAATTAGATTGGGATCCTCCAATTTTTTATCAATAATAGAAATAACCTCATAGAAATTTTGGGGAACAATCGCCTTGTCCTCAATCTCTTCATCTTCTGTAGCTCGGGAAATGGACGGTTGTGTAGAACTAAAAAGTATACTTTTTTTTTACTCATCAAGGTCAATATTATTAAAAAAACGAAAGCAGAAAGAGTTACAAAGAGAGGGCCATCCTAGACAACAAAATAAAATCTCAAGCTAATCCCACGGGCGGGTAGCCAAGAGAAATAGAGAGAAAAACACAAATGCAAAAGCAATCTATGAAAATAGAATAAAAGGACCTAAACCCCATACCGGATGTATGGGGTTGCAACCGCATGAGCCTCGTTAAAACCCTATCGTAGAAAAACCCAATGGGAAAAACCTACGATAGGGAAAAAGATACCCGGCGTTATCTTTGAGAAAACTAATGTCGGCTAAAATACATAGGAGACATATCCCTCAACGAAGATCTCGGAGAGGCTCGGTGCTTCGCTAGACCACTCGTAAGAAACCAATCTTTTAGAAAGCGATCGCCACCGCATTCCCTTCTCTATAGATATGAGAGACCTGAAGTGCATGCCGTCAATAATACGCCAAATCCGCCTCAAATGACTGCGGTAGATCCGAGGAACAGCCGAACTACGATCCGAGAGAATGCTCACAACATAAGTAGAGTCGGACTCGATACAAATAATCCCAACCATGATAAAAAGCAATCTCAATAGCATGAATAGCCGCGACCAACTCGGCTTGGAAGGCAAAGCGACAACCAATTGTTGCGAGAGAGTGCCAAAAACCCGGCCCAGACGATTAGATAAACAAGGCCAATAGCACCCAAGCACAGGCGACCTTTAGCCATCCCATCGGTGTTAACTTTCATCCACCCAATTGGGGGATACCATTTCACATAAATAGGGTAAAGCGGAGGTCTCGCGTGGCAGCCACACCCAGGCCCGAAGACGAACCGGATCGAAATAGCGTTATCCATGGTGCCCATGTCATAGTTATTACATTCTCGAGAAGAGACCAAACTATAGAACGAAGAGACATGATAGAAAATTTAGCATCATTATATAAAACCTCACAATGAATATGCCGAGATAGCCCAGACGGCACTAATAATAGTGAATCTCCAGAGTAGAGATCTGTGACTAAATCGATATCCATAGCTCGAATGATGAAGTGCCCGAACCCGACATTCAATTCTAAAGAGTTTAAGAAGCCCCGCTCAATATAGTCCCAGAACTGCCGGATAACAACACACTCGGTGAAAATATGGTCAATCGATTCACGGGCAGAGAGACAGAAAAGGCAAACTGAAGGACCAATGAAACCCCTTAAACAAAGAAGATAAAAAACAGGCAGCCTGTTGTGAACGTGAGAGAACGACGAACGGGGATTAATCTGTGCCAAATCCATTTCCCCCAGCTCACCTTAGGAAAGTTGTGGCGAAGGTGCCAATAAGCGATTTGAGAGGTAACATTGCCATGCACCGATTTAGCCCAAACCCGCTCGTCTTTTCCTTCAAAGTCAGAGGGGGCATAGACGACATCTAAAGCAACATCACGACACCTTTCCATGAAATCGAGGGTAAGATGCCAGTCCGTCGTAGTAAAAATCGGCGATGGTGTCGGAGAAGGTACTTCGAGATCTTGAGAATACCCAACCGATCACCAATGATATAACCTAGCCATTGTCCCACCAAAAATTAATATTCGACCATTACCAATAACCCAATGGAAGTGTTAAGAAGACGGGGAATATGATTACGAACCCCCGAATATAGAGGAAGAAACAATCTTGCGAGTATCCAAATTACTTCGAGAAACCTCGACGAAGGAATTTTCCACAAAAGGAATCCTCTGCGAGAATAACCTGTGCCAAACGGAACAAAAAGGATTCATTCATCGTACGAAGATGCCTCACCCCAAGCCCTCCCTCCTCTAAAGGGGAACAAACTCTACTCCAGGCCACAGTACATGCGTTCTTGTGACTAATGTCCCCTGACCAAATAAAATTTCTAGCCGCCGAATCTAATTTGTTTATCAATTTGATCGGCCAACTATATATCATCATAGAGTGAATGGAGGAGCTCATGATAACAGAGTTAACTAAGCAAATACGACCAGCCATCGAGAGAGAGGATCCTTTCCAAGCAGAAAATTTACTAATAATTTTGTCAACGACCGGGGCAATATGGATGAGACGGGGTATGCCGCAGAATAACGGAACCGAGGTAATTGAAAGGAGTGATCCTCGCGCATGCCAAGGGTGCGCAGAATGACCCGTTTGGTGTGGATAGGAACATGAGAACCGAAATAAACCTTAGATTTATTAAGGTTCATAGCCTGACCCGAAATAGCTGAGTAATCATCAAGAATCTTCGATATGGCATTGGCATTATCCGTAGAGGCACGACCAAACACGATAGCATCATCCGCATAAAAAAGGTGAGAAGGATAGACAATCTTACGGCCCGCAAAAATAGGCTTGAAGAGAGTAGTCTGAACCGCATTGGAGAGCATGAGACCGAGCATCTCCTCAACAATACAAAATAAAAGAGGGGACATGGGATCACCTTGCCGAACCCCTTGACTGCACGCAAAGTAACCCGTAGGAGCACCATTTATAAGAATAGAAAGCTTCGCTGAGTGAAGAATGGTGGAAACCCAAGCAACAAATCGGTCATGAAAACCAAAGCTGTGAAGAACATCCAATAAGAACTCCCGGAAAGAGTGTCAAAAGCTTTACGAATGTCAATTTTAATAGCCATGTTACCGAACGCGCGGCGATTCAAACAATTAACGCATTAGAAGCAATAGATATACAATCGTGGATACGCCGACCGGAATAAAGCCAAACCGATGGGGGTGATGATCTCATGAATAAAACTAGAAAGTCGCCGTGAGGATTTTAGTAATAATCTTGAAGATAAAGTTACTTAAGACAATAGGCGGAATTGCTCAATAGAGATGGCCCCTTTGACTTTAGGAATGAGAGCAACTAAGCTAGAGTTAAGACCCGTCGGAAGATCACCCTCAATGAAAAATTGCCGAATAGCCGCCACAATATCGGTACCAATGACCTCCCAAGAGAATCGATAAAATAATCCGGTAAAGCCGTCAGGCCAGAACCTTGTGGGGCTCCATATCGAAAAGCGTAGAACGAATTTCCTCGGAATGGGGAATAGCGATAAGATGGAGTTATGCGATGAGAAACCTTAGGAAGAGAGAAACCGGTGGGCAATTAGTAGCAATCGGGTGGCCTTCGAAAAGGTCTTGATAAAAATTCACAATGTGGTTCGAGATGGTAGACGGATCACGACAAAGATCACCGTCAATAAGGAGAGAGGAAAGCTGAAGACGATTATTCCTCATCTTAACTGTCCTATGGAAAAAGGCAGTATTCCGATCACCATCCTTAAGCCAATTAGTCCTACTCCTTTGTTGGAAGAAAAGACTCTCTTTATTAAGGATGTCATTCAAGGCCGCAGTTGTTTCGACCTCCTGACAGAAGAGCTCGTCGGTATACCCATCCGCATCAATGAGAGACTGAATGTCACCAAGTTGATCCAAAAGCTGACTTTTTTTAGTGAAAATATCACCAAAAGACGAAAAATTCCAATGCTTGAGGGTACGACGCAGTCTTTTAAGCTTGTACAAAACCAAGTCCCAAGGAGACCGGTTCCCACAATTAAGATTCCAAGAGTTTCGAATAACATCAATAAATGAATTATCAGTAGTCCACATACGTTGAAAACGGAAAGGTCTGGGAAAAGAAGTATTACCCAAAGTGGAGGTGAGCCAGATCGGGTGGTGATCAGAGCAGGTCCTAGGGAAAACATGATATTTTGTGGAAACCCAGTGATCGATAAAATCGGGGGTGGCCAAAAATCGATCAATGCGGGTCTCAACATGATAATCATCATGAACCCTGCCTCTCCAGGTAAACCGATGACCAGTAAAAGGGATGCCGACAAGCAAGGCCTCATCAATAAATTGACTGAACTCCCGACAAGAAGTAGCATTGGGAACATGAAGACTGCGACGCTCATGTGCCCCAATGACGGCATTAAAATCTCCGAAGACTAAAAGGTTAGGGTGAAGGAAGCTCAGGATATCCTCCCAAAGATTCCTGCGACCAATATAGTTACGAGCACCATGAACAACAGACTCGAAAGTCCCATCCATTAAAAGAGATGTCCATGATGATAACCCGATCAGAGACATGGATGACTTGGCAATTAGATATGTTGAGGGAGCCGAGCACCCAAATGTCGTGGTCTCGGTTCCCTCGCCGATTCTCGGCAAGAAGAGAAAGACCACCCGAATGCCGAGAGAAAGATCGGAACGAGCAAAAGAAGTGAAGGGTTCGATGATACAAAGAATATCCGGCTTACAAACCGTGATATAGTGACGGCCGGGTCCCTAGCAACCCGCTTCCTTATCCCCTAATATTCCGGAAAGGATATTCATTTAGAAACGGAATTTATCCGTGCTTCAAAGGATTATTTTGCCGATCCTCTTCCTCGGAAGAATTTCGCCAAGGTTTAGAAGCGGCCAAATTAAGATTTTTCACGCCGTGGAGTTGGCAGAGTAATTGCACAGCCTTTGGGAATTTAACATCCCTTTTAGCTTGTTTTAGCGGAGCTTGTGGTTTTTCCGAGGGAATGATAGGAGAAATAACAATAGATTTTCCCGCCTTAACAAAGAATGGTATGGCTCTTATCTTTGTCATGGTCGCAGACACAATAGGGGCCCAACCGTGTCGATCGATTGCTCATGACGAGAGGATGAAGAAGGGTTATGCAAGATCGTGCCCTTGGAAGACACCGACGTGTTTTTATTATCAGCCGAAGACGTTAGTGGTAAGGGATAACATGTTATTGTTGGCATGTTCAATGGAGAACTCAAGTGGGGACAATGGTATCATTTTGCTCTGTTGAAGGCCGGAAAACCGTCAAGGCGGTGATGGTGATCATTATTGGAATCACCTTGTTGGTTCAACATCAAGCACATTGAAGCGATTATTGTTGTTTGAATTATTGACCCTAACGTAGGGGTAGGGATGGTTTAGAACATATTTAGATTGACGATTCGGCGGTCGCTAGAACCGTAGAGTTGGAGTTCGAGCCAATTTTTGGCTTCTACAGAATTGTTGGAGTGACCAACGATTGAGCAATGAGTGCAAAACTCTGGAAACTTTTCGTAGCCAATAGAAGGGAAAACACAATGACCCGAACATTCAACCATGACATTGTTGTGAACATGGTCTTTCAAGTCAATTTCAATTAGGACCCGAACAAAATGACCCACTTCCCTATTCAGAGAACGTTCATCAATTTTCAGAGGGTTGCCAAGAGTCTTAGCAATTGTAAAAATAAGTTGAGGGTGCCAGTATTCAATCGGCAACTCATAAATTCGGATCCAAACTTGTGCTTTAGAAGTTGCAATTTTATAAGGGTTGAAATCCGGAACCCAAGTGGATAAACGAAAATATCCGGAGACCAAGTTCCATGAAGTTTTGCTAAAAACACGATTTTTATCTTCCGAATTATTAAATTGAACGTTAAAGTATCCTTTTCCCAAAGGTATTAATTTCCAGGACGTGGAGATAGACCAAGCATTTTGCAATTCAACCTTCAGTTGATCAAGAGAGTAAGGCTTAGAGTTTTTCGGTTGCAACAACCGACCATTTATGGAATTTTGAAGGTATTTAACCCTTTGAGTAAATTTTTCATCTAAGGAAATAGATATGAAATCCCTTTGCGCACCGGATCACGATGAGTTACGATAAATATCATCGAGAAATGAATATCTTTCCTCGAGTTAGAAAGATTACGTCAGAGCTTCCTTGAAAGATGAAGGAGAGGGACCCGTAGTTTTCCCAAACTTGGGTCATCTTGTTTGAGGGAACCGAGTGGGGCCGAATTATGGAGCGGCGCCAAGACGAGAATGATGGAGAGACCGAAGGCGTCTTGAATAGGAAATGTTGGAAAGAGATGACATCATATGTTGAAAGCATGACATGAGGACTTCCGTAGAAATCATTGTGAATCGACGATGGATGAACAAAGTCCTGGTCGCCCATTCGCCGGCGGCCGGCCGTCATCGGCCATGACCGCCGGAACCAAGCTGCTGGAGAGCGGCTCCCAAGAACCCTAAGGAAGACCCCGTCGGAAAATCTCGCCGGAAAATCTCCGGGAATCGAGGTGGCCGGAACCTGGTCGAAATTGTAAGCAACGGAAGCGGCTCGACAAGAGGAATCCAATGAAAGTGGTCCGCTACCGAGAGGAGGCCGGAGCACGCCGGAAAAAGAGAAAACGCGGCCGCGGTCAACGGTTGACCAAGAAACTTCGCCGGCCGGAGACCGCGATTCAGCCGACGAGACCAGAGGGTAAATGACCGGAATTACAACAGGAGTCTATTCCGGTTGGTGCCCAAGAGATTGCGCCACGGACGTGGCCGGAAAATGCAACCGAAGTTCAGCGAAATTGTAGTTTTCAGCCGGAATTTGCAACCTAGATTTGCACAGGTAAACGTTGTCGGAATTGAGTGAAATTTGGAGGGGACGTTCGTCTTGGAGAGACGAACAATCTGCCATCGGCCGATGATGGAGGGGCTTCCTCACGCGCCCACACGCGCCGCCGGGCCGGGAGCTGTTTTGTGTGTGAAAATCGCCCCTAGAGTGTGTGTGACCTTATGAAAACCGCCGAGATTGCTCGAACTAAAAAGTATACTTGTGAATTCCTCACTCGTTAACTCGTCCTGATGCTCCAAATCATTTGAAACCGATTTGGTTTCTAAAGTACGAAGAACTAAGTCTGTATCATAATCGGGAGCATCGTAAACTACACATTCTTCTTCTCCTTCGTCCTCTATATCAAACTTGAGAATGTCGCCTAGCCTTTCTTGTTCTTCCTCGACTATTAACTCGTCTCGGGTAGTGATACGAATTATCCGGGAGAGGCGGATACGTATCGGTCGGAGTGTTTGTAAGTGTATGATAGCGGAAGGCTTTTATGAATATGGTAATTCGAGTGTATGAATATGGATGAAATATCGGATAACAATAAAAATATCGAACAAGAAGACTTGAACGATCAAGAACAAGAGTTTATCGAATTAGACCTATAACTCGATAAGGTGATTTCTTCCCAAGACCTATTGAGAATCAATCGGATTAATACTCGAAAACGCGTCGAATAAAATCAAGTTTCGGTAAAAATCATTTACCAATGATAGGAACACAAAGTGTATTCTTTCACATTCAACATTCATAATACTATCTCCTACAAAACTACTCAAAGGCTACTTATAGGAGATGTAGCCTTCTAACCAACTAAGGAATCAAAGATTACATGATCTTGACATGACAACCAAACATCAAAATAAAAATAAGGATGGAATCAAACAAATGGGAGGGAATCACATAATAAACATAGTTATAAGTCACCCCACATAACATGCAAGTCTAATCATGACATGTGAGGGGAGGAAAAACAACAAAAATAAAAAAATCGGCAATAATGGAATTTCTTTGTTCCACGGACACGGCCTGCGATCGGCACGGCCGCGGCGGCATGTGCGGGAACACATGTTCGGCAGGACTCGACCGTGTTGCCTGGCACGGTCGGGTTGGTCGGACAGCGGGAATTGTACTATCCGGAAGAGTGTGACTCGGCCGTGTCGCCTGGCACGGTCGGGTTGTGTCGGCACGGGCCGTGTCGGACGACACGGTCGGGTTCGGTCGGCAGCGAGATTTCATTATCCAGGACACCTCGGCACGGGCCGTGTCAGATGACACGGCCGGGTTCGGTCGGCAGTGATCGGCCAGTTCCGTCCGGGTTCGGTCGGCAGTGATCGGCCAGTTCCGGCAGGTGGTGAATTTTCCGGCCGGTGGTGATTTTTCCGGCAGTTCGTCCATTTTCCGGCCGATTGTCGACCTTCCGGCATAGCATGACACGGGCCGTGTTATATGACACGGCTGAGACCGAGACTCCACGTCTTATGTCCGTTTTCCCGCCTAAATACGTAGTAATCTGTGCATGGCGTGTTGTAAGGTCATTTACGTCGATCCTTACTTTGTCTTCTGCATTTGACACGATTGATTCCGTATCATCTCCTCCTTCTTTAAAAGGAATTGTCCTCAATTCCGGACTTCCCTCGTCATCAAGATAATTAATTAAAACCTCTACGTATTTGATCTCGAAAATGTCCGCAGTGCGTACATGGCCCAAAATCTTGAGACGATAGGTAGTGGGGCCCCCTCGAGAATCACCAATAAAATAACTATCATTATTAATAAAATAATAATAATTACTTTGCCCGGTAATACCGATATCATGACATGAGCGGAAATCGGAAATGGGACGCACGGTTAATTTCAAATCGGGTTCATCCTCCAGAATTGGAAACACTGATAATTCCACATCGGGTTCACCATCAAGAATGGGAACAAAAGGATTTATTACGGATTCCTCTTCATAAACTGGTTCCTCATCAAATGCTGGCGGTCCGTCATAATCTGACCAACTCTCCGTTTCAATATTGTTGGGCTCCTCCAATAATAGCCCATCACAAAATAATTTACTTTCCTCAATTTGGTAATCATCCAAGACAATAAGTCCATTACGAGAAACTGCGTCGTTATAAAAATTTGGCCCAAAGTTGTCGTTTTCTTTTGACCGTCCAATCTCAGCACCAAGTTCAATTTCCCTCTCACTAGAAAACATGGTTAGATTCGGTTTCTCACCTCGGTTAGGGATCATAGATTGAAGTGACATTGGTTTCAACACGATCCTCTTGTCCTTATCCCGTAACTCATACTCGTTACTTCTTCTTCGATGTAAAACATCTCTATCGAATAGCCATGGTCGTCCCAAGAGTACATGGCATGCATCCATCGGGAGTACATCGCATAATATGTTGTCGACGTACGAACCCATGGTCAAACCGACCCGTACTTGTTTCGAGACTTTCACTTTACTCCCGTCATCGAGCCAATGTAATGCATATGGTTTTGGGTGAGTAGTAGTGATGAGTCCGAGTTTCGTCACCATCTCCCTTGACGCTACGTTGGTACAACTTCCTCCATCGATGATCACACTACACCATTTGTTCCCGACTTGGCACTTGGTGTGAAAAATTTGATCCCGTTGTTCTGAATCATTTGAAATGGGTTTGACTTGTAAAGTACGAAGAACCAATGTTGTATCATAGTTTGGAGCCTCGTAAGTTTCATATTCTTCTCCCTCATCTTCCTCCACGTTGGAATCACCTAGTCTTTCTCCTTCGTCCTCGACTAGCAACTCGTCTCGGATCGTGATGGCTTATCTTAGCGTCACAACTCGTTTGTTAGGGCAAGTATTTTGATAGTGACCGAATCCTTGGCATTTAAAACACCTTACTTTGGTTAGGCTTGTTTCCTTCGGTACGCCGGGGGTTTTAGAAACGGTAGTAGAGATAGGAGTCGGTATCGTTGTGGTAATTGAACTTGAACCGGTACTTGGATCCTCGAACTTTGATGTAAATTCGGTTTTGGCAAACTTCACTTTGTTTTGAGCTTCTATTTTTATGCATAGTCCACATAAAGTATCGAAATCTTCATATGGATATAACTCCACCGTGTTGGCTATGTTTTTATTTAAGCCACGTAAAAAACGGGACATCTTTTGTTCTTCGTTTTCTTCTAGCTCTCCCATCAAGACCAAACTTTCGAACTCTTCAATATATTCACCGACACTTAGTTTGCCTTGCATGAAGTCGGCAATCTTCCGGTATAAGGTTAACCGGTGTGATGTTGGCACATACCTCTTACGAAGATTTCTTTTTAAAGAATCCCACGAACGGAATTTTGCTTTTCCCTCCCGAGTTCTTCGCGTCTTTACTCCTTCGAACCAAAGAGAAGCACCCTTCCCTAACTTGAGAATTGCATATTTGCAATGTTTCTCGTTGTTAAGGTCTTTGAATTCGAACATGCGTTCAATGTTCCGTTCCCACTCCAAATAAGCTTCGGGATCGGTACCTCTAACGAACTCCGGAAGTTCGTTTACTTTAAACTCATCCGCATGGTGTATTTGACGTGCGTCATCCCCGCGTCTTGCTTGCATACGTGGTTCCGGTAGACCGCTTAGTGCGTCCCGGAGTTTCATCAAGAAATCGGGATCGGAGAAATCCATAACAAGAATCAAGAGATAGTTTTGAACAAGATATCTTCAATAAAATTGCCAAGGAAATAGCCTTGGTCTCCGATGCCACTAATGATACGAATTATCCGGGAGAGGCGGATACGTATCGGTCGGAGTGTTTGTAAGTGTATGATAGCGGAAGGCTTTTATGAATATGGTAATTCGAGTGTATGAATATGGATGAAATATCGGATAACAATAAAAATATCGAACAAGAAGACTTGAACGATCAAGAACAAGAGTTTATCGAATTAGACCTATAACTCGATAAGGTGATTTCTTCCCAAGACCTATTGAGAATCAATCGGATTAATACTCGAAAACGCGTCGAATAAAAATCAAGTTTCGGTAAAAATCATTTACCAATGATAGGAACACAAAGTGTAGTCTTTCACATTCAACATTCATAATACTATCTCCTACAAAACTACTCAAAGGCTACTTATAGGAGATGTAGCCTTCTAACCAACTAAGGAATCAAAGATTACATGATCTTGACATGACAACCAAACATCAAAATAAAAATAAGGATGGAATCAAACAAATGGGAGAGAATCACATAATAAACATAGTTATAAGTCACCCCACATAACATGCAAGTCTAATCATGACATGTGAGGGGAGGAAAAAACAACAAAAAATAAAAAAAATCAGCAATAATGGAATTTGCTGGTCTGCCGGACATGGCCCGTGCCGATCGGCACGGCCATGCATGTGTGCGGCGCACATGTTCGGCAGACTCGACCGTGTCGCCCGCACGGTCGGGTTGGTCTGACAATGGGAATTGTACTATCCGGAAGAGTGTGACTCGGCCGTGTCGCCCGGCACGGTCGGGTTGTCAGGCACGGCCGTGTCTGACGACACGGTCGGGTTCGGCGAGATTTCATTATCCAGACACCTCGCACGGCCGTGTCGGATGACACGGCCGGTTCGATCGGCAGTGATCGGCCGGCCCGGCCGGTTCGGTCAGCGATCACCGCCCGGCAGGTGGTGAATTTTCCGGCCGGTGGTGATTTTTCCGGCAGTTCGTCCATTTTCCGGCCGATTGTCGACCTTCCGGCATAGCATGACACGGGTCGTGTTATATGACATGGATGAGACCGAGACTCCACGTCTTATGTCCGTTTTCCCGCCTAAATACGTAGTAATCTGTGCATGGCGTGTTGTAAGGTCATTTACGTCGATCCTTACTTTGTCTTCTGCATTTGACACGATTGATTCCGTATCAGGTAGTAAGAGTCGGGCAAACATCTTGCACATGATCGAACCCTTGGCCAATGAAACAACTCACCTCCAGCAAACTCGTCTCATTAGGCAAGTCGAGACCTTTAGAAAACGAGTTGGGGGCTGATGTTGTTACGATTTTGAGAGCCGAACTCGAGCCGAAAGGTACGTATCTCTTGCGAAGTTTTCTTTTCAACGACTCCCACGAACGGATCTTTTTTTTCCCAGCACGAGTCCTTTGCTTCTTCTTACATTCGAACCAAACTGAAGCGCCTTTAACCAACTTGATAATTGCATATCTGCAACGCTCCTCATCGTTAAGACCTTTAAACTCGAACAAGCAATCCATCTTACGTTCCCATTCCAAATAAATTTTGGGATCGGTACCTCCGATGAACTTTGGAAGTTCGTTCAACTCGAACTCGTTAGTATGGCATGGGGAACACAGGCCTTCTCCTCCTCGTCGAGATTCCAGTAAGTCATGTAAAGCATCACGTAGCTTTACCAAGAATTCGGTATTGGAAAAGTCCATCTCTTCTGATGATCAAGAAATCGAACAGAAAATTTGCCAAGAAAGCCGTGAAGAATGAACCAAGAAGATGATCAAAGAATCTGATCTCGACCGTTCAGACTGTAGTTCAATGAGTTGGCTTACCTTTGTCAAAATTTCGTGACGATCCAACGGTCGAATCCACGGGAAACTTTATTTTCTTCCGACTGCGCTAATCTGCCAATGTTATGCGAAAATTCTTCTAACCGTGAAGAACAACCCAAGAAGGTGACTAAATACTTCAACTAAAAATTCGTTGAATAAATTGCCCAAGGAGATGACCTTGGGCTCCGATACCACTTATGATACGAATTACGTATGAAAATGTACGTAAACTCGCAAGGAAATGCAGCGGAAATATTTTGTTACCTCACAACACTCGTATTTGTGAAACACTCGTAAGAATTAACCGAAAGTAGGGCAATTCGGCTTATGTAAACAAAAATAAAATGAAAGTAAATTATCAAACTAGACCTATAGTTTGATAAGACAATCTTTCCTCAAGACCTATTGAGAATCGATTAAATTACAACTCGAAGACGCGTCGAATTATAATTAAGTTGTGCTGAAAATCATTCAACAATGAATACATACATGTATTTCGTTTTTCAAGCTTCAAAAGTTGATTTCAAATGATGAATATGAGGCTAATATATAGCCATTACAACTACTAATAAGATCAAACAAGATCACACAAGATCAAGCTAAAAGACAAGTAAATAATAAACTAAACTATCAAAGACTTTGACAAAGATTGAAAGCAACATCATGCATGGCTTCTTCCTCCTTTGAAGGGATGAGATAATCATATTTCTCATGTGATATCTTTTGCAAGACTTTGACAAGGACTTGATCATGAAAGGGACTTCTTGGCATCTTTTTTTATCAAGTTTGGATAATAATTTTCGGCCATAAATACCACTGCACATTTGAACGGTTCGTGTGGCTTGATAGAAGCATAATTGGACCTTGGACCGTTTCACATGATTTATAGATCTTTCTTTTATCTTTCCATGGCCGCTTGAATCACCTAAATCGGACTTCGTATGAGAGAGTTATGATTAAAATACCAAAACTTCTACGAAGTAGTCATACGCACGGGAATTGGTAATTTTGTCCGCTTTTCGCCTTTTTCACTCGGACTAGTAAATTTCGGATCATGACTAATCAATTTCGTATCAAGGACAAATCTTGAGCAAATCTTCACCAAAGACAAGAAACAAAATAAAATAACTAATCATGTTAGAAGACTTTGGTTTGATTCTTGATGATTATTATTATCATGCTTTGACGACTTTGTTGCCATATAGGTGACTTATTCAAGGGAGAGGAACCATCGGTTTCAATGCATGAAGAAGGTGGATGAGTGCATGATTCGTAATTTCTTCATGCATACGTAAAATATGTTCAAGGTTACTTCAAGTCTCGTATTAGTCGTCTCGTCCAAAGAAGTAAGTGCATGTCGTGTAGGTGCATGTGTGTGCATGGCCGTATGCATGGTTGCATGGTCGTCTACGTCATCTTTCTTCGGTCGGCCATGTTGATCTTGTATCAGTTTTCTCACCGAAGTACGTAGGTGCATGTGCCTGCAACGTGGTATCGTCACCTTTGTCAATTCTTACTTCGTTTGGAGATGTCACAATCGCATCAAAAAGTGCATTTGTTTATATTAGCATATAAGGTTTCGTGCTTAAGTACCATTATTACCATTCGGAGATGTTCAACATGTTCTTCCAGATTCTTGCTATATATAAGTATGTCGTCAAAATACACAACTACGAATTTTCCTAAATAGGCACGCAAAATATGGTTCATTAAACGCATAAAGGTACCTGGGGCGTTAGTTAAACCAAATGGCATAACCATCCATTCGTACAGTCCGTATTTAGTTTTAAATATAGTCTTCCATTCGTCTCCTTCTTTCATCCTAATCTGGTGATAACCACTTTTAAGATCAATTTTAGAGAACATGCTAGAACCATGTAATTCATCTAACATATCATCTAAGTGAGGGATAGGATGCCGATACTTTACCGTAATATTGTTTATAGCTCGACAGTCAACACACATCCTCCAGGTTGAATCCTTCTTCGGAACGAGTAGCACGGGTGTAGCACAGGGGCTTAGACTTTCTCGTACATGTCCTTTTTCCATTAGCTCGGTCACTTGCCGCTGAATTTATTTCGTTTCATCCGGATTACTCTGATAAGCTGGCCGATTAGGAATTGGTGCACCGGGAACAAAGTCTATCTGATGTTCGATTCCACGGATGGGCGGTAAACCGGGTGGAATTTCTTCGGCAAACACATCCTTGTATTCCTGCAAAAGAGAAACAACAACATCGGGCAAAGAGCTTTTAAGCCCGTTATCGGTTAGTAGTGTTTCTTTAAATAGGATAACAATCATGGGCTATTTTTTTTATTGCCCTTTTAATTTCTCCAGCCCTAGCATAGAGGCTGATTTTCGAACTCTCCTCTTTCTTTTCCTTGGTCTCGAATACTCCTTTTGATACATTTTCAGCTTGTAATTTGAGTTGATCTTCGTAGACTTGTTGCGGAGTTAACGGGGCGAGGGTAACTTTGCGCTGTTCGAATTCGAACGAATACTTATTAGTGTATCCGTTGTGAGATACTTTTCTGTCAAATTACCAGGGTCGACCCAACAACACTTGTCCGGCTTGCATTGGCACTACGTCACATAATACTTCGTCTTGATATTTGCCAGTTTTGAATGCCACTAACACTTGTTTGGTGACTTTTGTTTCGCCACTATTGTTCAACCATTACAATTTATATGGTTTTGGATGTTTCAAAGTGATTAATCCGAGTTTTTCCACCAACACGGTACTTGCAACATTTGTACATGATCCTCCGTCTATAATCATGCTGCACACCTTATCTTTAATGTAACATCTCGTGTGGAAAAGATTCTCCCGTTGTTCATTTGGTTCGTCTTTAACTTGTATGCTTAAAGCACGTCGAGTGACTAAAGTGAGGGCTGCCGGAATTTCATCTTCGGAACCTTCGTCCTGGGGTTCATTTTCTTCGGTGTCACTTTCGGATTCGATGTCTCTGTTTGGCCTTATTACCATGACTCGTTGATTTGGACAATTATTGGCGTAATGTCCTCTTCCTTTGCAACGATGACATTTGAACGTCTCGACTTCTATTAAAAATAGAACTCGGCTGAACTTGTTTTGCCGGATTACTTCCTTCGGCCGTGAGTTTAGTTGTAGATGGTTCGGTCTTTCATGAAGTGGCCTTTCCGTTTGAGGTATTTGTGTTCGGGGCTGACCTCCAAGTAGAATTTTGAGGAGTGGTTCGAACATTACCTCGTCTTTTGATTTGATTTTCAATTTTTGTGGCCATGTGTACCATATCTTCCACTTCAACATAGTGATGTAACTCCACCATGTTTTGTATTTATCGGTTTAGTCCCACTAGGAACCTTGCCATGGTAGCTTCTCGATCTTCTTCAATATTGGCTCGAATCATTATTATTTCCATCTCTTTAAAGTATTCTTCAACGGTTCGAGTACCTTGTCGTAGTGTTTGCAATCGGTTATAGAGTTCCCAATAGTAGCAACTTGGAACAAAACGTCTTCTCATAACCGCCTTCATTTCTTCCCAAGTTTCAATAGGTGGTTCGTGGTTCCTTCTTCGGTTGTTCAACAATTGATCCCACCAAATAATGGCATAATCAGTAAACTCGATGGCTGCCATCTTTACTTCTTTAGGCCCGTATAGTTATGGCATTCGAACAAAAGTTCGACTTTTCTTTCCCAATCAAGATAAATTTCGGGGTCACTCTTACCTTGGAACATAGGGACATTTAACTTGATATTCCCCAAGTTTCCATCTTGTCGATTGTCGTTTCTTTAATCATGGACTCTTCGAAACCTCCTTGGATTTCTGTCGGTGTCTTCTTCTGATACGAATTTTCTCTTGTGATGCGAATTTGTTATCGGTACAGCAGGAAGCTGTTTTGACGAGCGGAAGCGAATCGGCAAGAAACTGTCAGGAACTGGGAACACCCGTTCGCTACAGCAATAACACGGGCTAGCGGTACGCACTCGCGACAGGAAGGGATGACGGCAGCTCGATACAGCAACAAGACAGGAACTTGGCTAAATGTAAAAGACTTGATACAGGTCACCTCCAAACAGCGACACTCGAAACAGCACATTTCGGTCGGATGCGAATTGGAAACAGGAAACTAGTTCGAAGGATCGAACAACACTTGATGCGAAATGCCGAACAAGTATAAAACTGTATCGAAAACAAGCAAAATATCGAAACAGGATAGAATCAGTTGTTTTATCGAATTAGACCTATAATTTGATAAAGTGATTTCTTCTCAAGACCTATTGAGAATCAATCGGATTAATACTCAAAAATGCGTCGAATAAAAATTAAGTTTTGATGAAAAGCATTCACCAAGAGAAAACACAAAGTGTATTCTTATTTCTTTAACATTCAATATATCTTCATTACAACTTCATCGCCCTATTTATAGGCAAAAGTAGCCTGACAAGAGCCTGACAAGATAGTCTTAAATTATTACAAGCTGGGTTTAAAATAATAAAAGATAATAAAAAGGTTCCTCATGTCACTTGCTAACAAAAGTAAAAGCTGGGCCTTGTCTCCAAGTTGAAAGCTGATAGCCGCTTTTTTCACACAGCATGTTGCCGAGAATCCTGTTGCCTTTCTAATAAAATATGCTGAAATTCTTTTATTCTTTTACCACTTGGGCCCCCTTCCCCCAAGATGCAAGTTACCTATTGTTTAAGTTACCCCAAGTCTGGTTATTAAGGTAACTCTGTGCCTCGTTTTCTCGCTCAAGTATGTTGCATGGTCGCTTACGTCGATCATCACCTCGTCTTCTTCCCTTGGACTTGTCAACCCCGTATCATCTCCTCCCCCTTTAAAAGGAATTGTCCTCAATTCTGCAATCCCGTCGTCATCAAGATAAGAAGATAGCTCACCTATGTTGAAAGTATGATACGGAATTGACTAGTCCAAATAAAGAAAACGAAGCAAGGATCAAAATAAATGGCCTTACAACGTGTCATGCACGTACGACGACATTTTTAGGCGAGAAAACGGACACAAGCCTGAAAATGTCACAACCTGCCGGAAAATGTCGTCGCCTGCCGTAAAATGTCGAGCCTGCCGGAAAATATCGCACCTGCTGGAAAATGCCGAGCAGTGCCGACCGAACTCGGCCGTGTCGTCCGACACGGCCCGTGCCGAGATGTCCCAAAATTGTGAAACTGACTGCCGGCCAGACTCGACCGTGTCCCGAGACACGGCCGAGTCGAACTCTTCCGGATAAGCCAAAACCGACTGCCCAGATGCCCGACCGTGTTCCAGGACACGGTCGAGTCAATGCCGAACGTCCTTGTCGCGCTGCGCCCGTGCTGAGTCACTGTCGGACGTCCTTGTCGCGCCGCGACCGTGTCAAGCGGACACGGTCGAGTCCCTACCGGCGCCTGTCGACCGCGCCGCGGCCGTGTTACGGGACACGGTCGAGTCCCTGCCGACAGCCCCCTTATTTTATACACTTTTGTATATTTTTTACTTCTCTTTTCCTTTTTACTTATTTTAGGGATTATGTTTCCCCCATTTTGTGATTTATGTTTCTTGTTTGTATTTTATTTGATTTGTTTTGATTATTCAAAGATTTTGTAATCTTTGAATTATTTTATTTTTTTTTGTTTGATTCCTTAGTAGAAGACTTCACCTCCTATAAGTAGTCTTCACTTAGCCTTGTAATAGATAGATAATGAATTTGAATGTTGTGAAAGAATACACCTTGTATTTCTATCCTTGGTAAATGATTTTTACCGAAACTTGATTTTCATTCGACGCGTTTTCGAGTATTAATACGATTGATTCTCAATAGGTCTTGAGAAGAAATCACCTTATCGAATTATAGGTCTAATTCGATAAACCTTTGCTTCCTTACGTACGCTACTGGCCCTTCATAGAGTACGTAACATCATTCCAGAACTCACTGACTTGTTTCGTTCGATTGATTACATACGTAACACTTGTTCCATAGCGTACGTAATATGTACGTCGACTTGCTACAGTATATACTCATATTACGTACGTAATATGCTTTTCATAACGTACGTAATGCCTAGTTGACTCGCCCATGCATGTTTTTCGCCGAAAGCTGCCGACCATGGGGCCCGCCTGTCGGCCATAGCCTGATCCTGTCTGATTCCCCTCGTTACGTACGTAATGCATTATACATAGCGTACATAACACTTAGCATTTTAGCATATGTTATCTCCTAAACTTAACGTACGTTAAGGGCTCTATGCTTTAGCCATTTACACTTATCTTGCTCGTCGTCTCAATATACCGAATATGTATACACGACACACTATATCCTTAAATACAATTGTCGACCAAGTACGACAATTATACCAATATAGATGTCTCAGTCCTTCATTTATTTTATCCATACAGTACAAATTCCACACTGTACAACATAACTCAGATAAAATAACATTAAACAACAGTAGTAGAAATTCCAGATATTACATATAGAGCCAACGACTCTGATACCAATTATTTGTCCCAAAATTCTAAGGTTGAATAGCTCTCGTCCTGAATAGATCAAGAAAGAGTTAAGTGCAGAAGCTTTTAGTAAGTACAATATATGCATTCTAAATATTTTGCATACAACAAGCTTCTTAAAGTGTTGTAGTTTAAGTGCCTACAGCAACAATGCAAAGTTTGTCAAATTGATGTTCTTAAACATGTTTTCTTTAGAGCATTGCTGTAATATAGAAATGGATATGCATGAGATAATAAATAAAATAAGAAAACACTTATATTGGTTCAAAGGTGGGGTAATCCTTCTACATCCACTCTACTCCACACAAGATAAAATTCACTAGCATCAAAGGCGTACACCACTATATGAAACTAGGAACACACAAGCTTCATCATCCACACATATTGATACACGATTGGATACAAAGAAACACTGTTCACACAGACAGGTGTTCAACTGGACTTGAGTCAATACTCTTCCACACAGGTCAGTGTCCAACTCCCAACAACTAACAGCGCCCACACATGTCTGTTATTAATTGGCTTAAAGACCTACAAAATATCTGACCCTGGTCAACACTTGATAATACAAGTTTAATTATCACCAAATAGCTCTCTGAATGATTAAACTCTATCTCTGAAGTGAGGTTGTTCTGAGTTCAAGATATCGCATTTGAGCTCGTCTTGTCTTTTTTGTAGTCCGGACATATGTTAGACTTGCACACCAATTTTGTCCCCATATACTTCCGTCGTTTTGTTTTCACAACTTATGCATGCTTATTTTCTTTTAGGGTACTTCATCTTTATACATCTAGATGATGATAACCATTCACCAATATGACCGTTGAAGTTCGGTGAGATTTATGACATCACTGAAATCATGGATTTATCGATATAGAAGACTTTGCTTTCTCAGCTTTTCATTTGATGAACTATTCTCTTTTGGCTGCCAACCTCTACTTTTGTTAGTCGCTATTTAATTCGTGTCAAATCCGCATTAAATGATGTCACACTTGCTCCGACAATTTATGAATAAATATTCATTCAACTAACAGATCTTTGTCGTACCTTCTTGAGAAGTGATTTCTTGTAGCATTTATATTTCACCTGTAGAGTCTACAACTCACCACTGTATATTTTTTGTTGTACCTTGACTTGCTGTATGTTTTCAAGTCCATTTAACACTTCACTAGTTTGTTATAACTCATCGTCTAATACTACATTGTTGTATCCAATTTTAATGTCTTACAGAAAGGGTGAGAGATACTGTATTCTTAGATCCTTCAGCATTCCCTCTTAGCTAAAACATCATATGGATAGCTGTAAGTATGGGTTACCGTATTATACAATGTTACCCCTTACTCGCTGTAATATATAGTGCTAAGTGCGGATTGTTGTACTCTTGGGTCCTACAGCATTTCCCCTGGGTTGATGCACTATCTGCAACTTAAATAATTACAGTGATTTAGTTTGGCTGTAGAGTCATAAGACCTCTTTATAGATGACAGAGGCTTCATTTAGTTGATATATTTGTCATTTGTAAGCTTTCATGAACTTTCTCAGGCAAGACCATATAGTGCATTTCAAGGCTATAGACACCTGCCGGTATTTCTAATACTCTAGAGTGTTGGATTTGATCACACAGCCCTCCAGCCCTAGCTCCAGTGAACTAGATTTGATCAAACGGTCCTCCAGCACTTGATTATAGCATCTATTCCAGCTCAACTGGACTTGAGTCAACACTCTCCCATACGAGTCAGTGTCCAACTCCCAATAGCTAACAACGCCCACACAGGTTGGTTATTAGTTGGCTTCACGACCTATAAAAGATCGGACCCCAGTCAACACTTGAGAATACAAGTTTAATTTTCATCGAACAACTCTCTGAATGATTAAGCTATATCTCTGGATGAGGTTGTTCTGAGCTCGAGATATCGCATTTGATCTCATCTTGTCTTTCTTGTAGTTCGGACATATGTTAGACTTGCACACCAATTATGTTATTTTCTCTTAGGGTACTTCATCTTTATACAGTTGGATGATAATATCCATTCACTAATATGACCGTTGAAGGTCGGTGAGATTTATGACATCCCTGAAATCATGGCTTTATGGATATAGAAGACTTTGCTTTCTCAACTTTCATTTGATGCACTATTCTTTCTTGGCTTCCAAACTCTACTTTTGTCAGGCATTATTTAATGCGTGTCAAATCCGCATTAAATGCTTTCACACTTGCTCCGACAATTTATCAATAAATATTCATCCCACTAATAGGTCTTTGTTGTAGCTTCTTGAGAAGTGATTTGCTGTAGCATTTATATTTCACTTGTAGAGCCTACAACTCACCACTATATCTTTTTTGTTGTACCTTGACTTGTTGTATGCTTGTCGTCTGCTATTGGACTCTAACGTCCTTCGTGTTGTAGTTTCTAATTATTGTAGTTTCTGACTGTTGTAGAGCTATGCTGTAGGTTTTGCACTTATCAAAACTCAGGATGATTTATCCCAACCGGTTCCTCAAGAACACCAAGATCATCAACCGGGTTGAACGAATCAGAACTATGAATATACAATCCATAGAATGTGATCAATAACAATGTTTGACAACGAACGATTCATAAAAACTGAATTGGAAACGAGATCATGAACAAAATCCCCAAAAGGTCAAGTTTAGGGAAATCAAGAAAATACCTCGATCCGACAAAGAATAACCGATTAGATAATGTTACAATCACCTAAGCCATTCCAAAACACGCTGGAAATTAAGTAGAATCAACCAAGAATCCATACCCTAGCTTCAACCGTCCGTCGACCGTGAGAAGAGGAGAAGAAATGGAGAAAATGAGGTGAAACCCGTCGCCCAGGTATTAAATAGCTGGACGTGTTACGGCCGTAACACAGGGCATTACGGCCGAACCCAGCTTTTGGGTTTTCTGCCCAAAATGCAAGGTTGTGTTATAGCCATTACGTCCGTAACACCCACCACCTTGTGGCCGTAACATATTGCACGTTACGGCCGTAACCTGCATTCTCGCAGCAAATTCCATTCTGCTGCCCGACCAACCCCGAATGATCCCGAAATGCAATGATTCAGAAAATTCAATGTAACGCTTTAAAAAGATTCTCAACAACGAACAAAAGCGTTAAACAAACATGCGATTCCGACAACCGAAGGTAAGTAAAAACGAGTACCCAAACCTTTGGGAAATTACGAAACGGCCCAAAAGTCCGAAAATCACGATACGAGATCGAATAACAATTCCGAAGCTCACAATATGACCACATTTGTTAAATGAACTTATAGGAATGACAAAATAACAGTTTCAAGCAAGATTCACATGAATCGGACCCATATGCGGAAAAGCCGCAATAATATGCCGATTAACCCGAATAATACCAAAACTCGCTCGAATGGCAAAAGTGCAGAACAAAACATGTCCAAAATGTGTCAATGAACATAAGAGAGTCGCTAGAATCGAAAAATATAGGAATGAAAAATACGGGTATTACAGTCTTGCCCATTTTGCCATTCCGCTTTGAAAAAGGTGTTATAATAGTTAGTTTGAGCATGTAGTAGTAAGTTACAGCTATTCTCAAGTGTTGACCGGGATCCGATCTTATGTAGGTCGTGAAGCCAACTAATAAGCAACATGTGTAGCCGGTATTAGTTGTTGGGAGTTGGACACTGACCTGTGTGGGAGAGTGTTGACTCAAGTCCAGTTGAACACCAGTCTGTGTGAACGGTGTTGCTGTGTATTCAATCATGTATCAATCTGTATGAACGATAAAGATTGCGTGTGTTCCTAGTTTCATATAGTTGTGTACGCCTTGATGCTAGTGAATTTTCTCCTTCGTGGAGCAGAGTGAATGTAGAAGGATTACCGCCCCCCTGGAACCAGTATAAATGTTGTCTTATTTCATTTAGGATCTGTCCTTTTGGACTGAATGGATCTGAACTGAACTAGACTGAATGGATCTGAACTGAACTGAACTGAATGGATCTGAACTGAAATGAATGGACCTGAACTGAAATATATATTATGTGTAAATAATAATAAAAAAAATAATAACAACACTAATAATAATAATATAATAAATAGTAAAAATAATAAATATAATAAAATAATAATAAAAATAATAAAATAATAGAAATTAATAATAATATATAGTATAATAATAATATAATCAATTACAATCATAATAACAGTAGTAATAATACTAATAAATATGCCCAAATGTCCCAAATGACACCAAAGTATCAAATATCACAAATAATAATAATAATAATAAATATCACAAATAATAATAATAACAATCGGACGACGGCCTATTGTTCGCCTCTCCGAGACGGTCTTGCCTTCCAAATTTCACTCTATTCTAACCATGTTTACCTGTGCGAATCTAGTCTGCAAATTCCGGCAGAAAACTCAATATTCGCCGGAATTTCTTTTGCCTTTTCTGGCCACATCTGTGACTCAAACTCTAGCGCACCACTCGGATTAGATTCCTGTTGTAATTCTGTTCATTTCCCCTCTGTTCCCATCAGCTGACTCGCATTTTCCAGCCGGCGACGTTTCTTGGTCAACTATTGGCCGCAGCCACCTTTTTCCAGTTTCCGGCGAGCTCCAACCACCTCTCGGTTGCAGACCACTTCCATTGAATCCCCCTCGTTGAGCCGCTTCTGTTGCATATAAATTCGACCAGGGCTACCCTCTTGTTGTTTTGGGTTGTTGTTGTGTTCCCATGCCCGACGTCATTCGGTTTCACTGTCCTTTTGTGGGTCTTTCTGGTTGTCACGATGGTGGAGGTCATGGCCTTGTTCGCTCCTCCCTGCTTACACATCTTCGTGACCGGCATTGTACTGGGGACTAATGGGTTATTACGCGCCACTCCCTTTCCACATCTCTTTTGGTTTATTCCGACACTGAGCTTACATTTAAGCGTATGGGTATTTGGTTGTGTGGGGTTTGCTTTAAGACTCATACTTTTTGTGCTAAGTGTTGGCATGGTGGAGGTTCTGATTTTGTCTCGCCACTTGATGGTGGTGATGATGTTGTTCGTTATGTTCTTTATGATCTTCCACGTCCGTCTGCTCCGTGTTCCTTGTCTCCTGAGAATGGTGTTGTGTCTTGTCTTTTGAATATTACTACCCTTGATCGGCTGTTATCCAAGGGTTTGCGCATTATGAAATCTATTCCTCCTAAGTGTCGTCTGGGGTTTTCGCATGTTTTTTTGGGGGCTCTTGATGCTGTGGCTTCCTCTCCTGGTGACCTCACTTCCTGGGTTAGTTTCCTTGTATTGCCTCTTTGTATACTTAAGACCTTTTCCCCGAGGAGCAATCTTGAGTGTCGATCAGCGACCTTGCGTCAGCGTCAGGAGGAGAGTATTACCCATGCCATTCATACTTGGGGTGAGCCTGGTGGTAGCCTGCAGCTTTTGCGGGAGGCTTTAGCCGATGTTTATTATTCGTTTGGGGCGGACGAGGTCGGAAACTTGGAGGATCTTAATATTCGACAGTGTAGGTGGAAAATTAGTGATGGTCATTTTACTGCTACGGTTATGGTGCTTTCTTCATCAGGTGTTGCTCCTTACTGTGACGATACGTTGGAGGTCTTGTGGGATAAGAACCCACTTCCTCCATCCCCCGTCTTGTCGTCTTGGCCCCCTGATCACCCTCCTCTTGTTGTTTCTGCGGCCGTTGTTTTGGAAATGATTAGGAGTTTTTCGCACGGCACCTCTTGTGGGTGGGATGGCCTTCGTGCTCAACATCTCTTAGATTGCTTCAGTGGGGCTGCTGTTGCTATTTCTGATGATTTGATATTCTCTATATCTCAGGTGGTTAATAGTTTCCTTGATGGTCAGTGTCCGAATGAACTGGGTGAGTACATTGCTAGTGCTCCTATCACCCCGCTTGTTAAACTAGGAGGTGGCATCCGTCCTATTGCTGCGGGCACTGTTTGGAGGCGTCTTGTCTCTAAGGTTGGAGCTTCCTTAGTTGGCCCATCATTGTGTGGTTATTTTGAGGGTCTTCAATTTGGTGTCGAGGTGTCCGGTGGAGGAGAGGCCATTCTGCATGCCTTGAACCGGTTTGTTGAGGAGCGCGGCAATTATGTGGGCCTTTCTATGTTGTTAGTTGACTTCCAGAACACCTTTAACATGGTCGACTGCGGGGTTATGTTACATGAAGTTCTCCGTCATTGCCCTGTTCTCTCCCGCTGGGTTGAGTTTTTTTATTCGTTCCTGCCCGGTTGTATTATGCAGAGCATAATCTTTTATCTTCTCAGGGGATTCAGTAGGGGGACCCCTTGGTCCCCTTGGTGTTTGCCTTAGTTTTGCATCCCTAGGTGTGTTTGATCCGAGACTCCTTCAATTTGTGTTTACAGGCTTGGTACCTGGATGATGGCTCTATTATTGGCGATACTTTGGTTGTGGGGAAGGTTCTTCAGTTGATTATGGAAGTCGGACCTCAGTCGGGTCTTCACCTTAATGTTGATAAAACTGAGGTTGTTTGGCCCACGGAAGATCCCCGGAGTCGACTTCCTGGTATCTTCCCCCCTACTATAGCTCGGCCCGTCGTAGGTGTCAAGGTCCTGGGTGGCCCAGTCAGTATGTGTCCCGCTTTCGGCAGCACGCTTGTGTTGAAGAGAGTAACCCGGACAGTTGAGATCATGGACTCCGTTGCAAGGATTTGTGACCCTCAGTGCGAGTTGCTACTTCTCCGTGCTTGTACTAGTATTTCTAAGCTCTACTTTGCCCTGCGTACTTGCCCACCTCTAGTTTATGGGACGACCCAATTGTCTTTTGATTCGGCGTTTCATTCTAACTTGGAACGTATTGTTACCGTGGCTGGTCCGGGCTTTAGCGATTAGCAGTGGCGGCTCGCTACTCTCCCCTTCAATTGGGAGTGGAGGGCTTGGTGTTTATGTTGCTGGTGATGTTCTTCATTATGCCTTTCTTGCGTCTCGCCTGTAGTCTGCTGCGTTGCAGGATAAGCTCCTTCATCCTTCTAGGATTGTTGGCCCGGGAGCTTCTTTTGATGTTGTTGTGAGAGTGTTCACTGAGACTACGGGTTCGGATATCCTACACCATCCGAGTGAGATCGCTTCCCCCAAACTTATGAAGAAATTGATAGATATATATTTTGTGAAGGTGACTGCAACTGTTGAATCCGACTACTCTTTAACCACTCGACAGGTTGCATTATGGAAGTCCCAGTAGGGTGGGCACACTTCTTATTGGCTTCGGGATGCTCCTATCTCTGGATTAGGGCAGATCATGAATGGGCGGACTTATCGCAGTGTCTTGAGCTATCGGCTAGGTATTCCCCTGTTTTCGGTATCTCGACTGTGTTCTGCATATTCTCGGGTCTTTCATGGCGATGTCTTCGGCGATCATGCCGTGTCCTGCTATGGTACTGTTGGGGTTAAGCATCGCCACAACCTGGTTCGTGACATCCTCTTGGATATCTGCTTTCAGTCTGGGATTTCAGTGGCTAAGGAAGTGGATGTTGGTTTGGTCGACGGGCATGACAAGCCCCTTCGTCCTGCGGATTTGTTGTTATACTCTTGGGGGAAGATACAGGATGTGTGTGTAGATTTAACTGGTTCCTCCCCCTTAACCCAGTCTGCTACGGCTGACTTTGCACCTGGACGAGTTGTGGTTGATGCTGCTCGGTGCAAATGTGCCAAGTACCAGGACTTGTGTGAGGCGCGTGGATATGGTTTCTTACCCTTCTCTTTCTCTTCACTAGAGGAGTTGGAAGCGGGTGCAGTTGCCTTACTCAAATGGATTCAGAAGATTTCGGCATCTCAGGATGCTGGGAGACGCGCTGCTGCTCATATCTTTACTCGAGTTGGTTTTGTTATTGCAAAAGGAGTGGGGACCCAGATAGTATCTCGGTTGCCCACTAATTTCTTATAAATTGTTTTTCATCTGATAATAAAATTATAATATAAAAATAAATAAAATAATAATAATAATAATAATAAAGAAAAGGTGGAAGGTGCTAAAAATTATGCCCCAAATGTCACAAAAGTGTCAAATGTCAATTATTATTTCCTTCACATTACATAATTTCATAAGAATGCACACACTTGGGATACCAATTCTACAACATGATGCAAATGGTCAAGGAAGAGCAGATTCACTTATGTTTGAAGACGATCATAAAGAAGCCATGTCCAAAGTCTGGAATGCTTTAGCGAGATAAATTTGGCGAGCAAATCGAACGGAGAGTGATCATGAAGACGACGACGAAGATGGCGTAGAAACAAATGATGAGGGTTTTTAATAGTGACAAGACTGGTGTTCTTTTGAAGGTTTTTTAATTATCTAACATTTTATAATATAATATTTGATGTAGTGGTATGCTTTTGAGCATTCTCATGACTATTGATGACTTTTGATTCTCACTAGCAATGGACAATGTCAACGGATTATTCTTAAAACCACTGATGATTCTATTAAATATCTTTTTAAAAAAATGCCTATTATTACTAATACCACATTATTGTATTACAAGAATATTAACGACATTAATAACAATAATGATAATAACGATGATAATAATAATAATAATAATAATAATAATATTAATAATAATGGACAGATCCTTGCGCTCGGCTGATATATTACTTTACTCGTGGGATAGTGGACTTGATGTATGTGTTGATCTCACGGGATCGTCGCCCTTGACGCAATCTGGGATGACTGATTTTATGCCAGGACGTGCGATCATTGATGCTGCACACCGTAAACGTGTCAAGTACGATGCGAAATGTGCTGATTTTGGATATGGGTTTCTCCCCTTTTCTTTCTCTTCTTTTGGAGAACTTGAGAAGGATGCAGTTACCTTGCTTAAGCGTATTCGGCGATTCTCTACGACTCAAGATATTGGAGCGCGTGCTGCACTTCATATTTTTAATAGGATTGGTTTTACCATTGCTAGAGGTGTGGGAGCCCAGTTGGTTTCGAGGCTTCCCACTAATTTTTTGTACTCCTATGAGTTTTTTATTACTATAATAATAATAATAATAATAATATCAAATAATAATAGTAATCAACAACAACAATAAACATTATAATTAATAATAATAAACTTTATTAATAATAATAGTAATCAACAACAGCAATAATAACAGAGGTTATTATCATTAATAATATTAAGAAGAAGAAGAACTGAACTGAACTAAACTGAATCGAACTAAATCGAATCGAATCAATCGAATCGAATGGACTCGAATCGAATCAATCGAGAATCGAAAAGTAAGTCCAAAAGAACAAGGCCTTATTATCTCACGAATATCCATTTCTATATTACAGCAATGCTCTAAAGAAAACTCTTTTAAGAGCATAGTGTACTTACTAAAAGTTTTCACACTTAACTCTTTCTTGAGCTATTCCGGGCGAGAGGTATTAGCCCTTTGAATTTTGGGACAAACATTTGGTATATAGAGCCATTGGCTCTATAGAATCAATCACAATGATTCAAATGAGCTAGATCTTTTTTTCTTTTAAATCATATCTTTCTTATTCATCTCATTCTTACATGATCATATTCTTGATAGAATTATCTTATGATTTAAACGTGTACTAATGCTTTTGATTAATGAGTTTATATGTGAAGGGATGAAAGCCCCAATTGATGAAATACATGGAGTAATTGCTGTAAGAGTGCACATACGAATACATGAGAGAAAAATGCTCTATATTCACAAGATGATTGAACTGGAATAGATGCTATAATCAAGTGCTGGAGGACCGATTGATCTAATTTAGTTCACTGGAGCTAGGGCTGGAGCGCTGTATGATCAAATCCAACACTCTAGAGCTAATGTAGTAGAAATACTGGTAGGTGTCTACAGCCTTGATATGCACTGTATGGTCTTGCCTGAGAAAGTTCATGAAAACTTACAAATGACAAATATATCAACTGAATGAAGCCTATATTAGCCAGAAAAAGGTCCTACACCTCTACAACCAAACTAAATCACCGTAAGTATTTAAGTTCCAGATAGTGCATCAACCCAGAGGAAGTGTAATGCCCCGATTTCGCAAATACGTTTATTGTGAATTATAAAAAACATGTTCAATTTTATTAAATTAATGCCCGAATAATTTTGTCATTTAATTCATTTCATTCTCATGATCATGCAAATCCATTTATGTCATTATAATTCATGTCAAGTCATGTAATTCATTTCATTTCGTTTCGTTTCGTATTTTAATTCATCGTTTTATCTTGTCATTTCTAGGCCCGAGTTAAATATTAAGTGATATTAATCATTACCCAAAAGATTTTACAAGCTTAATAATAATATTATTTATGACTATTATTACTATTATTAGTATTATTATTATTATTTAGTTTAGCCAATTATTATTTATTTTAATTGTAGGGCGGTATTAATTTGGTGGCCCAAATTCTTTATCAGACCATTTTAATTAATTTAATCCATTCACTTTGGGCCGATTTAAGCCAAACCCATTATAATATCAAGTCCAAATCCTATAATTAATTTAGTGGCCCAATTAATAAATATCTATTTGCAGCCCAATTATCATCTTAGTCCAAGGACTATTTGTTTCTACAGATGAAACGTTTTGCTGCAGTTCCATTTTCATTCATTCATTCCTAACATCTCAAATCAACACATTTAATTGGAAATAAATTCTCAAACAATTATGTCATAATTAACACAAGAAAGTAAGAACCCTTTGAAATCATTTCAATACAATATATAAACTAAAACTCAGAACTGATTATACACAGACACCAATAATCTCATTTACAACAAACGATCATCTTCACAAATACATTCACAAGACTTACCCAACACCGTTCCAACATCTCCAGAAAAGAACAGGTAAATTCTGATAATTCTTTCATTTAAAAAGCACTACTGTCTCAGTCAATTTTCCCCAGCCGTAGCCAGTGCTGGAGAAAACAACTCAGCCCACGTCACCATAATTTCGCGCAAATTCTGTCTGCACAATACCAGACCCATTTTGGGACACACCAATCCAGCACCCGACCCGAACCAAACCCAGTTTGAACCTCAAACCCAATCCTAAATAAGAACTCGAGAAACTGTGAAGGCTTCTGCCTTTTTCTATGGCGGCGACAGATCCGGCCACCATCTCGCCGCCTCCCTCCATTCCAGCATCAGCCGATACGCCACCTTCCAGTCATTCGGCGTCTCCAAATAGCCGACCATAGTCACCAGACACAAATCCATCGATACCCAGTCCAAAATATAGATGGTTGAACCCTAGCCAGAGCCAATCTTAATCGCAGTCGGGTGGATCCAATCTTCACGCCGCCCGCTGCATTCGTTGCAGCTCGTCCGGCCATGTTTCTTCTCCCAGTGTGTGTGTGTAATTTATGTTTTGAAGAAGAGGGATCAGGTGAGAGAGAGTGAGAAATGGGACGGGAATGAGTTGGTGAAACAGGGTTGTGGAAATAAATTGGGTCTGGCTGATTATATCCTTGAATTTGGGCCAATGTCTTTCTCCAGGTCCAAACCTTCTAACCAATGTCATTTAATACATGAGCCCAACTCCAATTCAGCCTTTGGTCCATTAATTCCAGCCTTATTTTTCGCACAAGCCATTAAAATATTGATTGTATTAATAATTCAATTTTAATCTATACCTCGTATTTATTTCCAGTTATTATATTTAAAAATTATAATAATATTGATTATTATTATTATTATTATTATTAATTTTAGATAATAATCAAGATTTATGGGCCTAGAATTGTCGAGTTCAAGAACTGTATTTTATCCAGGTGTGGGGATTTATTACGCTTTTGTTTATTTTAATTATTTTATATATTGTCTTGTATGTGCACGTGAAATCAGTCAGAAGCACTTAAATCTGCAAATCAGTCACAAGCACTTAAATATGCAATCAATCAGAAGCACTTAACTGTGCAAATCAGCCAAAAGTACTTAATTGTGCATAAAGCCTTCGGGCTAGCCGACGGGCTTCAGAATTTATCAGTTATGTTGTTTATAATTGCTAATATATTTAGTAATTAACGTAGACATATTGCGTGCTCTCCATAGTGAGCGAGTTGGAAGCTCACCCCACTATTTAACCCCTTTCAGGTTGAGGAGCTCGAAGTGGCATGCGATTGAGAGTGGGATGATCAAGCCTATGATTAGATGTTTATTTATTTAATGTTATTTCTCTCAAAATATGTTTTATGAACAAGTGTTCAATTTGTTTTAATTTCACATCGAAGTTTGTTTTTATTTAATGGTGACTTGAAAATATTACTTGTGATTATTAAGTTTGTCTTTTTGAAATGTATTTCCACTGCAAAAATTTTATTTATTCTTCTTAAAATTAGAAGAATTCTTATTTTAGAAAAGTGGTCGCTACATAAGTGGTATCAGAGCAGGTCTACGGTTCTGTAGACTCGTTAAAATATTTTTTTTTAAACTAAATTTTCCTATTTTCGCAAGTAGTCAAATATTTTTAGTAAATATGATCATCCACCTCTGCCGCTCCACGTCGACTCCAAGGTATATTAAGTTATTATTATTCATTATGTGATAATGCAGTTTACCAGATCAACCATGATTCATGCATTAAAGATGCATCTTCAATCTATTTTGTACATAAGAATTCTATGATAAAGTATTTGGGCATGAAATTGTTTTCTTATAAATTCATAAGTATATGTGTGACATGCGTAAATCATCATTGCTAGAAATCTCTGGTTCTCAACCTATTGATGCAATCAATGTAACTCTCCATTTTATTTCTCCCTCTCGTTGGGTAAGTACTGAAGGATCGTTGCGTGTGGTATGCCATAGGATAATGGCAACTCATGGACGTGGACGCCTAGCTAATCGAGGTGCAGATAATCTCGGTGGTCAGAATGCCAACCTTGGTGCTGGTGGTGGTGGTGACGGAGGTCAGGATAACCACAATAATAACGTTCCAGCTCCTACCCAGGCACAAGTTGTGCAACTGTTCTGGCATTTCACCCCACCCTCATTCAACGGTCGAGAAAGACCCACTTTTGTTGACGAATGGTTCATGTCGCTCGAGCGCACCTTTGAGCTCATTGGGTGCACAGATGTGCAAAGAATTCTTTGCGGCCTATACCAAATGGTGGAGGATGCTTGACGCTGGTGGATAAGCTATTGGTGTTTGAGGCCGGCGGCAAAGCGTGCTGCATTAACTTGGGACCGGTTCAAGGAAATAGTGATGGAACAGTACTACCCACAACATTACTGAGAGAATATGGCGAGAGAGTTTTGGAATCTCGAACAAGGAGGAATGACGGTTGAATAATATGAGAGGAAATTCAACCAAATCAGTTTCTTTGTGGAGCACATGGTGGATACTGACCGAAAGAGGGCCCTTAAGTTCCGGAGTGGATTATGCCCGAGTATTCGTCACATCGTGGCTGGTCATGGGGTACTACCCTATACCGAGATAGTGTTTCGAGCCCAAGAGGTTGAGGCTAGCCATAATCTGGATCAACAACAGTCTACGAAGCCTAGTGCTGGTAAGAGGCATTGGAATGGAAACCAAAATAAGGTCGTGGCTTCTAATAAGCAAGCAAAGGTTGATCAAAGGCCGGGACCTAAGCCTCAAACCAGTAAGCTAGAGTGCTCGAAGTGTGGTAAGAATCATGGAGGGGAGTGCCTGTACGGTAAAGGTGTCTGCTACAGATGCAAGGAGCCAGAGCATTCATCTTCTGACTGTCATTCCAAAGGGCCAAAGGTCAAAGTTCTAGAGGAAAAGCTCGCATTTATACTTTGACCCAAAAGGACGCAGATGAGAATCCCGACACGGTGTCAGGTATGCTTATGATCTCTAATATGCCTGCTTTCGCTTTATTTGACACTGGTGCCACACATACTTTTATGTCTGCAAATTTTTATCATGCCATTGGTCATAGAAGCGTTAGAACTGTTGAGTCTGTTGAGGTTAGCATACTGTTAGGAATTACGATCCTCACTAACAGAATGATTGACGAGAATATTGATATAGGAGGAAGAGAATTTGACGATAGCCTGTATTTAATTAGCTCGATGAATTTTGACATGATCCTTGGTATGGACTGGCTCGATAGACATGATGCCAATATAAGGTGTCGTGAGAAGAAGGTGACATTGAGGTGTTCCGAAGGCGAGTCGATCACCTTTTATGGTACTAAGAGTATGACAGTACCTAGAGTAATCACAACCATGAAAGCACTAAGAAGTGTAAGAAAGGAGAAATGTCAGGGTTACTTGGTGAGTTTGGTCGACACTCGTACTAATGAGGTGTCCTCTACAGACGTACCTATATTACGAGAGTTTTTGGATGTGTTTCTAGAAGATCTACCGGGAGTCCCACCCGATCGACAAGTTAAGTTTAGTATTGATTTGGTCCCTGCGGCGGCCCCTACATCCAAAGTGCCTTATAGAATGGCTCCGAAGGAACTTCAAGAATTGGAAGTCCAAATTTAAGAGCTGCTGGAACTCGGATTTTTTCGTCCTAGTGTGTCACCATGGGGTGCACCAGTACTGTTTGTATGAAAGAAGGATGGGTCACTTCGGATGTGTATAGATTACAGAGAGCTGAATCGACTCACGGTGAAGAATAAGTACCCAGTACTGAGAATCGAGGATCTATTCGATCAGTTGAGGGGAGCCAGAACCTTTTCAAAGATCGATTTATGGTTAGGGTACCACCAACTGAAGATTAGGGAGTGCGACATTCCCAAGACGGCTTTCAGGACCCATTATGAGCATTTTGAATTTGTAGTGATGCCATTGGTCTGAGTAATGCACTGGAAGTCTTTATGGATTTGATGAACAGGGTGTTCCAACCTTACTTGGATAAGTTCGTGATCGTTTTCATAGATGACATCTTGGTATATTCTAAGAACATGGTAAAGTAGTAGCCTATGTATCGAGATAGCTGAAACCACATGAGTTGAACTATCCAACGCATGATTTGGAGTTGGCTGTTGTAGTACATGCGCTGAAGATTTGGCGTCACTATCTCTTCGGAGGGAAGTGTGAGATATACACGGACCATAAAAGTTTGAAGTATCTTTTCACACAGAAGGATCTTAACATGAGACAAAGGAGATGGTTAGAATTGGTGAAGGACTATGATTGTACCATCCATTACCATCCGGGTAAGGCGAATGTGGTAGCTGATGCCTTGAGTCGGAAGACTAGAGGCGAGTTAGCTTGCTTGACCGATCAGGAGAGTTTGATAAAGGAGTTCTCCCAGTTGAAGATTGAGGTAGTTGAGTCTTCAAAGAGTTCGAGAGCAATCCTATCATCTTTGGTCTTGCAACCAAATTTGAGGGATAAGATTAAGGAGGCTCAACCACGTGATAAGTTCTTGTGCAAGATGAAAGATCGAGCACAAGATGGGAGTATTGAGAAATTTATATTTACCACAGACGACGTTTTGACATATGATGGGAGGTTATGTGTTCCTAAGGACCCATCCCTTAGGAGGCAAATACTTGAAAAAGCTCATAATGCACCATACTTCGCCCACCCGGGAGGTACAAAGATGTATCACGACCTAAAGAAATTCTTTTGGTGGAGAGTAATGAAACGGGACATTGGTGTATTTGTGGAAAGGTGTATGATATGTCAGCAGGTGAAGGCAGAACACCAACGGCTAGGAGGTTTACTTCAACCATTGGAAATCCCAGAATGGAAATGGGAGCATATCATAATGGATTTCGTTGTTGGTCTGCCGAAAACCGTGAGGAAGAACGATGCTATCTGGGTGATAGTAGATCGTTTAACAAATTCATCTCATTTTCTACTTGTGAGGATAACTTATAGTATGGAACAATATGCAAAGATTTATATTTGGGAGATTTTGAGGTTACATGGTGTTCCAGTATCAATCGTCTCGGATAGAGATCCGCAATTTACGTCGAAATTTTAGAAGAGTCTTTAGAGTGCGTTGGGCACTAAGTTGAATTTCAGTACTGCATATCATCCGCAGACCGATGGTCAATCTGAGCGGACTATCAAAACACTTGAAGATTTGTTGAGGGCATGTGTTCTTGATACTGGTGAGAATTAGGAAAATATTTTGCCGTTAGTAGAGTTTGATTATAACAATAGCTACCAAGCGACTATACAAATGGCCCCGTATGAGGCTCTGTACGGAAGACAATGATACGGAATTGACTAGTCCGAATAAAGAAAACGAAACACGGATCGACATAAATGGCCTTACGACACGTCTTGCACATACGATGACATTTTTAGGCGAGAAAACGGACATAAGACGTAAAAAGAATGTCCAACCTGCCGGAAAATGTCCAATCGGCCGGAAAATATCCAGTCTGCCGGAAAAAGTCACGCCTGCCGGGAAATGCCGAGCACTGCCGGCCGGACTCGACCGTGTCGTCCGGAATGGTCGAGTCATGCTCATCCGGAATAGCCAAGGTCGCTGTCAGCCGAACCCGACCGTGCTAGGAGACACGGTCGAGTCCTACTCGCCCACAACTACCGGAACCCACTGCTCTGACGCCCGACCGTGTTCCAGGACACGATCGAGTCCTGCCAAACGTCCTTGTCACGCCGCATGGTCGAGTCGCTGCCGGTCCTTGTCGCGCCGCGCCCGTGCCGAGTCCTGCCAAACGTCCTTGTCACGCCGCACGGTCGAGTCACTGCCGGTCCTTGTCAGCGCCGCGCCCGTGCCGAGTCACTATCGGACGAGTCGCTGTCGGACGTCCCTGTCGCGCCGCGACCGTGTCAGTTGGACATGGTCGAGTCACTGCCGGCCAGATGCGCGCCGCGGCCGTGTCAAGCGACACGGCCCGTGTCCGGCAGCCAGCCTACTTTTTTTAATTGCTGATTTTTGTGTGTTTTGTCTTCTCTTTTCCTTTCTTTACTTATTTTAGGGATTGTGTTCCCATATTTTGTGATTGATGTTTCTTGTTTGTATTTTATTTGGTTTGTTTTGATTATTCAAAGATTTTGTAATCTTTGAATTATTTTATTTTTGTTTGATTCCTTAAGTTGAAGACTTCACTCCTATAAGTAGTCTTCATTTAGCCTTGTAAAAGTAGAGGATTATGAATGTTGAAGAAATAAGAATACACTTGTGTTTTCTTGGTGAATGCTTTTCATCGAAACCTTGATTATAATTCGACGCGTTTTCGAGTTTTAATCGAATCGTCTCAATAGGTCTTGAGGAAAGATTATCTTATCAAACTATAGGTCTAGTTTGATAAATCATTCATATTGTTCTTGTTTACGTAAGCCGAATTTCCCTACTTTCGGTTATATCTTACGAGTGTTACACATATTCGAGTGTTGTGAGGATCAATTATATTTCCGCTGCATTCCATACGAGTTTAAAAATCACTACTGTCTTAGCCAGTTTTCCCCAGCCGTAGCCAGCACTGGAGAAAACAACTCAGCCCATGTCACCATAATTTCACATAAATTCTGTCTGCACAATACCAGATCCGTTTTGGGACACACCAATCCTGCACCCGACCCAAACCAAACCCAGTTTGAACCTCAATTCCAATCCCAAATAAGAACTCAAGAAAACCTACCTGTGAAGGGTCTGCCTTCTTCTTCGGAGGCGACAGACCCAGCCACCATCTCGCCGCCGCCCTCCATTCCAGCATTAGCCGAGACGCCACCTTCTAGTCATTCGACATCTCCAAATCTCCGACCACAATCACCAGACACAAATCCATCGATCCCCAGTCCAAAATATAAACGGTTGAACCCTAGCCTCTGCCAATCTTAATCGCAGCCGGATGGCTCCAATCTTCACGCCGCCCGCTGCATTCGTTGCCGCTCGTCCGGCCATGTTTTTTCTCCCAGTGTGTGTGTGTGTAATTTATGTTTTGAAGGAGAGGGATCGGGTGAGAGAGAGTGAGAAATGGGACGGGAATGAGTTGGTGAAACAGGGTTGTGGAAATAAATTGGGTCTGGCCGATTATATCCTTGAATTTGGGCCAATGCCTTTCTCGAGGCCCAAACCTTCTAACCAATGTCATTTAATCCATGAGCCCAACTTCAATTCAGCCTTTGGTCCATTAATTCCAGCCCTATTTTTGGCACAAGCCATTAAAATATTGATTGTATTAATAATTCAATTTAATCTATGCCTCGTATTTATTCCGAGTTATTATATTTACAATTATAATAATAGTGATTATTATTATTAATTGTAGATAATAATCAAGATTTACGGGACTAGAATTGTCGAGTCAAGGATCTCATCACATTCAAGTTCAAGAACTGCATTTTATCCAGGTGTGGGGATTTATTACGCTTTTGTTTATTTTAATTGCTTTATATATTGTCTTGTATGTGCACGTGAAATCAATCAAAAGGTGTGTGTGGACCATGTATGTCACTGCGAAGCAGTGAGTCTTGCCCATTCTGCAGTTCCGCTTAGAAAAAGGTGTTATAATAGATAGTTTGAGCCCGTATTCATAAGTTACAGCTATTCTCAAGTGTTGACCAGGGTCCGATCTTATGTCGGTCGTGAAGCCAACTAATAACCAACCTGTGTGGGCGGTGTTAGTTGTTGGGAGTTAGACACTGACCTGTGTGGGAGAGTATTGACTCAAGTCCAGTTGAACACCAATCTGTGTGAACGGTGTTGCTGTGTATGCAATTGTGATGCAAATGGTCAAGGAAGAGCAAATTCACTTATATTTGAAGACGATCGTAAAGAATTCATGTCCAAGGTCCGAAATGCTTTAGCAAGATATATTTGGCGAGCAAATCGAAAGGATAGTGATCATGAAGACAACGACGAAGATGGCGTGCAAATAAATGATGAGAGTTTTTAATACTGATCAGGACTGGTGTTCCTTTGAGGGTTTTTTATTTTTTAACATTTTATAATATAATATTTGATGTAGTGATATGCTTTTGAGCATTCTCATGACTACTGATGACTATTGATTCTCATCAGCAATGGACAATGTCAAATGATTATTCTTAAGACCACTGATGATTCTTGTAAATGCCTTTTTTTCAAAATGCCTATATTACTAATACCACATTATTGTATTACAATAATATTAATGATGTTAATAACAATATCAATAATAACGATAATAACAATAATAATAATGATAATTGATAATAATAATAGTAATCAGCAACAACAATAATATTATTATTAATAATAGTAAATATTATTAATAATAATAGTAATCAACAACAACAATAATAATAAAAATAAAAATAATAATAATCAAGATTAGTATTATTAATAATGAAAATTAATAATAATAATAATAATAATAATAATAAGAAGAAGAAGAACTGAATTGAACTAAATTAATCTGGCCCGAATCGAGCGGACTTGAATAGGCGAACTAAATGGACATGAATCGAATGGACTGAATCGAATCAATCAAAATCGAAAAATAAGTCCAAAGGAACAGGGCCTTATTATCTCACGAATATCCATTTCTATATTACAACAATGCTCTAAAGAAAACTCTTTTAAGAACATCAGTTTGACAAACGTTGTACTGTTGTTGTAGGCATTTAAAACTACAACACTTTAAGTAGCTTGTTGTATACAACCTCTTTAAAATGCATAGAGTGTACTTACTAAAAGCTTCCACACTTAACTCTTTCTTGAGCTATTCCTCTATCAGCCACAATAAGGTCCTATGCCTCTACAACCATACTAAATCACTATAAGTATTTAAGTTCCAGATAGTGCATCAACCCAGGGGGAATGCTGTAGGATCCAAGAGTACAACAGTCCGCACTTAGCACTGTATGATATAGTGAGTAAGGGGGAATGTTGTAGAATACGATAACTGATACTTACAGCTAGCCATATGATGCTTTAATTAAGGGGGAATGCTGAAGGACCCAAGAATATAGTATCTTTCAAGCGTTCTGTAAGACATTAAAATTGGAGACAACGATGGAGGATTAGACGATGAGTTATAACAAACTATTAAAGTGTTGAATAGACTTGAGAACGAAGGAATTTGGGCTCTGGACCATGTATGTCACCGCAAAGCAGTGAGTCTTGCCCATTTTGCCGTTCCGCTTCGAAAAAGGTGTTCTAATAGCTATTTTGAGCCTGTAGTCATAAGTTACAGCTATTCTCAAGTGTTGATCGGGGTCCGATCTTATGTAGGTCGTGAAGCTAACTACTAACCAACTTGTGTGGGTGGTGTTAGTTGTTGGGAGCTGGACACTGACATGTGTGGGTGAGTGTTGACTCAAGTCCAGTTGAACACCAGCCTGTGTGAATGGTGTTGCTGTGTATTCAATACTCTATCAATATATGTGGACGATAAAGCTTGCGTGTGTTACTAGTTTCATATAGTTGTGTATGCGTTAATGCTAGTGAATTTACTCCTATGTGGAGCAGAGTGGACGTAGAAGGGTTACCCCCTCTTGAACCAGTATAAATGTTGTCTTATTTCATTAATTATCTCACGCATATCCATTTCTATATTACAGCAATGCTCTAAAGAAAATTCTTTTAAGAATGTCAGTTTGACAAACTTTGTACTGTTGTTATAGGCACTTAAACTATAACACTTTAAGCAGCTTGCCCTATGCAACATCTTCAAAATGTATAGGGTGTACTTAGTAAAAGCTTCTACACTTAAGTCTTTCTTGAGCTATTCCGGGCGAGAGCTATCATCCTTAGAACTTTTGGATAATGAATTGGTATATAGAGCCGTTGGCTCCATAGAATCAATGGCAATGATTCAAGTGAGCTAGATCTTTTTTCTAAATCATATTTTGCTTATTCATCTCATTCTTACATGATCATATTCTTGATAGAATCATCTTATGATTAGAACGTGTACTAATGCTTTTGATCGATGAGTTTACATGTGAATGGATGAAAGCCCCAGTTGATGAAATACACGGAGTAATTATTGTAAGAGCGCACATATGAATACTAGAGAGAAAAATGCTCGATATTCACAAGATAATTGAACTGGAATAGATTCTATAATCAAGTGCCGGAGGACAGATTCATCAAATCTAGTTCACTGGAGCTAGGGCTGGAGGGCTGTATGATCAAATCCAACACTCTAGAGCTAATGTAGTAGAAATTCTGGCAGGTGTCTACGCCCTATGCATGAGAAAGTTCATGAAAGCTTACAAAAACCAAATATATCAATTGAATGAAGCCTCTATCAGCCAAACTAAATCATTATAAGTATTTAAGTTCCAGATAGTGCATCAACCGAGGGGGAATGCTGTAGGACCCAAGAGTACAACATTCCTCGCTTAGCACTATATGATATAGTGAGTAAGGTGGAACATTGTAGAATACGGTAACCCATACTTACAGCTAGCTATATAATACTTTAGCAAAGGGGGAATGCTGAAGGACCCGAGAATACAGTATCTCCCCCCTTTCGGTAAGACATTAAAATTGGATTCAACAATGGAGGATTAGATGCTGAGTTATAACAAACTATTAAAGTGTTAAATGGACTGGAAAATGAAGGAATTTGGGCTCTGGACCATGTATGTCACTGTGAAGCAGCTAGTCTTGCCCATTTCGCCCTTCCGCTTCGAAAAAGGTGCTATTATAGCTATTTTGAGACCGTAGTCATAAGTTACAGTTATTATCAAGTGTTGACCGGGGTCCGATCTTATGTAGTTCATGAAGCCAACTAATAACCAACCTGTGTGGGCGGTGTTAGTTGTTGGGAGTTGGATACTGACCTGTGTGGGAGAATGCTGACTCAAGTCTAGTTGAACACCAGTCTGTGTGAACGGTGTTTCTATGAATTCAATCGTGTATCAATCTGTGTGAACGATAAAGCTTGTGTGTGTTCCTAGTTTCATATAGTCGAGTACGCCTTGATGCCAGTGAATTTCCTAATGTGTGGAGCAAAGTGGATGTAGAAGGTTTACCACCCCCTTGAACTGGTATAAATGTTTTCTTATTTCATTTATTATCTCACACATATCCATTTCTATATTACAACAATGCTCTAAAGAAAACTCTTTTAAGAACATCAGTTTGACAAACTTTACAATGTTGTTGTAGGCATTTAAACTACAACAGTTTAAGCAGCTTGTTGTATGCAATATCTTTAAAATGCATAGAGTGTACTTACTAAAAGCTTCCATACTTAACTCTTTCTTGAACTATTCCGAGCGAGAGTTATCAGTCCTTAGAATTTTGGGACAAACAATTTGTATATAGAGTAGTTGGCTCTATAGAATCAATCGCAATGTTTCAAATGAGCTAGATCTTTTTTTTAAATCATGTTTTGCTTATTAATCTCATTCTTACATGATCTATTCTTGATAGAATCATCTTATTATTAGAACGTGTACCAATGCTTTTGACTGATGAGTTTACATGTGAAAGGATGAATGCCCCAATTGATGAAATACATGGAGAATTGATGTAAGAGCGCACACACGAATACAGGAGAGAAAAATGCTCGATATTCACAAGATGCTATAATCAAGTGCTAGAGGGCGAATCGATCAAATCTAGTCACTGGAGCTAGGGCTGGAGGGCTTTGTGATTAAATCCAACACTCTGGTGATAATGTAGTAGAAATACTAGCAGGTGTCTATAGCCTTGAAATGCACCATATGGTCTTGCCTGAGAAATTTACTGAAATCTTACAAATGACAAATATATCAACTGAATGAAGCCTCTATCAGCCAGAAAAAGGTCTTATGCCTCTACAAACAAACTAAATCACTATAAGTATTTAAGTTCCAGATAGTGCATCAACCCAAGGGGAATGATGTAGGACCCAAGAGTACAATAGTACGCACATAGCACTATATGATATAGTGAATAAGGGGGATCATTGTTGTAATGCCCCGACTTTCTAGGGTAAATATTGGGGAAAAATAAATAAAAGGTAAATTTTGAGAAAAATAATTTTCTTGAGAATATAAAAATTCTCGCCTACAAAGTCGAGTCGCTACACTGACATAATGATACGAAATTGAGTAGTCCAAATAAAGAAAACGAAGCACAGATCGACATAAATGGCCTTACGACACGTCCTGCACATACGACGACATTTTTAGGCGAGAAAACGGACACAAGCCGGAAAATAACACAACCTGCCGGAAAATGTCGTCGCCTGCCGGAAAATGTCGAGCCTGCCGGAAAATATCGCACTGTAGGAAAATGCCGAAATCTTGCCAGGACGGCCGTGTCGTCAAACCGGCACGTGCCGTACTCGTCCGGAAATGCAAAAGTCATCGCCCGAGGACTCGGCCGTGTGTGCACGCAGTCGAGTCGAACTCTTCCGGATAAACCAAAAGCCATGCCCGACGACGGCCGTGTTCCAGACACGATCGGGCCACGCCGAACATCCTTGTCGGCCTTGCGCCGTCTTGAGTCACTGTCGGACGAGTTTGTCGGACGTCCTGTCGCGCGCGCGGCCGTGTCGATCGGACACGGTCGAGTCATCGCCGGCAGGATGCGCGCGCATGGCCGTGTCAGCGACACGGCCGTGTCGGCGGCAAACTACTTTTTTAATTCTTGATTTTGTGTGTTTTGTCTTCTCTTTTCCTTTCTTTACTTATTTTAGGGATTGTGTTCCCATATTTTGTGATTGATGTTTCTTGTTTGTATTTTATTTGATTTGTTTTGATTATTCAAAGATTTTGTAATCTTTGAATTATTTTATTTTTTGTTTGATTCCTTAAGTTGAAGACTTCACTCCTATAAGTAGTCTTCACTTAGCCTTGTAATAGAGAGAGTATTATGAATGTTGAAGTATAAGAATACATATTGTGTTTTCTATTCTTGGTGAATGCTTTTCATCGAAACTTGATTTTTATTCGACGCGTTTTCGAATATTAATCCGATTGATTCTGAATAGGTCTTGGGAAGAAATCACCTTATCGAGTTATAGGTCTAATTCGATAAACCCTTGTTCTTGATCGTTCAAGTCTTCTTGACCGATATTATCACTTTTCCCGATATTGCTTCCATTTTCCATTTGTTCGAATTTTCATCGTCATATTCGATATTACTCCCACAAAATACATCCAAAAACAACCAAATCGTAAAAAGACTTCCGCTACGATATTCTTACATACACTCCGAACGATACGTATCCGCCTCTCCCGGATAATTCGCATCATAAGTGGTATCGGAGCCCAGGGTCATCTCCTTGGGCGATTTATTCAAAAAGTTCTTGTGAAGAACTATCTCTTGTCTCTAGCCATACCGATTCTGGAACTAAAATGGAGGAATTTGATTTCTTCTGGTCTCACTTGGCTACCGCCATTGATGGAGTTTTTGACAGTTCTTGTCAATGGGATGACGACAATTTACATGTGCCGCCACCGCCATCTTCCCCAGTCTTGACAGCCCTGATTGTCGCTGAATGCAGATCAGGATCGAGATCCGACTTCCCATGTCTCACAACCACCATGCCACACGACCGCCGCCACGATGGACCACGGTCATCCACCATAATCCACATCCCCACGACCATACTTCACGAAATCCATGATTATGATGGGTCAACTATTTTTGATAAAGATGAAGAAACGATCTTATATTTATCCGGTGGTTCCTGTTTATGATACCGATCCTAAAGACGAGCCTTTCCAATATTTTGATGTGAAAGACGATTACGAGGCAATTTTCTTCATTCTTGAAATTGCATCCGGTGAGTTCAACCACGATGATAAAGGCTTTGCCTCGAAAATAATTATCATTTTTATGTTAATCATGATAGTTATTTTGTCGGTTGCCCTTTGAAATATCCATTCGTTTATCACCTCAAAGTTCTGCGCCACACTCGAACGTCCGATATTTTTGGGCTTATTATCTGTTTGGTGACTTTCTTTTATCCCTTTGGAGATGAGATCAATGCCGATTCGAGGACGAATCACTTTAAAAGGGGAGGGGATGATACGAAATTGAGTAGTCCAAATAAAGAAAACGAAGCAAGGATCGAAATAAATGGCCTTACGACACGTCCTGCACATATGACGACATTTTTAGGCGAGAAAACGGACACAAGCCGGAAAATAACACAACCTGCCGGAAAATGTCGTCGCCTGCCGGAAAATGTCGAGCCTGCCGGAAAATGCCGAGCACTGCCGATCGGACCCGACCGTGTCGTCCGACACGGCCCGTGCCGCACTCGTCCGGAAATGCAAAAGTCACTGCCCACAGGACTCGACCGTGTGTCTGCACGGTCGAGTCGAACTCTTCCGGATAAACCAAAACCGACTGCCCAAACGACCCGACCGTGTTCCAGGACACGATCGGGCCCACGACGAACGTCCTTGTCAGCGCCGCGCCCATGCCGAGTCACTGTCGGAGGAGTCGCTGTCGGACGTCCCTGTCGCGCCGCGACCGTGTCAGTCGGACACGGTCGAGTCACTGCCGGCCAGATGCGCGCCGCGGCCGTGTCAAGCGACACGGCCGTGTCGGCTTGACCTACTTTTTTAATTGCTGATTTTTGTGTATTTTGTCTTCTCTTTTCCTTTCTTTACTTATTTTAGGGATTGTGTTCCCATATTTTGTGATTGATGTTTCTTGTTTGTATTTTATTTGATTTGTTTTGATTATTCAAAGATTTTGTAATCTTTGAATTATTTTATTTTTTGTTTGATTCCTTAAGTTGAAGACTTCACTCCTATAAGTAGTCTTCACTTATGATACGAATTATCCGGGGAGAGGTGGATACGTATCGGTCGGAGTATATGTAAGTGTATGATAGCGGAAGGCTTTTACGAATATGGAGTTTTTCGGATGTATTTTGTATGTGAATAATATCGGATATAACAAAAAAAATATCGAACAAGAAGATGATACGAATTACGTACGTAATGCGTATGAAATACAACGGAAGATTATTATGTCTTGACGATTATCAAAGTGTCACTCGAAAATACAAGGGTGGCGAACTTAAATGGATTTCGTAGTGAGGTAGTAGTGTATACGGATTTGGATGTGTTTTATCGAACTAGACCTATAACTCGATAAAAGTAATCTCTTCCCAAGACCTATTGAGAATTGATCAAGTTAAAATCTCGAGACGCGTCGAAATAATAACCAAGGTTTTGTTGAACTCGTTCGTATATTTCAAAGAAATACAAGGTTTATTAATATTCAAGATTCAAGATATTTACAAGTACAACGTGCCCTACTATATATAGTAGTTCCCAACCGTAAGAAAATACAACAAAGCGAGAAAACGAAACTTCCTAGCAACTTCCATTTAGTAGAAAATCTCCAAGTAGATACCAAGCATCTTGGATTTTTATGTTGATGAAGACATCTTGGACTTATTAAGTGATGGGGACATGAAGAAGACCATTTTTATGTTGATGAAGACATCTTGGACTTATTAAGTGATGGGGACATGAAGAAAATCTTCACCAAATATCCTCCCTTGCAAGCTTCAAATCGGCCGAGCTTCTTCAAGGAGTGATTAGGAGGATTATGATATCAAGCCCCTTTGGAATTATTAGGGTGACTATGACATGAGGGAAAGTGACATGAAGGATGAAAGTCTTCATCTAATCTTTATGTTTCTTACGTGAGGTATCATGGTGGATTATGATATCAAGCCCCTTTGGAATTATTAGGGTGACTATGACATGAGGGAAAGTGACATGAAGGATGAAAGTCTTCTTCCAATCTTGTGTTTTTGGCCGTTTGTCATCATGGTGGGGAAGGAGAATAACTTCATGATCTTGGACCAAATATGATGCTGTCGGTTTTGTCATTTCTGGGATCCAATGGCTCCGAATTTGGTCCTATGGTCTTCATAAGATTTGTAGCTCTCTTTCTTAGCTTTCCATGGCCACTTGAATCACCTGAATCGGATTTCGGACGAGAAAGTTATGGGCAAAATACTAAAACGGCTACGAAGTCGTCGTGCGCGCGAGAATTGGTAATTTGTCCATGTATTTTGCATGAGGATTTTATGTATGCCTGCGACTCAACCAAGCTTGGTCGGATAATCTTCTTTTTTTGTATTTGATGATGTTGACCGATTCGTATCATACCCTCTCTCTTTAAAGGGAATTGTCCTCAATTAGAACTCATCGTCACCAAGATAATTAACTAAAGCCTCTAAGTATTTGATCTCGAAGATGTCATGAGACGTACATGACCCAAAATCTTGAGACGATAGGTAGTGGGGCCCCCTCGAGAATCACCAACAAAATAACTATCATTATTAATAAAATAATAATAATTACTCACTTGAGTAATCTGATATCATGACATGAGTGGATATACGAAATGGGGCCTACAGTTATCTCCACATCGGGTTCCTCCTCGAGTGGAAACACGATAATTCCATATCGGGTTCACCATCAAAAATGGCCAATCTGAGAATTTATTGCGGAGTCCTCTTCATCAAGCTGGTTCCTCATCAAATGTTGGCGGTCCGTCGCAATCTGACCAACTCTCCGTTTCAAAATTATTCGGCTCCTCTTTGTCATCTGATTCTGTATCAAATATTGGCGGTCCATCATAACCCGATCCACTTTCCATTTTAATATTATCGGTCTCCTTGAATAATGACTCATCAAAATTTAACCCACTAAGCTCATTTCGTACCGCAACAAAGTCATACGACCCACTTTGCTCCGATAGGGCAGCTCGACTCCAACCATCGTCTTCTTTGTCATCAAAAAATGCCGCAGGAAATTCTGTCATATCAAAGTCGTCAGTGACAAAGAGTTCATTTTCAATATTAGCCGTTTCAGAAAGCATAAGGCCGTGATCTTGTTTCGCGTTACTAAAATAATTTGGTCCGTTTTGGTCAATTTGGCCAACACAACCAACTGGCCCATGATCAAAGTAGCAAGATCTAGGTTCGTCGACTAGGGAGACACGGCTCAACTCATCTTCTTCGTTGAATTGCTCCGTTGAAAACTCTGTCTCGTCTACTTTATTGAAAATGGTGGTAGGGACATCGTTTTCGTCAAAAAAAACTTCGCTGGAAATTCTTCGATGAAAAAAAAATCTTTGATCAAAGGTTGGCGGCGGGGCGTCGAAGGATTGGTGGTGGGGAAACAACGACTGGTGGTAAGATGTGGCTTTGAACCTTTGCTTGAAATATTTTCTGAATTTTTGCCAATCTGTAATTTTAGGCTTACGTTGTTGTGAACGGGACTATTTCAATTTTTGCCACCAGAAGGCGGCGCTACCGCGGAGGCGCTTTGTCACCAGCGAAACGCGGCGGTTGATCGGGGCAGCCTTGAAGTCCGAGTGCTCCTCACAAGCACGAAGCCAATCTATGCACGCATTTGGATTACTATCTCCGTGAAATTCCGGTATGCTGCGGAATTTGGCCAAGAAATCAATATCGTTGGCATCATCTTTGCGTCTTTCTTGCATACGTTGCTCCGGTAAGCCGTTTAGTGCGTCACGGAGTGTCATCAAGAAATCGAGCTCGGAGAAATCCATAACAAGAATCAAGAGATAGTTCTTGAAAAGAAATCGGACAGAAAATTTTCCAAGAAATCCGTGAAGAATGAACCAATAAGATGAACAAATAATCTGATCTCCACCGTTCAGACTGTAGTTCAATGAGTTGGCTTACCTTTGTCAAAATTTCGTGACGATCCAACGGTCGAATCCACGGGAAAATTTATTTTCTTCCGACTGTGCTAATCTGCCAATGTTATGCGAAAATTCTTCTAACCGTGAAGAACAACCCAAGAAGGTGACTAAATACTTCAACAAAAAAAAAAAAAAAATTGGTGAATATAGTTGATCGCCCAAGGAGATGACCTTGGGCTCCGATACCACTTATGATACGAATTATCCGGGGAGAGGTGGATACGTATCGGTCGGAGTATATGTAAGTGTATGATAGCAGAAGGCTTTTACGAATATGGAGTTTTTCGGATGTATTTTGTATGTGAATAATATCGGATATAACAAAAAAAATATCGAACAAGAAGATGATACGAATTACGTACGTAATGCGTATGAAATACAACGGAAGATTATTATGTCTTGACGATTATCAAAGTGTCACTCGAAAATACAAGGGGTGGCCGAACTTAAATGGATTTCGGCCGTGAGGTAGTAGTGTATACGGATTTGGATGTGTTTTATCGAACTAGACCTATAACTCGATAAAAGTAATCTCTTCCCAAGACCTATTGAGAATTGATCAAGTTAAAATCTCGAGACGCGTCGAAATAATAACCAAGGTTTTGTTGAACTCGTTCAACGTATATTTCAAAGAAATACAAGGTTTATTAATATTCAAGATTCAAGATATTTACAAGTACAACGTGCCCTACTATATATAGTAGTTCCCAACCGTAAGAAAATACAACAAAACGAGAAAACGAAACTTCCTAGCAACTTCCATTTCGGCCGAAAATCTCCAAGTAGATACCAAGCATCTTGGATTTTTATGGTGATGAAGACATCTTGGACTTATTAAGTGATGGGGACATGAAGAAGACCATTTTTATGTTGATGAAGACATCTTGGACTTATTAAGTGATGGGGACATGAAGAAAATCTTCACCAAATATCCTCCCTTGCAAGCTTCAAATCGGCCGAGCTTCTTCAAGGAGTGATTAGGAGGATTATGATATCAAGCCCCTTTGGAATTATTAGGGTGACTATGACATGAGGGAAAGTGACATGAAGGATGAAAGTCTTCATCTAATCTTTATGTTTCTTACGTGAGGTATCATGGTGGATTATGATATCAAGCCCCTTTGGAATTATTAGGGTGACTATGACATGAGGGAAAGTGACATGAAGGATGAAAGTCTTCTTCCAATCTTGTGTTTTTGGCCGTTTGTCATCATGGTGGGGAAGGAGAATAACTTCATGATCTTGGACCAAATATGATGCTGTCGGTTTTGTCATTTCTGGGATCCAATGGGTCCGAATTTGGTCCTATGGTCTTCATAAGATTTGTAGCTCTCTTTCTTAGCTTTCCATGGCCACTTGAATCACCTGAATCGGATTTCGGACGAGAAAGTTATGGGCAAAATACTAAAACTGCTACGAAGTCGTCGTGCGCGCGAGAATTGGTAATTTGTCCATGTATTTTGCATGAGGATTTTATGTATGCCTGCGACTCAACCAAGCTTGGTCGGATAATCTTCTTTTTTTGTATTTGATGATGTTGACCGATTCGTATCAACTTAGCCTTGTAATAGAGAGAGTATTATGAATGTTGAAGTATAAGAATACACATTGTGTTTTCTATTCTTGGTGAATGCTTTTCATCGAAACTTGATTTTTATTCGACGCGTTTTCGAATATTAATCCGATTGATTCTGAGTAGGTCTTGGGAAGAAATCACCTTATCGAGTTATAGGTCTAATTCGATAAACCCTTGTTCTTGATCGTTCAAGTCTTCTTGACCGATATTATCACTTTTCCCGATATTGCTTCCATTTTCCATTTGTTCGAATTTTCATCGTCATATTCGATATTACTCCCACAAAATACATCCAAAAACAACCAAATCGTAAAAAGACTTCCGCTACGATATTCTTACATACACTCCGAACGATACGTACCCGCCTCTCCCGAATAATTCGTATCACATAAACATAAATACCTTTAAATAAGGTGACATTACATCATAAATGCGAGGTAAAAATTTGCGGCGGAAGAATACTTCATAATTTATAAATTTCTGATCAACGTTTCCCCAAATAAGTTTTCAAACATTTGACAAAAGAAACATCATATAATAATTTCATCTTTCATATGCCCTCTCGGCTCGCTCCTTCGTCCATCCGACTCGGTTCAACCTGCAGGTTCAATAAAGGTGGGGGTGAGCTTCCTTCAGCTCATGGAAATCACACTGATCACAGTAATATACAATCTCATGGAAAGCATAACATGAATAATCTATCACATTTTTCCTCAACGTAATTGCATACTCACAATATTACGTATAGCATGAATCGAGCACGCATACACGAATATTGAGGTTGCGCAGGTGCCCCCGCAACAACATCAAACATAAACACAATACCACATAACATGAATCGAGCACGCATGTGAATATTGAGGTTGCGCAGGTGTCCCCGCAACAACATAAAACATAACCACAATACCACATAACATGAATCGAGCACGCATGTGAATATTGAGGTTGCGCAGGTGTCCCCGCAACAACATATATCTTAAGATAGCCTCTTACACGAAAACAGGTTAGCCTGAATTATAACGTGCATAAAAATTTTAAACATGAACAGAAGATCACATACACAGTCCAATTAAAGCAATTAAAGTGATAGTGAAAATTCCCACCTGAATAAATGATGATGTCTGACTTGAAATAAAGATGCTCGACTCACAGTCCTAAGCCCGTAAATCCTCGATAAAGTCTACATATAATAACGATAATAATTATAATCCTTACAATTTATTATTTATATAATAAATGAAAAGATACGAATATCACTATATAATAGCGAAAATAAATTATAATTTTTCATTAATATTAACCGAAGACTTAACAGTATTAATGACTGAAATTAAAATACTTATGCATAATTTCAAATTAATTATTAATATTAATTGAAGTTCAACATTTTAATGTTTCGGTCAAAATAGGGCCTAAGTGAATTTTAAAAGTCGTAGGGTCAAATTATAAGAGATGAGAAGTCGATTTGGGTTAAAATCGAAGAATTATAAATCAAAACGAGTTTAAATTGAAGTATCCCGAATTTCGGGGTTAAATTAAAAGTTCAAAACCGGGAGGACTAAATTGAATACTCCTAAAAATTCGGGGTATAAATACCCCTAGACCTAATCTGACCGACAAGTTCATTTCTTCTTCTTCCGTCTTTCTCCTCCCATCTTCTCGCCCTTCTTCCTCTCGCCCTCTCCACTCTCTCCTTCTCGGCGAAATTAGATTGCAGGAAACACACACACCGCAAATTATACACACACAGTAAAGCTACACACATCCACGGTTTCTCACACACACACCGTCCGTCACACTGTAAATTCGCACTCGCGCCACCTCGTTGGCTCGCCCGAGCTTGGACCGACCATTCGCGACGGCTCCGGGCTATGTCGGCGGTGATTCCGGTGAAGCTAAGGCGAAGGCTTGACGAGCTTGACAAGCGGTCGTGATGGTCGATTTTGGTTTCGCTACAACCGGGAGAGCAAGAATCGGTTTGGACCAGATCGGAAAATCGGACACTTGGGGCTCCGGCGATTTGTTTGGTCCGGTCGTGGTTGCGGCGGGCGGCGTGATTATGGCGGATGGCTTGGTGAAAGTCGATTTGGGTAATTTCTATGAAGTGGGTTGGAAAAATCGAGTTTGGATTCGGGCTCGGCCCAATTTGTTTTGATCGATATTGAGGGGTCAAGGTCGGGCCGGAATTGGCTTCGGGCAAGAATGATAAGTTATGGTGTTTTGTGTAAAAATCCATATAAGTGTTGTTCGTAAATTTTGATTGAACACCTCTTTTTTTATTATGTTTATATTTTGTTGTTGGTTTAGTTCTTGTTTGAAATTAAATACGATTTAATAATAACAATCGGGTCAGAAATTGCGGGATGAGAAGAAAATTGGGTCAAATTCTTACCTTTGTTGGAGAAGATGACTTTTGCAGAAAATTGAGAGTTGATGTTTGAATCGATCGGCAGGAGGAGGTCCGGAGGATGATTTGCAACTGAGATTCCTTAGGAAGATTTACGTGTTTTGATGGATTTTAGAACGATTCTACTCTTGAGATGAAATCTGTTGGGAGATAGTTTGCAGAGAAAAGTTGTGCAGATTCTCTTTTTTTTTTTCTTTTGAACGATGGGAAGAACTGGGGTTGGGGACGGTTGGGCAAAAAAGTTGTATTCTGTGTTGTATTTTATACTGCAGATACAGTGTATTTATACTGTAGGTTCAGGGTTAGGGTTTAATTAATTTTTTTATGGGCTTAATCTGCGATTTGGGTCAGTACAATTATGCTTGGGCCAAGGTAATAATAATAATAATAATAATAACAATAATGATAATAATTTGGACCTGCCAGCCACAGGCTTCCAATGGCAGGCCAGATGGAGCATCAGCAGGCGCGTCAAAAATAATGATAATAATAATGATAATGATAAAAAAATAATAATAATGATAAAAATAATAATAACAGTGGTAATAATATTAATAACATCAATACTAATAATATCGAAAGTAATATAAATGATGATATATAAATAATGAAGAATAAAATATTAATATCGTTAATATTAATATTTCTCCCATTATAAATATTATTATTAATAATATCTTTAATTATCATACTTAAAAATGATTAATATTAAATGTTCTGAAATTAACTTGAGAAATTGACTCGGTTTGGAACATAAGATATATTATGAAAATATCTGATCTTATTAAATGATATTACATGAAGTTGACTTGTACGTGTAGTGAAAGTAATTGTACAATAATTACTCACTCGGTAATGAAATGAGATTAAATGAAATAAAATGCATTATTAACATTATTAATGACTACTAGAATGTAACTGACAAAAATGACTCGGGCTAGGACTTGTGATACGTCGAAATAAATATTCATGTGATACGAATGATACGAATTCTCACTTGTGATGCGAATTCGCTATCGATACAGCGGAAGGCCTTTTGACGAACGGAAGCTACCGACAAGAAACTGCTGAATCGGTGACAACTTCGCTACAAGAACAATCTTGGCGAGTGATGAAGGCGGTGATTCGATACACCACAAGACAGAATTTGGCCCAAATGAAAAGACTAAACAAAGACGCTTTCGTTCAAGCGACTTTAAGGCAGAAACACGTTGAAGGATCGAACAACACTTTGTACGAAATATTGAACAAGTATAAAGCGTATCGAAAAATAAACAGAATATCGAAACAAGATATGAGCAGATGTGTTATCAAATTAGACCTATAATTTGATAAAGTGATTTCTCCTCAAGACCTATTGAGAATCAATCGATTAGTATTGAAACGCGTCGAATAAAAACCAAGTTTTGATGAAAAGCATTCACGGGGAAAAACACAAAGTGTTCTCAATTCTTCAACATTCAATAATCCCGCTATTACAACTCTCGCCACTATTTATAGGCAAAAGTGGCACGACAAAATAACTTAAACTATTACAAGTGTTCTTTAAAATAATGCAAGGATAATAAAAGGTTCTTCATGTCACTTGTTGACAAAAGTAAAAGTTGGGTCTTGTCTCCAAGTTGAAGTTTGACAGCCGCTTTTTCATATAACAAGTTGCCAAGAATCCTGTTGCCTTTATAATAAAGAAATGCTGAAAATTCTTTGTTTAGCTACCACTTGGACCTTTTCCCCCTCCCATGTTGCAACTAGCCTTAAGTTATTCCAATTCCGACAATCAAGGTAACTCCGTACCTCGTATCCGTTTTCTCGCCCAAGAAGTACGTTGGAGTGCGATCGAGGTATTTTACGTCAATTCTTACTTCATCTTCTTCGCTTGGAGTAGTCGACTTCGTATCATCCTCCCACTTTAAGAGGAATTGTCCTCACCCCGCAATCCCGTCATCATCAAGATAAGGAGAAAGATCACCTATGTTGAAAGTAGCATGCACTCCATAGTCGCCCGGAAGTTCTAATTTGTAAGCATTGTCGTTCACCTTCGCAACTATCTTAAATGGCCCCTCGGCTCGTGGCATTAACTTATTCTTACGCTTACTCGGGAATCGTTCCTTCCTCAAATGTAACCAAACTAAATCTCCAACCTCGAATAGTCTCGGCTTTCTTTGCTTGTTCGACTTCCTTTTATACGCCTCGTTTATTTCCTTGATTCGATCCCGCACTTTGTTCGTGTAATTTCATCATTGATTTTAGTTTTGACTCCGCATCCTTATGCACCAATTCGTCACTTGGTAGTGGGATTAGATCTAGCGGTATGTAAGGATTCAACCCGTAAACTACTTCAAATGGAGAGTGTGCGATGAGTAGGAGATCGATTATAAGCAAACTCCGTGTGCATGTGCAGATCCCGATCCTTTTGTGTTTTGCTCACCAAGCCTCGCAGCGTCCCAGTGTTCGATTCGTTACTTGATTTGTCCGTCGGTTTGAGGATGATGTGAAGTACTAAACAAAATCTTGGTTCCTACCTTCCTCCATAACGTGTTCCAAAAGTAGCTTAGAAACTTTGAGTCCCGGTCCGAAACAATAGTTTTGAACTCCATGTAATCGCACCACCTCTCGGAAATACAATTCGGCAACATTACTCGCATCATCGGTTTGTGACAAGGAACAAAATGAGCCATCTTTGAAAACGATCGACGACCACCATAATCGCATCCTTACCTCGTTGGGTTCGAGGCAAAGCCACAATGAAATCCATTGAGACATCTTCCCACGGCCTCTAGGAATCGGTAAAGGTGTGTAGACTCTGATTTGAGCGAACTTTTCGCAATATGGCATGTCACACATTTACCGATTATATTATTAACATCCCCGCATCCTTGGCCAATAAAAATGTTCTTTAAGCACTTCTAATGTCTTGGCCGAACAAGTGGCCACCAAACCCCTCCGTGAGCTGTCGAACCAAGAATTTCTCGAATCGTGTGCACGGGTAGGCAAAGACGATTCCCCTTAAAAAGAAAGCCCTCCTGTATCGAAAATTCTCCCACCGGGCCAGGTTTGCACAGGGCGAAGGTTTCGCCAAAATCCGCATCACCTTCGTAATACTCCTTTACTGTATCGAACCCTAGCAAACGAACATCAAGAGTGGTGAGTAAGGCATAACGCCTAGACAATGCGTCTGCCACAATATTGCTCTTGCCATCCTTATACTTCGATGAGAAGTGAAATGATTGTAAGAATTCCACCCACTTCGCATGCCTGGGACTTAACTTGTGTTGTCCGTTAATATACTTCAAAGATTCATGGTCCGAGTGTATGATAAAATGCTTTGGTCGAAGATAGTGACTCCAATGATCTAGAGCCCTCACAATAGCATAAAACTCCTTGTCGTACGTACAATAATTCAGACGAGCACCATTTAACTTCTCGGAAAAATAAGCAATAGGTCGCTTTCCCTGAATGAGAACCGCTCCAATGCCCACCCCGCTAGCATCACACTCCACCTCAAACGGTTGCGAAAAATCGGGTAATGCTAAGATTGGTGCTTCGCACAACTTCGCCTTCAAATTTGCAAATGACTCCTGAGCAGCTCTGCTCCAATTAAACGTGCCCTTCTTCAAACATTCGGTTATTGGGCTTGCAATGGTACTGAAGTCTTGAATGAATCTTCGGTAAAATGAAGCTAGTCCATGGAACGATCTAACCTCCGTCACTGTAGTGGGAACCGGCCAGGACTTAATTGCTTCGATCTTCGCTTGATCGACCGACACTCCATCCTTTGAAACAATATAGCCAAGAAAGACTATACTTTCGACCAAAAATGAGCACTTCTCCTTTTTCCATACGACTGGTCTCTAAGGGTTTCAAGACTTGCCTCAAGTGTTCGAAATGTTCTTGCAAATGATTTGTAGATCAAAATATCATCTAAGTATACAACCACAAATTTCCCTAAAAATGGCTTAAGTACCTCATTCATCAAGCGCATGAAAGTACTCGGTGCATTTGTAAGACCGAACGGCATAATGGTCCATTCATACAGCCCGTGTTTAGTTTTGAAGGCTGTCTTCCACTCATCTCCTTCTCGCATTCGAATCTGGTGATAACCACTTCGTAGATCAACTTTTGAAAAGATCACTGATCCGTGTAATTCGTCCAACATGTCATCAAGCCTCGGAATCGGAAATCGATACTTGATGGTTATGTTGTTCACCGCTCGACTGTCAATACACATCCTCCAGGATCCGTCTTTCTTTGGAACCAGTAATACCGGAACCGCACAAGGACTTAGGCTTTCTCGAACGTATCCACGATCCATCAGTTCTTCGATTTGGTTTTGTAATTCCTTTGTTTCCTCGGGATTAGATCTATAGGCAGATTTGTTAGGCAACGACACACCCAGTATGAGGTCGATCTGATGTTCAATCCCGCGAATTGGTGGTAAACCCGACGGTAATTCTTCGGAAAAAACATCCGCAAATTTGCGTAATAAGACATCCATCCTTTCGTTCCGTACAACTATGTTACCATTCTGTGCCTCATTCAGAACCAACAAGTACACACACTTGCCATCATTAATAGCATGTTCCACCTCCCGTTCGCTCGCAAACATGGCCAGTTTTGGCTTTTCACTCCTACTAGAACTCACAGAGTGAATAGCTTGAGGTGACATTGGTTTAAGCACAATCTTCTTGCCTTTATCCCGTAACTCGTACTCATTGCTTCTTCCTCGGTGTAAAACGTCCCTATCAAACATCCATGGTCTTCCCAACAGTACATGGCATGCATCCATCGGGAGTACATCACATAATACGTTGTCTTCATATGAACCCATGGCTAGTCCAATCCTCACTTGTTTAGTTACCCTTATTTTGCTCCCATCATCGAGCCAATGCAAAGTGTAAGGTTTCGGGTGAGCCGTAGTGGTCAGCCCGAGTTTAGTCACCATCTCATTGGAAGCTACGTTGGTGCAACTCCCTCCATCCACGATCAAACTACACCATTTATTTCCCACTCGACACTTCGTGTGAAATATTTGATTCCATTGTTCCGAATCATTCGATCTGACTTTGGCTTGTAGCGTTCGCGAACTAAAGCCGTGTCATAGCTCGGAGCATCGTAAGTCTCGCATTCTTCTCCTTCTTCATCCTTCAAGTCGAAATCAAATACGTCACCCAGTCTTTCTTCCTCAACCAACAACTCGTCTCGGATCGTGATGACTTCCCTTAGTGTCACCACTCGCTTGTTCGGACAAGCATTTTGATAATGCCCGAATCCTTGACATTTGAAACATCTCACTTTAGCCAAACTCGTCTCCTTCGGTACGTAGGGTACAGTCGCCTTAGCCGGATTCGCAACAGGAACTGGAGTCGGTACAGTTGCCTTAACAGCTGAACTAGATCCGACGCTTGGGTTTCCAAACTTGACTGGAAACTCGGGTTTATACATCTTCATCTGTTACGAGCTTCTAGCTTCACACATAACCCACATAATGTATCGAAATCCTCGTATGGATACAGTTCCACCGAGTTAGCTATGCTTCGGTTTAAGCCACGCAAAAATCGTGACATCTTCTGCTCCTCATTCTCCTCTATTTCTCCCATTAGGGTCAGATTCTCAAACTCCTCAATGTACTCACTGACATTCAACTTTCCTTGCATGAGATCTGTAATCTTCCTGTACAAGGACAACCAGTGTGATGCTGGTACATATCTTTTGCGAAGTTTTCTTTTTAACGAATCCCACGAACGGATCTTTTCTTTCCCCGTACGAGCTCTTCGTGTTTTCACTCCTTCGTACCAAAGTGAAGCTCCTTTCCCCAACTTGAGGATTGCATACTTACACCTTTTCTCATCGTCAAGGTCTTTAAATTCGAACATACGATCAATTTTTCGTTCCCATTCCGTAAACTTGTGGTCGGTCCCTCCAACGAACTCGGAAGCTCGTTCACCTTGAACTCTTCGACATGGCGTGAGGGTCGTTCATAGTCACCACGCCTAGGTTGCCAACGCCGGTCGCGTTGTTGCACGTCACGCGGCGTCACGAAGTTTTGCCAAGAAATCAGCGTCGTTGAGATCCATAATGCCAAAGATCAAGAACTTGGGCTCCGATACCACTTATGATACGAATGATACGAATTCTCACTTGTGATGCGAATTCGCTATCGATACAGCGGAAGGCCTTTTGACGAACGGAAGCTACCGACAAGAAACTGTCGGGAACTGGTGACAACAGCTCGCTACAGCAACAATACTGGCGAGTGATGAAGGCGGTGATTCGATACAGCCACAAGACAGGAATTTGGCCCAAATGAAAAGACTCGAAACAGCACGTTTCGTTCGGAAGCGACTTTAAGACAGGAAACACGTTCGAAGGATCGAACAACACTTTGTACGAAATATTGAACAAGTATAAAACTGTATCGAAAAATAAACAGAATATCGAAACAAGATATGAACAGATGTTTTATCAAATTAGACCTATAATTTGATAAAGTGATTTCTCCTCAAGACCTATTGAGAATCAATCAGATTAGTATTCGAAACGCGTCGAATAAAAACCAAGTTTTGATGAAAAGCATTCACCAGGGAAAAACACAAAGTGTTCTCAATTCTTCAACATTCAATAATCCCGCTATTACAACTCTACTGCCACTATTTATAGGCAAAAGTGGCCTGACAAAATAACTTAAACTATTACAAGCTGTTCTTTAAAATAATGGAAGGATAATAAAAGGTTCTTCATGTCACTTGTTGACAAAAGTAAAAGTTGGGTCTTGTCTCCAAGTTGAAGTTTGACAGCCGCTTTTTCATATAACAAGTTGCCAAGAATCCTGCTGCCTTTATAATAAAGAAATGCTGAAAATTCTTTGTTTAGCTACCACTTGGACCTTTTCCCCCTCCCATGTTGCAACTAGCCTTAAGTTATTCCAATTCCGACAATCAAGCTCCGTACCTCGTATCCGTTTTCTCGCCCAAGAAGTACGTTGGAGTGCGATCGAGGTATTTTACGTCAATTCTTACTTCATCTTCTTCGCTTGGAGTAGTCGACTTCGTATCATCATGATCCTTTAAATTGAATTAAATAACATGAAATGCATTATAATATTATTATAAAATACTAATATTGCATTATAAAATGACGGGTATTACAATTGTAAAGTACGGTAACCCATACTTACAGCTAGTCATATGATGCTCTAGATAAGGGGGAATGTTGAAGGACCTAAGAATGTAGTATCTCTCACCCTTTCTGTAAGACATTAAAATTGGATACAATGATGGAGGATTAGACGGTGAGTTATAACAAACTATTAAAGTGTTGAATGGACTTGAAAACGAAGGAATTTGGGCTCTGGACCATGTATGTCACCGCGAAGCAGTGAGTCTTGCCCATTTTGCCGTTCCGCTTCGAAAAAGGAGTTATAATAGCTATTTTGAGCTCTTAGTCATAAGTTACAGCTATTCTCAAGTGTTGATCGAGGTCCGATCTTATGTAGGTCGTGAAGCCAACTAATAACCAACCAGTGTGGGCGGTGTTAGTTTTTGAGAGTTGGACACTGACCTGTGTGGGAAAGTGTTGACTGAAGTCCAGTTGAACACCAGTCTGTGTGAACGGTGTTGTTGTGTATTCAATTGTGTATCAATCTGTGTGAACGATAAAGCTTGCGTGTGTTCCTAGTTTCATATAGTTGTGTACGTCTTGATGCTAGTGAATTTTCTCATGTGTGGTGATACGAATTCTCACTTGGGAGGCGAATTCGCTCTCGATACAGCGGAAGGCCTTTTGATGAACGGAAACTATCGACAAGAAACTGTCGGGAACTGGTGACAACAGCTCGCTACAGCAACAATACTGACGAGTGATGAAGGTGGTAATTCGATACAGCCACAAGACAGGAATTTGGTCCAAATGAAAAGACTCGAAACAGGCCACTCCCAAACACTGACACTCGAAACAGCACGTTTCGTTCGGAAGCGACTTTAAGACAGGAAACACGTTCGAAGGATCGAACAACACTTTGTACGAAATATTGAACAAGTATAAAACTGTATCGAAAAATAAACCGAATATCGAAACAAGGTATAAACAGATGTTTTATCAAATTAGACCTATAATTTGATAAAGTGATTTCTCCTCAAGACCTATTGAGAATCAATCGATTAGTATTCAAACGCGTCGAATAAAAACCAAGTTTTGATGAAAAGCATTCACTGGGGAAAAACACAAGGTGTTCTTAATTCTTCAACATTCAATAATCCTTCATTACAACTCTCCGCCACTATTTATAGGTAAAAGTAGCGACAAAATAACTTAAACTATTACAAGTTGTTCTTTAAAATAATGATAGGGTAATAAAAGGTTCTTGAGTCACTTGTTGACAAAAGTAAAAGCTGGGTCTTTGTCTCCAAGTTGTTTGCTGACAGCCGCCCTTTTTGCCAAGAATCCTGCTGCTTTCTAAGAGAAAGCTGAACATCCTTTTATTTGTTTAGTTGCCACTTGATCCTTTTTCCCTCCCCAAGATGCTATTTGTCTTTTGTTTAAGTTACTCTAATTCCGACTATCAAGGTAACTCCGTGCCTCGTTTCTGTTTTCTCGCCTAAGTAGGTTGTAGTGTGATCGAGGTGTTTTACGTCAATTCTTACTTCATCTTCTTCGCTTGGAGTATTCGGCTTCGTATCATCCCCTCCCCCTTTAAGAGGAATTGTCCTCAATTCTGCAATCCCGTCATCATCAAGATAAGGAGAAAGATCACCTATGTTGAAAGTAGCATGCACTCCATAGTCGCCCGGAAGTTCTAATTTGTAAGCATTGTCGTTCACCTTCGCAACTATTTTAAATGGCCCCTCGGCTCGTGGCATTAACTTATTCTTACGCTTACTCGGGAATCGTTCCTTCCTCAAATGTAACCAAACTAAATCTCCAACCTTGAATAGTCTCGGCTTTCTTTGCTTGTTCGACTTCCTTTTGTACGCCTCGTTTATTTCTTTGATTCGATCCCGCACCTGTTCGTGTAATTTCATCATTGATTTTAGTTTTGACTCTGCATCCTTATGCACCAATTCGTCACTTGGTAGTGGAATTAGATCTAGCGGCATGTAAGGATTCAGTCCGTAAACTACTTCAAATGGAGAGTGTGCAGTGGCATGAGTAGGAGAACGATTATAAGCAAACTCCGCATGTGCCAGTTTCAGATCCCAGTCCTTTTGTGTTTTGCTCACCAAGCCTCGCAACAGCGTCCCCAGTGTTCGATTCGTTACTTCAGTTTGTTCGTCGGTTTGAGGATGATGTGAAGTACTAAACAAAAGCTTGGTTCCCACCTTCCTCCATAATGTGTTCCAAAAGTAGCTTAGAAACTTCGAGTCCCGGTCCGAAACAATAGTTTTCAGAACTCCATGTAATCGCACCACCTCTCGGAAATACAAGTCAGCAACATTACTCGCGTCATCGGTTTTGTGACAAGGAACAAAATGAGCCACCTTTGAAAAACGATCGACAACAACCATGATCGCATCCTTACCTCTTTGGGTTCGAGGCAAAGCAACAATAAAATCCATCGAGACATCTTCCCACGGCCTCTCCGGAATCGGTAAAGGCGTGTAGACTCCTGGTTTGAACGAACTCTTTGCAACATGGCACGTCACATATTTACTGATTATATTATTAACATCCCCTTGCATCCTTGGCCAATAAAAATGTTCTTTAAGTACATCCAATGTCTTGGCTGAACCAAAGTGGCCAGCCAATCCCCCTCCATGAGCCTCCCGAACCAGCAGTTCTCAAATCGTGTGCCTGGGTAAGCAAAGCCGATTTCCCTTAAAAAGAAAGCCCTCCTGTATCGAAAATTCTCCCACCGGGCCAGGTTTTCACAGGACAAAGGTTTCGCCAAATTCCGCATCACCTTCGTAATACTCCTTTACTGTATCGAACCCTAGCAAACGAACATCAAGAGTGGCGAGTAAGGCATAACGCCTAGACAATGCATCTGCCACAATATTGCTCTTGCCATCCTTATACTTCGATGAGAAGTGAAATGATTGTAAGAATTCCACCCACTTCGCATGCCTGGGACTTAACTTGTGTTGCCCGTTAATGTACTTCAAAGATTCATGGTCCGAGTGGATGATAAAATGCCTTGGCCGAAGATAGTGACTCCAATGATCTAGAGCCCTCACAATAGCATAAAACTCCTTGTCGTAGGTACAATAATTCAGACGAGCACCGTTTAACTTCTCGTAAAAATAAGCAATAGGTCGCTTTCCCTGAATGAGAACCGCTCCAATACCCACTCCGCTAGCATCACATTCTACCTCAAATGGTTGCGAAAAATCGGGTAAGGCTAAGATTGGTGCTTCGCACAACCTCACCTTCAACTTTGCAAATGACTACTGAGCAGCCCGGCTCCAATTAAACGTGCCCTTCTTCAAACATTTGGTTATTGGGCTTGCAATGGTACTGAAGTCTCGAATGAATCTTCGGTAAAATGAAGCTAGTCCATGGAACGATCTAACCTCCGTCACTGTAGTGGGAACCGGCCAGGACTTAATTGCTTTGATCTTCGCTTGATCGACCGACACTCCATTTTTTGAAACAACATAGCCAAGAAAGACTATACTTTCGACCAAAAATGAGCACTTCTCCTTTTTTCCATACAGCTTCTGGTCTCTAAGGGTTTCGAAGACTTGCCTCAAGTGTTCGAAATGTTCTTGCAGCGATCGGCTGTAGATCAAAATATCATCTAAGTATACAAACCACAAATTTCCCTAAAAATGGCTTAAGTACCTCATTCATCAAGCGCATGAAAGTACTTGGTGCATTTGTAAGACCGAACGGCATAACGGTCCATTCATACAGCCCGTGTTTTGTTTTGAAGGCTGTCTTCCACTCATCTCCTTCCCGCATCCGAATTTGGTGATAACCACTTCGTAGATCAACTTTTGAAAAGATCACTGATCCGTGTAATTCGTCCAACATGTCATCAAGCCTCGGAATCGGAAATCGATACTTGATGGTTATATTGTTCACCGCTCGACTGTCAATACACATCCTCCAGGATCCGTCTTTCTTTGGAACCAGTAATACCGGAACCGCACAAGGACTTAGGATTTCTCGAACATATCCACGATCCATCAGTCCTTCGATTTGGTTTTGTAATTCCTTTGTCTCCTCGGGATTACACCTATAGGCAGCTTTGTTAGGGAGCGACACACCCGGTATGAGGTCGATCTGATGTTCAATCCCACGAATAGGTGGCAAACCCGACGGTAATTCCTCGGGAAAAACATCCGCAAATTCGTGCAATAAGGCATCCATCCTTTCATTTCGAACAACCATGTTACCATCCCGTGTCTCCTTCAAAGCCAATAAGTACACGCATTTGCCATCATTAATAGCATGATCCACCTCCCGTTCGCTAGCAAACATGGCCAGTTTTGGGTTTTCACTCCTACTAGAACTCATAGAGTGAATAGCTTGCGGCGACATTGGTTTAAGCACAATCTTCTTGCCCTTATCCCGTAACTCGTACTCATTGCTTCTTCCTCGGTGTAAAACGTCCCTATCAAACATCCATGGTCTTCCCAACAGTACATGGCAGGCATCCGTCGGGAGTACATCACATAATACGTTGTCTTCATATGAACCCATGGCTAGTCCAATCCTTACTTGTTTAGTCACCCTTATTTTGCTCCCATCATCGAGCCAATGCAAGGTGTAAGGTTTCGGGTGAGCCGTAGTGGTCAACCCGAGTTTGGTCACCATCTCGCTGGAAGCGACGTTGGTGCAACTCCCTCCATCAACAATCAAACTACACCATTTATTTCCAACTTGACACTTCGTGTGAAATATTTGATTTCGCTGTTCCGAATCATTCGATACAGCTTTGGCCTTTAGCGTTCACAGAACTAAAGCCGTGTTATAGCTTGGGGCATCGTAAGTCTCGCATTCTTCTCCTTCCTCATCCTTTATGTCGAAATCAAATATGTCACCCAGCCTTTCTTCCTCAACCAACAACTCATCTCGGATCGTGACAGCTTCTCTCAGTGTCACCACTCGTTTGTTTGGACAAGCATTTTGATAATGTCCGAATCCTTGACATTTGAAACATCTCACTTTAGCCAAACTCATCTCCTTCGGTACGTAGGGCACAGTTGCCTTAGCAGGAATCGCAACAGGAACCGGAGTCGGTACAGTTGCCTTAACCGCTGAACTAGATCCGCCGCTTGAATTTCCAAATTTGACTGGAAACTCAGGTTTGTACAGCTTCATCCTGTTCTGAGCTTCTAACTTCACACATAACCCACATAATGTATCGAAGTCCTCGTATGGATACAGTTCCACCGAGTTAGCTATGCTTCGGTTTAAGCCACGCAAGAATCGCGACATCTTCTGCTCCTCATTCTCCTCTATCTCTCCCATTAAGGTTAGATTCTCAAACTCCTCAATGTATTCACTGACATTCAACTTTCCTTGCATGAGATCTGCAATCTTTCTGTATAAGGATAACCGGTGTGATGTTGGCACATATCTTTTACGAAGTTTTCTTTTTAATGAATCCCACGAACGGATCTTTTCCTTCCCCACACGAGCTCTTCGTGTTTTAATTCCTTCGTACCAAAGTGAAGCTCCTTTCCCCAACTTGAGAATTGCATACTTACACCTTTTCTCATCATCAAGGTCTTTAAATTCGAACATACGATCAATTTTTCGTTCCCATTCCAGGTAAACTTCAGGGTCGGTCCCTCCAACGAACTCTGGAAGCTCGTTCACCTTGAACTCTTCGACATGGCGTGAGGGTCATTCATAGTCACCACGCCTAGGTTGCCAACGCTGGTCGCGTTGTTCTGGTACGTCACGCAATGCGTCACAAAGTTTTGCCAAGAAATCAGCGTCGTTGAGATCCATAATGCCAAAGATCAAGAACTTGGCGCTCCGATACCACTTATGATACGAATTCTCACTTGGGAGGCGAATTCGCTCTCGATACAGCGGAAGGCCTTTTGATGAACGGAAATTATCGACAAGAAGCGCTTGAATCGGTGACAACAGCTCGCTACAGCAACAATACTGACGAGTGATGAAGGTGGTAATTCGATACAGCCACAAGACAGGAATTTGGTCCAAATGAAAAGACTCGAAATAGGCCACTCCCAAACAGTGACACTCGAAACAGCACGTTTCGTTCGGAAGCGACTTTAAGACATGAAACACGTTCGAAGGATCGAACAACACTTTGTACGAAATATTGAACAAGTATAAAACTGTATCGAAAAATAAACCGAATATCGAAACAAGGTATAAACAGATGTTTTATCAAATTAGACCTATAATTTGATAAAGTGATTTCTCCTCAAGACCTATTGAGAATCAATCAGATTAGTATTCGAAACGCGTCGAATAAAAACCAAGTTTTGATGAAAAGCATTCACCAGGGAAAAACACAAGGTGTTCTTAATTCTTCAACATTCAATAATCCTTCATTACAACTCTTCTGCCACTATTTATAGGTAAAAGTGGCCTGACAAAATAACTTAAAATATTACAAGTTGTTCTTTAAAATAATGATAGGGTAATAAAAGGTTCTTCAGGTCACTTGTTGACAAAAGTAAAAGCTGGGTCTTTGTCTCCAAGTTGTTTGCTGACAGCCGCCCTTTTTGCCAAGAATCCTGCTGCTTTCTAAGAGAAAGCTGAACATCCTTTTATTTGTTTAGTTGCCAGTTGATCCTTTTTCCCTCCCCAAGATGCTATTTGTCTTTTGTTTAAGTTACTCCAATTCCGACTATCTAGGTAACTCCGTGCCTCGTTTCTGTTTTCTCGCCTAAGTAGGTTGTAGTGCGATCGAGGTGTTTTACGTCAATTCTTACTTCATCTTCTTCGCTTGGATTATTCGGCTTCGTATCATGTGGAGCAGAGTGGATGTAGAAGGTTTACCCCCCACCCTTTGAACTGGTATAAATGTTTTCTTATTTCATTTATTATCTAACGCATATCCATTTCTATATTACAACAATGTTTTAAAGAAAACTCTTTTAAGAACATCAGTTTGACAAACCTTGTACTGTTGTTATAGGCATTTAAACTACAATAGTTTAAGCAGCTTGCTGTTTACAACATCTTTAAAATGTATAGAGTGTACTTACTAAAAGCTTCCCCACTTAACTCTTTCCTGAGCTATTCCGGGCAAGAGCTATCAGTCCTTAGAAATTTGGGACAAACAATTTGTATATAGAGTTGTTGGCTCTATAGAATCAATCGTAATGATTCAAATGAGCTAGATCTTTTTTTTTTAAATCATGTTTTGCTTATTAATATCATTCTTACATGATCATATTCTTGATAGAATCATCTTATTATTAGAACGTGTACTAATGCTTTTGATTGATGAGTTTACATGTGAAAGGATGAAAGCCCCAATTGCTGAAATACAGTGAGTAATTGATGTAAGAGCGCACATATGAATATAGGAGAGAAAAATGCTCGATATCACAAGATGCTATAATCAAGTGCTGGAGGGCCGATTGATCAAATCTAGTTCACTATAGCTAGGGCTGGTGGGATTTGTAATCAAATCCAACACTCTAGTGACAATGTCGTAGAAATACTGGCAGGTGTCTATAGTTGGGTGAATGATAAAGCTTGCGTGTGTTCCTAGTTTCATATAGTTGTGTATGCCTTGATCCTAGTGAATTTCCTCATGTGTGGAGCAGAGCGAATGTATAAGGTTTACCCCCCCTTGAACCGATATAAATGTTTTTTTATTTCATTTATTATCTCATGCATATCCATTTCTATATTACAACAATGCTCTAAAGAAAAACTCTTTTAAGAACATCAATTTGACAAACTCTGTACTATTTGTAATATCCGGATTTATTATTGTGTATTTCATCTGTTTTCGAACCCTGTATTATTCGGATTTATGATCTCGATAATTGGAGTATGTTATCTCACATTGGTATCTTTGTACATAAATATATCATCATGCAAATTTTCTCATGCAAACTCGTGATAAGCGCACGCTAAGAATGTAGCTTAACGCACGCTATCGGCTACTACTAGCGCACGCTACGAATGAAGGACTTGCGTGTGCTAGGTAATCAATTATTGAGCTAGGCGGCTAACACATGCGCCAGCCGGACGTAGGACCGGATAAGAGTCCTGCGGATGAACCTGGATAGTTTTGGAGTCAACTCTTATTAGCGCGCGCTAAGGATGTATGGTAGCGTGCGCTAATCTGCTATGTACAGAAAGTTTATATATGGGCCAGCACTCCATTTTATTTCTCATTTCCATCATTTATCTTTCATTCTTGAGAGACCAGAGGGCATATCATCTTCCTTAGATACACTTATAACACATCCGCTTGATCATTGGTCATTGGATACTTATTGTGATTGATCATTGAAGAGAAGTAGCACCTTGGAGTTGCATATAACCAACCAGAGTCAGATTCTACCTTTGGGGTTCAGTGATTTCGTCATATTAAGGTATGTTGATTCTATCTCCAACTCTAGATTCGTGTTATGGAGAATAAGATGATCATCTTAGCAAAATATTGAGTTTCTTGGGTGAATTATCCAAACCACATCATGTTTAGGATATTGAGATGATTATGCCTTAAGTACCTTGATTATGAACATCATAATTCGAATCTTATTATAATGAACAAGTAGAGGAAGTTTCTGTCATTGGTAATCCAAATTTAGAAGGTGTCTTAATAGTAATCACGGACTTGACTTTAACATCATTATTGTTAGACGATGTAATGCCCGAGATTTCTGTTATGTAATTGGAACTTGTGATATTGTAATGATTGTACTTTTGTCTGAGTATTATTCTCCGTATTTCATAATCCGATGTTGCCGAGCGTTTAATTTCATGGTTGTGATTTGTAAGGTTGAAATGCATGCATGTAGCGCACGCTACAGGCTAAGGGTAGCGACGCTAACATGGTTTCATAGCGCACGCTACGAATGTAATTAGCGCACGCTATGCGTGGTCAAATTGATTGGGACGTGCGGTAGGTGAGATCGGCGGGGACCCCCGCCGGATCGTGTCGGATGTACTGACGGCTTCGGGAAAATCCGAGTCAACGCCTTAGCGCACGCTCTGGTATATGCGTAGCGCACGCTAAGTGCCGTCTGATTTAGGCTGTGAGCCGTTAGCGCACGCTACGAGCAGTGGTCTAGCGCGCGCTAATAGCCATTTATTATAAATAGGACATCATCCTATTCGAGATTTGATTTTTCTCCTCCCATAACCCGAACTCTTACACTTAGATCATAACTCCCTTCGTCCTAAACACTTCATATCAACCTCCTAGTTCGAGATTGAAGATCGTATATCATTGGAGATTGGTGTTCAAGCCTTCGGTGTTGGATCGCTTCATTTTCCTCCGTATTCTTCACTACTTTGAGGTAGGTGATTCTTCAATGATGTTAGTAATGTTCCTAAGGAAGTTTGAATCATGTTTTGATAGCAAGTATTTCGTTTATAATCGGTCATCACATGTTAGAAGGATACTTTTGACGTATCGGCATTATATATCGTATGAACCTTTGAACCATCTTATTATAAGGACTCCTAAGCATGTTCAAATCGAGTTATGATCAATAATCGGATATTTACCCAGTTGATACGTTTTACACGATGGAATCATGTGTTTTGGAACGTAGAACAAATGGAACTTAGATTATTTCTTGGAGATCGTAGATGAATTATGATGTTGAGTTGGATATCCGTATATTTGTATTTCACGATCATAAATCTTCCACAAACCTTATTAGCATGATTTGCCCGAGGATAACTTGTATTATCACGGTAGGATTCATGAGTTCCTCACCCCTCAACCCAGTTTTCGGCTTGCGATTCGCCATGCAATATTAGCGCACGCTATCACGTGTGAGTTTACGTGCTCTATCGGGGTCGATAACGCCCAAACGTCGTAGCGTACGTTATGAGACCCGAGCCGATCGCTGACCGTGGCTAGCACACGCTAGTCTTATACGATAGCGTCGCTAACGATCCGTCTTAAGCGCCGTTACGTAGAGTACGAGCGCGCGCTAAGCGATCGAGCAGATTGGTTATTTTGAGCTTTTCGGCCGTAGACCGAATTGTTAGGCCATCGTTCGACTTGAGATGATTTGTATATCGTTCCTTTTGTTAAGGTTCGAGCTTGTTACGTTGATCGAAGGAGGCGGCCTTCGAGCGTGTCGAGAACATTGAAGTGTTTCGTCCTTGCCATTTTCGAGGCAAGTATCATATGTCGAGTTCGATTTATCATGCTTGTGGTTTTATTCATATTGTTTAATATTAGATTTATTTACGAGAATTTTCGTGATATTCGTTGTTGTTTGTTCGTATTGATGAACATATTGAAATGCATTTGTGTATGAATAATTGTTTCATTTATGGTATAAATGATCAGATGGGATCATGAGTATCTATGCTGAGGGAGATGGATCTAATGTCCACCATGCGATGGTCCGACGGGATCATCAAGTGGATCAATCATCAGGGCGCTGGAACGCATGACGGGTTTTCCACAATGCGTTGGTCCGACGGGATCATAATGGTGATCAATACCAAGGGCGTTGGATCATTTGGATTACCTGTTTTGTTTAGATGGAATCGTGAGGTTTCGCATCGTTGTATTCCGGTGGCGGAAGTCCGTTGGCATGTTTTATGATGTATTAATGATTTATTCTATGACGATACTTGTACTAGCATTGTTTTGCTAACCACTTCGGGGTGGACATTGTTTTGATGTTCGGGTAGTCGAGAGCGGGAGGGCGACCTGCATCGGCGGGACGATGAGATGGCTCGGTGATGTGGTTGATGTTCTTATTATTATGATTTGTCTTCTTGGTTCGTTTAGTAATCGAGTATATACGTATTAATAAAGTCTTTTCGATATGGTTGTATAAGTCGACATTTGATCGTTTGTTTCAAATCAGTATGTGAATTCAGGTGTTCGATTGGTTTATTTTTACACTTCTTTTAAAATTAGCCTTGTAAATCCTTATCTAAAGGGTTTACGGTATGTAATTATTCGAATATCTCGGGTGTTACGAGAATATGGTATCGGAGCTAAGATTTATGGATATCTTGGCGGTCGGGTTAGTTGGGTGCATTTACGTTATTGATTATTGGTCGTTCGTAACATCAACTCTTTGAGCCAAAGATCGCCAATTAATTTGTGGTTGTAAGTTTCCTAATCTCGAATACTACTGTTTTATTTAATTCACGTCTTGTAAACATTAATGAATGTACTTTGAGAAAGTTTGTCCCAGATATTGAGTATTTATGTTTACAGTATGTTGAGAGGAGGTCGTGGACGTGGACGCGGTCGTGGACGCGGACGTGGTAATGCGAGGCAAGAAGAGTCGGTATCTACCCCAGAGATAACCGCTAGTCAAACGGATTCACATTAGGGGGACGGCAGGATCGGCAAATAATAATGCAGATCCTAACGTGCGGAGTGCTTGGCGAGTGGTTGTCGAGATAAACCGGTTGCTCAAGTTGTGGATCGCATGCGACGGCGATGGGACAATGAGAATAACGTGGATAATCGGGGAGATAAATGGCTTACCGAAGTGATCAAATTGCATCCTCCGAAATTTGATGGTTCGACTGAGACGCTTTCTTGGGATCACTGGCTGAAAGAATTAGAGAAGATTTTTGCGGGGATTAATTGTCCCAACGATACGAAGGTTCCGGTCGCCCGGTATCTTCGACAGGGGAGGCTTTCGACCGGTGGGAGGCCATTCGGCCAGGAGGAGCATAATGTTGACTAGACAGAATTCAAACCGATGATGGAGGCGCAGTATTGTCCTCGCCGGTTGGAGAGGCCCGAGTTCGGGAGTTTTCTCACCGCAAAATTCGAAGCAACTGTGACGGAAGTGATTAAGACTTTTAATCACCGGTGACTTATGTGCGCCACACAGTCGGGACCGAGGCGGAAAGGATTTTCCATTTTGACATGCGAATGAAGCCGGAAATTCAGCAATATATGTCCGGATTTGATTGTACCACCTTGAGGCGATGCTCAGGACAAGGCGTTGGCCTACGATATGAAGGAAGCGGCAGAGAGAAATCGACGGAAGCAAAGAAACAGAAGGTGTCGGGCAACTTCGCGGAGAATAAGAATAGCGGGCCCCGCCGGGGTCGGTCCTCTTTTCACTCATCCAGGAGACCTCCGCATCCTAGTCGAGGAGGAAAGAAGTTCGGGCGGCACCGAGTGTTTCGACACAGGGAAGAAGTGTTACAAGCGTGGCAAGGCGGGACATGTTCGACGTGATTGTTTCGCGCTGCTTTGTGACTGTTTGAGTGTAGACAGGAAGGACATCGCGCAACATTTTGTGGGAATGCGACCCGATCTTTTGGTACTCGCGCTCCGGCTCGATCCGAAGGAGACGAGTGTGAACCAGACGCAAAGAAAGTGGATTTCGGCAAGTAACGCTGGGAAGAGAGAGGCATCAAAGGTCGGGTCCGTTCCTCCACGCTGTACGAGATGAGGAAATCGATGATCGAACACAGTGTTGCATCAGTACGATTCAGATCCTTTTGCAACCGGTTAGTGTCTTGTTCGATTCGGGAGCCACGCATTCTTTTATATCTTTGAACCGTGTTAATCGTTTGAACATCTCGTGCTTGTATAATTGTGAACCTTATGTTGTGGGATTACCGCGGAGAGAAAATTGTGGGAACCTTAGAAGCTAAGGATTTCCCGGTATCTATAGAAGGAAGAGATTGGCCATCGAATCTTATTGTGGTTGACATCTGCGGTGACGATTTAATTCTCGGAGATGATTGGCTCAACCGTTATGGAGTCATGCTGAATTACCGAGAGAGAGTCATTTCCATCATTGCGATGACGGATCGAACACTTATTCCGAGGATGGAGACCGGAAGCTCGGGAAATTGATCAAGGCAATGAAAGTGTGAAATTATCAAGCAAGGATGTCACGGACTTTGGTGCTATGCCATGAGGAAAGAGGAAGGAGTAGAGCTCTCATCTATTTCGATTGTGAATGAGTTCTCGATGTTTTCTGACGAACTACAGGATTACCTCCGCAGAGAGAAGTGGAATTCACTATCGAATTAGAGCTGGAGCGGCTCCTATTTCAGAGCACCATATCGCATGGCGCCAACCGAGATGTATGAACTCAAGAAACAAGCGGAGGAATTGTTGCGAAGGGTTATATTCAACCAAGCATTTCTCCTTGGGGAGCGCCGTTCTCTTTGTCCTAAGAAAGACGGATCCCTCCGACCGTGTATTGATTACGGGGAACTCAATAAGATGACAATCAAGAACAAGTATCCTATACCTCGGATCGACGACTTGTTTGATCAGCGCAAGGGGCAAGGGTATTCTCGAAGATTGACTTGCGAGCGGGATACCATCGATTGAGAATTAAGGAATCGGATATACCGAAATCGCTTTCGATCCCAGACGGGCATTATGAATTTGTAGTGATGCCATTTGGACTTACCAATGCTCTGCGGTATTCATGCAATTGATGAATCGGGTATTCTTGGAGTACTTGGATAAATTTGTGGTCGTTTTCATTGTGACATCTTGATATATTCGAGGACGCAGAGGAACATCTTGAACATTTACGTGTGGTTTTGAGCATCTTGAGAAAGGAACATTTGTATGCTAAGCTTTCTAAATGCGAATTTTGGCTTAAGGAAGTAACCTTCCTTGGGCATGTGATATCATCCGACGGAGTTCGTGGACAGAAGAAAGTCGAAGCAATCTTGGAGTGGGAAGCTCCTAAAACGTGAAAGAAGTCAAAGCTTCTTAGGACTTGCTGGATATTATCGCCGCTTTGTAGAGGATTTTCCAAAATTGCTCGTCCGCTCACTCATTTATTCAGAAAACTCAAAAGTTCATGTGGAATGAGGAGTGCCAGGCTAGTTTTGACGAACTTAAGAGGAGGTGGCGACGGCACCTATATTAGCGTTGCCAGAAGGAACCGCGGATTTATGGTATACGTGATGCTTCAAATCGGGTTTGGGTTGTGTGTTGATGCGAAGGATAAAGTGATTGCTTATGCTTCTCGGCAATTGAAACCGTCTGAAGTTAATTATCCGACTCATGATGCGGAGCTAGCGGTGTGGTCTTTGCCTTGAAAATGCGGCGACATTATTTGTACGGCACTCATTGTCAGATCTTTACAGACCATAAGAGCCTCAAGTACATTTCGAAATGTAAAGAGTTAAACATGAGGCAGAGAAGGTGGTGGAATTGATCAAGGATTACGACTTGGAGATTCTCTATCATCAGGGGAAAGCAAATGTAGTAGCCGATGCTTTGAGCCATAAACTGTTTCCTTCGAGTGTTGGAAGCACTTACGTCCCAAACCGGTATTCAACGGAACCGATCCGCGAGGATTGAAGTATGGGCACCGGGAATCGAAGGGCAACTTTATGTGATGGAACCGACTTCATCACTAGTCGAGGAGATCAAGTCTAAACAATTGAGCGATTCTCCGATCCTTCGATTATGTGACGAAGTAAAGAAAGGAAAAGCCCAGGATTCGTGATACAAGATGATGGAGTTACGAGATTTGAGTCGACTTTTCGTTCCCGATGATGATGATTTGAGAAGGACTATTACGAAGGAAGCTCACAGTAGCATACTATTCTATTCACCGAGGCAAGTGAAGATGTATAAAGATTTAAAGCAAAACTTACGGTGGGGAATATGAAGAAGGACGTAGCGGAGTACGTTTCAAAGTGTTTGACTTGTCGGCAGGTTAAGATTGAACATCAACGACTGTAGGAATGTTAAGACCGCTTCCGATCCCCGAGTGGAAGTGGGAGGATATCTCGATGGACTTCATTACTAGTATGCCAAGGACTAGAACGGGAGTGAACATGATTTGGGTTGTAGTTGATCGACTAACCAAGTCGGCTCATTTCTGGGAATTAAAGATACATGGGGACCCGAGAGATTGGCACGAATATTTATTGCGGAGATAGTCGATTGCACGGGACGCCGAAGACCATTATTTCGGATCGAGATGGTCGTTTCGTGTCACACTTCTGGAAAGCGATTCACGGGGCTTTGGGGTGAGCTCAACTTTAGCATGACTTATCATCCCCAAACGGATGGTCGATCTGAAAGAACTATACGAGATAGTAGAAGACATGCTTAGAGCTTGTGCTTTAGATTGGTCGTTGATTGGGAAGTTCACTTGCCCTTGATCGAGTTCACCTATAATAACAGTTGGCATGCTTCTATTAAGATGGCCCCATTTGAAGCTTTATACGGGAGAAGATGCCGATCGCCCTGTGTTGGGATGATTCTTCGGATTTGATCGGGACGGAACCGAATTGATTATTCGGACTCAAGAGAAGATAGCCTTGATTCGAGAGAGGCTGTTCGCCCGAGTCGACGAAGTCTTATGCCGATGTACGTCGTCGCCCTCTAGAGTTCGGCTGGGACCACGTACTATTGAAGGTGTCTCCTACACGAGGGATTTTCCGTTTTGGGAGAAGAGGCAAGCTTAGTCCGAGATATATCGGACCATTTGAGATCTAGAGAGAGTTGGGGATTTAGCATACGGTTGGCCTTACCGCCATCGCCGAGTCATGTTCACAATGTGTTTCACGTATCCCAAGCGGAAGTATGTACGGACCCGATCACGTCATTGATTTCGACGAGATCGAGATAGCTAATGATGGCACCTTCGAAGAGAGACCAATCAAGATACTTGAGAGCCGGATCAAACGGTTGAGAAATAAACCAATACACTTGGTTAAAGTACAATAGTCACGACATGGAGTCGAAGAGGCCACTTGGGAAACGGAGGACGGTATGAAGGCTAAATATCCGGAGTTGTTTTCATCATAAGTTTCGGACGAAACTTCTTTTTAGGAGGAAGGATGTAATGCCCGAGATTTCGTTATGTAATTGGAACTTGTGATATTGTAATGATTGTACTTTTGTGCGAGTATTATTCTCCATATTTCATAATCCGATGTTGCCGAGCGTTTAATTTCATGGTTGTGATTTGTAAGGTTGAAATTACATGCATGTAGCGCACGCTACAGGCTAAGGGTAGCGTACGCTAACATGGTTTCATAGCACACGCTACGAGAATGTAATTAGCGCACGCTATGCGTGGTCAAATTGATTGGGACGTGCGGTAGGTGAGATCGGCCGGGGGACCTGTCGGATCGTGTCGGATGTACTGGACGGCTTTCGGGAAAAGCCGAGTCAACGCCTTAGCGCACGCTACAGGTATATGCGTAGCGCACGCTAAGTGCCGAGTACAGTTTATACTGTGAGCCGTTAGCGCACGCTACGAACAGGGTCTAGCGCGCGCTAATAGCCATTTATTATAAATAGGACATCATCCTATTCGAGATTTGATTTTTCTCCTCCCATAACCCGAACTCTTACACTTAGATCATAACTCCCTTCGTCCTAAACACTTCATATCAACCTCCTAGTTCGAGATTGAAGATCGTATATCATTGGAGATTGGTGTTCAAGCCTTCGGTGTTGGATCGCTTCATTTTCCTCCGTATTCTTCACTACTTTGAGGTAGGTGATTCTTCAATGATGTTAGTAATGTTCCTAAGGAAGTTTGAATCATGTTTTGATAGCAAGTATTTTGTTTATAATCGGTCATCACATGTTAGAAGGATACTTTTGACGTATCGGCATTATATATCGTATGAACCTTTGAACCATCTTATTATAAGGACTCCTAAGCATGTTCAAATCGAGTTATGATCAATAATCGGATATTTACCCAGTTGATACGTTTTACACGATGGAATCATGTGTTTTGGAACGTAGAACAAATGGAACTTAGATTATTTCTTGGAGATCGTAGATGAATTATGATGTTGAGTTGGCTATCCGTATATTTGTATTTCACGATCATAAATCTTCCACAAACCTTATTAGCATGATTTGCCCGAGGATAACTTGTATTATCACGGTAGGATTCATGAGTTCCTCACCATTCAACCCAGTTTTCGGCTTGCAGTATTCTGCCATGCAATATTAGCGCACGCTAACACGTGTGAGTTAACGTGCGCTATCGGGGTCAGATAACGCCCGAAACGTACGTAGCGTACGTTATGAGACGGTAAGTCGATCGCAGGCCGTGGCTAGCGACGCTAGTCTTATACGATAGCGTCGCTAACAATCCGTCTTAAGCGCACGTTACGTAGAGTACGTAGCGCGCGCTGCGATCGAGTGATTGGTTATTTTGAGCTTTTCGGCCGTAGACCGAATTGTTAGGCCATCGTTCGACTTGAGATGATTTGTATATCGTTCCTTTTGTTAAGGTTCGAGCTTGTTACGTTGATCGAAGGAGGCGGCCTTCGAGCGTGTCGAGAACATTGAAGTGTTTCGTCCTTGCCATTTTCGAGGCAAGTATCATATGTCGAGTTCGATTTATCATGCTTGTGGTTTTATTCATATTGTTGAATATGAGATGTATTTACGAGAATTTTCGTGATATTCGTTGTTGTTTGTTCGTATTGATGAACATATTGAAATGCATATGTGTATGCATAATTGTTTCATTTATGGTATAAATGATCCGAGGGGATCATGAGGATCTATCCGAGGGCGCTGGATCGAATGTCCACCATGCGTTGGTCCGACGGGATCATCATGGGGATCTATCCGAGGGCGCCGGATCGGCGGACGGGTTTTCCACCATGCGTTGGTCCGACGGGATCATCATGGGGATCTATACCAAGGGCGCTGGATCATTTGGATTACCTGTATTGTGTAGATGGAATCGTGAGGATTCGCATCGTTGGATTCCGGCGGAAGTCCGTTTGCATGTTTTATGATGTATTAATGATTTATTCTATGACGATACTTGTACTAGCATTGTTTTGCTAACCCCTTCGGGGTGGACATTGTTTTTGATGTTCGGGTAGTCGAGGAGCGGGAGGGCACCACAGATCGGCTGTGACGATGAGATGGCTCAGTGATGTGGTTGATGTTCTTATTATTATGATTTGTCTTCTTGGTTCGTTTAGTAATCGAGTATGTCTGTATTAATAAAGTCTTTTCGATATGGTTGTATAAGTCAGCACATTTGATCGTTTGTTTCAAATCTGTATGTGAATTCCAGTGTTCGATTGGTTTATTTTTACATTTCTTTTAAAATTAGCCTTGTAAATCCTTATCTAAAGGGTTTACGGCGCTGTAATTATTCCGAATATCTCGGGGTGTTACAGACGAATCTAAGAGATTGATCATGGAAGGATTTATCTTGCATAGATGGAGTGTTAATGAAACTACAAGATGATAGTTTTGATTGATATCAACCGTTAGGCCTTCCGAATTATCGCATGAAGAATTATAATCGAAATGGAATATGGTTTTATTATAGTATACCTATTCTTGAATCCGAAGTTGTTGTTATCCGTAAGACCATTCATAACCGTATGAACATGATATTCATGGAGGTAACATGAATTAACACTGAAGATTTCGTTGGTTTGATCATGATGAGAACAATGTGCTGCCCAGAGTGAACTGCCATGCATGGTTAGCGCACGCTAAGCTTTGTAGATTAACGTGCGCTATCGAGCACGAGTTAATGTACGCTACGTTTGGTACGTAACGTACGTTAATCCATCAGGCGAGTCAGTCGGCTGATCAGTGAGGTACTGACCGTGCGTAGTTAGCGTACGCTAGGCTTCGTAATTTGCGTACACTAACGAACAGACTTAATGTACGCTACGTATATTATTTAGCGTACGCTAAGTAGTTTAGACAAATTACATTTTATGAGCTTTCGGCCGTAAATCGGATTGTTAGACATTCGTATGACGTGAGATAAATTCTATATTATTTCTTTTGTTAAGGTTCGAGCTTGTTACGTGATTGATTGAAGGGGCAACCTTCGAGTGTTTCGTTTTCGTGGAAGTATTGTTCTTGTATTCGAATCGAGGCAAGTACCCTATTTGTTTTATGTATTGATGTTACACATATTGTCGTGCATGTATGTCGTTGTTGTATGTCCACCTCGTGTTGGTCCGACGGGATCATCGGGTGATCTATGCTAGCGTGTGCTGGATCATCGGACAGGTTTTTCCACCACGGGTTGGTCTAACGGGATCATCGTGGGTTCTAGGCAGTGAACGCTGGATCGTCGGAATTACCATGTGTATGTTATGATATCATGTTGTGATTATCAGTTGTATATGTTATTTATGAGTTTCTCGTAGGAGAAGACTCGTTGGTATTTTTGTCATTTACGTTATTATTCTTCGTGAGATGTTGAATAATATATTGTGGTACTTGTACTAGCATCGTTGTGCTAACCCCTTCGGGGGTGAACATTTTGTTTATGTTCAGGATCCAGGAGAGCGGGGAAACAACCACGGGAGCTGCATGACGACGAGGGTGCAGAGTGATGTTCCGACTGGGTTTATTTGTCTGTTGTTTGTTGGTTATTTCAATAAGTATTCGAGTACGTAGTCGTTTATGATGAATTTTAATTTGGTGATGTATTAATAATTTTCTATTGAATATTCGTATTTTCAGTAATTGGTCAGAACTGTTGTATCTTAATTCCGTTATTTTCATCCGTTGGTATCTGTTAATGTCTTTTCAATTCTTCAGCCTTGTAAATCCTTATGTAAAGGATTTGCGGCGCTGTAATATTCCTGAATATATCGGGGGTGTTACAGAATATGGTATCAGAGCTAAGATTATGGATATCTTGGCCATTGGGTTAAAATAGGGGTCATATATGTATTTTGAGGTAACCGGCCGTGAATAACATCACTGTACTGCCTACGTCTTCGTGCGGGCGGTGGTTGTAAGTTCCTAAACTCTATCTCATCCTTTACATGTTATATTCCTTTGTACTTGAGCATTTGATTGGTATTGTTTCCTGTATATTGAGTATTTATGCTTGTAGTATGTTGAGAGGCGGACGTGGACGTGGTCGCGGTCGCGGACGCGGACGAAGGAATGCAGAAAGGGAAGCGTCGCCTTCAAATCAAGCCAGTCATAGCTCAGGCGAGCCACAACGATCTATCAATAACGAACCAGAACCTGCTGTACCCGAGATCCTTCGTCAGGTGGTGAACCAAATGACTCAGTTCGCTCAGGTCGTGGACCGAATGCAGGTGGCGGTGGGATTGCAGCAGGGAGATAGACAGCAAGGGATCCCAGACATGGGAAATCGAGGTGACCAATGGTTGCAAGAGGTGGCAAAGATGCAACCACCCAAATTTGATGGCTTTTCTGAGAGTCCCACATTTGAAGGAACTCGAGAAAATCTTTACCGGAATTAACTGCCCAGACGACCGGAGAACCTCTATCGCTCAATACTTTCTGATAGGGGAAGCGTCCGAATGGTGGGAAACCATCCGACCTGTAGACCATGATGATGATTGGACAGAGTTTAAATTAATGATGGAAGCTCAGTACTGCCCTCGTCCTGTGAGGGAAGCCAAGATTCGGGAGTTTTTCTCCGCTCAGCCGTCACACGAACCTGTATCCCAGACAATTAAGACATTTAACCAGCAGTTGGCATTCGTTCAACATCTGGTCAGAACAGATGCAGAAATGATGATTCATTTTGATATGAGGATGAAACCAGAAATCCAGAGGTAGATGTCCGGTTTTGAATGTACCACCCTCCGTCAATACCAGGATAAGGTGTTGGCATATGAGATCAAAGAGGCAGCAATGGAGAAGTTTACCGAGTCCAAGAAGCAGAAAGTATCTGGTACTTTTACAGAGCACAAGAGCAGCAGCCCCCGCAAGGCCCAATCATCTTTTCATTCATTTAAGAAACCTCCGCACCCAGTTAGGAGCGGAAAGAACTTCAGAGCAGCATCAACCATGACTATGTTACCAGGAAATGCTTTAACTGTGCCCAGACAGGGCACTATCGACGGAATTGCCCCCTACCTGCCGTGACTTGTTTTGATTGTGGTCGAGAGGGACATCATGCGGTGTTCTGTGCAGAGGCTGCAAGGTCTTTTAGAGCTCGTACACCACAGTCAGTCCAGAAGGAAGCCAGTATCCAACAGACGCAGCAAAGTGTTCAGATGCCTCAGAATTTTGGCCGCGGGCGAGGCAGAGGACAGTGGGACCGAAAGGGTACATCGAGTGCCGGGTCTGTTCCCCCACGTCTGTACGAGATGAGGAGAATACATGATCAGGATGCTGTTGTCGCATCAGGTACTGTCCAGATCCTTTCCCAGCCAGTTAGCGTTTTATTCGATACAGGAGCTACGCATTCTTTTATATCCTTGTCTTGTGTAAATCGTTTGAATATTTCTGGTTTTCATACTTGTGAACCTTATGTTGTTGGTTTACCGAGTGGAGAGAGGATTTTCAGGAACTTAGAAACTAGAAATTTCCCTGTATCATTTGGAGGCAGAGAGTGGCTCTCAAATCTGATTGTGATAGAAATGCAAGGATATGACCTGATACTCGGAGACGATTGGCTTAATCGATATGGAGCGATTGTAAACTACCTAAGGAGGAATATCTCACTGATCGCTGACGATGGTTCCGAAATACTGTTTGAGGGATGGAAACCGGGAAGCTCAGGAAAGTTGATCAAAGCGATGAAAGCTGTCAAATTATTGAAATAGGGCTGTACTGGATACTGGTGCTATGCAATGAAGAAAGAAGACAAAATTGTGGAACTTTCATCCATTCGTGTTGTGAACGAGTTTCTGGATGTATTTCCTGACGAGTTGCCTGGACTACCTCCACGACGGGACGTAGAATTCACCATTGAGCTGGAACCTGGAGCTACACCAATTTCTAAGGCGCCGTATCATATGGCACCTACTGAGATGTATGAACTGAAAAATCAGATGGAGGAGTTACTGGACAAGGGCTATATTCATCCAAGTGTTTCACCCTGGGGAGCGCCAGTTCTTTTTGTCCGAAAGAAGGATGGATCGCTTCGACTATGTATTGACGATCGAGAGTTGAACAAGATGACGATTAAGAACAAGTATCCGTTGCCACGGATTGATGATCTGTTCGACCAGTTGCAAGGAGCAACAGTATTTTCTAAAATCGATCTGAGATCAGGATACCATCAGCTGAGGATTAAGGAATCTGATGTTCCAAAGTCAGCATTCAGAACTCGCTACGGACACTATGAGTTTGTAGTGATGCCGTTTGGTCTCACTAATGCACCTGCTGTATTCATGCAATTGATGAACCGAGTGTTCATCGAATATTTGGATAAATTTGTGGTCGTGTTCATTGATGACATTCTGGTGTATTCTAAGAGCCCGAAAGAGCATGCACAGCATTTGCGGATTGTATTAGAACTTTTGAGAAGCGAGCAACTGTACGCTAAACTCTCTAAGTGTGAATTCTGGCTAAAGGAAGTAATGTTCCTCGGTCATGTGGTATCAGCTGAAGGAGTCCGACTATATCCTCAGAAGATTGAAGCGGTTTTGGAGTGGAAGCCTCCAAAGAATGCGAAAGAAGTCCGAAGTTTCTTAGGACTTGCTCGGTATTATCGTCCCGTTCGTGGAAGAGTTTTCCAAAATTTCCCGCCCACTTACTCGACTCCTGCAGAAAACTCAAAAGTTTGAATAGAATGAGTTTTGTCAGGTTAGCTTTGATGAATTGAAGAAGAGATTGACGATGGCACCGATTCTATCACTTCCACAGGGAACTGGAGGATTTATAGTTTACAGTGATGCTTCGAACCAAGGACTCAGATGCGTATTGATGCAGAATGACAAGGTGATCGCTTATGCGTCGCGACAACTGAAACCTTATGAAGTGAATGACCCAACACATGATTTGGAGCTAGCAGCAGTAGTTTTTGCTTTCAAGATCTGGAGACATTATCTGTACGGGACTCATTGTCAGATCTTTACAGATCACAAAAGTCTCAAATACATCTTCAGTCAGAAAGAGTTGAACATGCGGCAAAGAAGATGGTTAGAGCTGATTAAGGACTACGACTTGGAGATTTTGTGTCATCCAGGCAAAGCGAATGTAGTGGCCGATGCACTCAGCTGCAAGCCTATTTCTATTCAGATGCTGGAGACTCTGACCTCCCAACTTAGCCTTCAAAGAGAGATGATTCGAGAAGGAATTGAAGTATGGTTACAAAGAGTCCAAGGACAACTGTGCGTGATGGAACCGAAGAAATCAAATCTAGACAGGCAGATGATCCTCTGATGATTCGGTTACGTGATGAAGTGATCAAGGGAAAGGCCCCCGGATTCATAATTCATGATGATGGAGTTTTGAGATTTCAGAACCGACTCTGCGTTCCCGATGTCGATGTTCTGAAACAGACGATTATGAAGGAAGCTCACAGTTCGCCCTATTCTATCCACCCGGGCACCAGTAAGATGTATAAGGACTTGAAGCAGAATTTCTGGTGGGGCAACATGAAGAAAGATGTAGCGGACTATGTTTCGAAATGCTTGACTTGTCAGTAGGTTAAAATCGAGCATCAACGACCTGCTGGAATGTTGAAGCTGCTCCCGATTCCTGAATGGAAGTGGGAGGACATATCGATGGACTTCATCACTAGTATGCCGAGAACCAAGACCGGAATGAACATGATTTGGGTAATAGTTGATCGTTTAACCAAATCATCTCATTTTCTAGGCATTAAGGATACATGGGGACCAGAGAGGTTGGCACGAGTATTCATTTCAGAGATAGTTCGATTGCATGGTACGCCGAAGACCATTATTTCTGATCGAGACGGCTGTTTTGTGTCTCACTTTTGGAAAGCAGTTCATAAGGCCTTGGGGACCGAATTGAACTTCAACACGGCTTATCACCCGCAGACTGACGGACAATCCGAGAGGACTATTCAAACGGTGGAAGATATGCTGAGAGCTTGTGCCTTAGATTGGTCAACTGATTGGGAAGTTCATCTACCGTTGATTGAATTTACCTACAACAATAGTTGGCATGCCTCCATTAAGATGGCACTGTTTGAGGCATTATACGGGAGGAGATGTAGATCGCCCCTATGTTGGGACGATTCATCAGACTTAATCGGGACAGAACCAGAGTTGATCGTACAAACTCGAGAGAAGATAGCCTTGATTCGTGAAAGGCTGTTGACCGCCTAGAGTCGCCAGAAATCTTACGCAGACGTACGCCTTCGCCCTTTGGAGTTCAGTACTGGAGACCACGTACTTTTAAAGGTTTCTCCTACTCGGGGAATCTTTCGTTTTGGAAAAAGGGGAAAGCTGAGTCCGAGATAGATCGGACCGTTCGAGATCCTCGAGAGAGTTGAAGAGTTGGCATACAGATTGGCATTGCCTCCGTCGTTGAGCCATGTTCATAACGTGTTCCACGTATCCCAGTTACGAAGATATATACCGGATCCTAGTCATGTCATTGATTTCGGGGAGATCGGAGTCGCTCAGGATGGGACGTTTGAAGAAAGACCGGTCAAGATACTCGAGAGTCGAGTTAAGCAGTTGAGGAACAAACCAATCATTTTGGTCAAAGTTCAGTGGTCACATCATGGAGTGGAAGAAGCCACATGGAAAATGGAAGATAGCATGAAGTCCAGATATCCAGAGTTATTTTCGTCTTGAGTTTCGGGACGAAACTCCTTTTTAGTAGGAGAGTATGTAATATCCGGATTTATTATTGTGTATTTCATCTGTATTCAAACCCTGTATTATTCGGATTTATAATCTCGATAATTGGATTATGTTATTTCTCACATTAGTATCTTTGTACATAAGTATATCATCATGCAAATTTTCTCATGCAAACTCGTGATAAGCGCACGCTAAGAATGTAGCTTAACGCACGCTATCGGCTACTACTAGCGCACGCTACGAATGAAGGACTTGCGTGCGCTAGGTAATCAATTATTGAGCTAGGCAGCTAACACATGCGCCAGCCGGACGTAGGACCGGATAAGATTCCCGCGGATGAACCTGGACAGTTTTGGAGTCAACTCTTATTAGCGCGCGCTAAGGATGTATGGTAGCGTGCGCTAATCTGCTATGTACAGAAAGTTTATATATGGGCCAACACTCCATTTTATTTCTCATTTCCATCGTTTATCTTTCGTTCTTGAGAGACCAAAGGGCATATCATCTTCCTTAGATACACTTATAACACATCCGCTTGATCATTGGTCATTGGATACTTATTGTGATTGATCATTGAAGAGAAGTAGCACCTTGGAGTGGCATATAACCAACCGGAGTCAGATTCTACTTTTGGGGTTCAGTGATTTCGTCATATTAAGGTATGTTGATTCTATCTCCAACTCTAGATTCGTGTTATGGAGAATAAGATGATCATCTTAGCAAAATATTGAGTTTCTTGGGTGAATTATCCAAACCACATCATGTTTAGGATATTGAGATGATTATGCCTTAAGTACCTTGATTATGAACATCAAGATTCGAATCTTATTACAATGAACAAGTAGAGAAAGTTTCTATCATTGGTAATCCAAATTTAGAAGGTGTCTTCATAGTAATCACGGACTTGACTTTAACATCATTATTGTTAGATGAATCTAAGAGATTGATCATGGAAGGATTTATCTTGCATATATGGAGTGTTAATCAAACTACAAGATGATAGTTTTGATTGATTTAAGGAATTGATATCAACCGTTAGGCCTTTCGAATTATCGCATGAAGAATTGTAATCGAAATGGAATATGGTTTTATTATAGTATACCTATTCTTGAATCCGAAGTTGTTGTTATCCGTAAGACCATTCATAACCGTATGAACATGATATTCATGGAGGTAACATGAATTAACACTGAAGATTTCGTTGGTTTGATCATGATGAGAACAATCTGCTGCCCAGTAGTGAACTGCCATGCACGGTTAGCGCACGCTAAGCTTTGTAGATTAACGTGCGCTATCGAGCATGAGTTAACATACGCTACGTTTGGTACGTAACGTACGTTAATCCATCAGGCGAGTCAGTCGGCTGATCAGCGAGGTACTGACCGTGTGTAGTTAGCGTATGCTAGGCTTCGTAATTTGCGTACGCTAACGAATAGACTTAACGCACGCTACGTATAATATTTAGCGTATGCTAAGTAGTTTAGACAGATTATATTTTATGAGCTTTCGGCCGTAAATCGGATTGTTAGACATTTGTACGACGTGAGATAAATTCTATATTATTTCTTTTGTTAAGGTTCGAGCTTATTACGTGATTGATTGAAGGGGCGACCTTCGAGTGTTTCGTTTTCGTGGAAGTATTGTTCTTGTCTTCGAATCGAGGCAAGTACCCTATTTGTTTTATGTATTGATGTTACACATATTGTCGTGCATGTACGTCGTTGTTGTATGTCCACCTCATGTTGGTCCGACGGGATCATCGGGGGATCTATGCTAGCGTGCGCTGGATCATCGGATGGGTTTTTCCACCACGGGTTGGTCTGACGGGATCATCATGGGTTCTAGGCAGTGAACGCTGGATCGTCGGAATTACCATGTCTATGTTTTGATATCACGTTGTGATTATCAGTTGTATATGTTATTTATGAGTTTCTCGTAGGAGAAGACTCAATGGTATTTTTGTCATTTACGTTATTATTCTTCGTGAGATGTTGAATAATATATTGTGGTACTTGTACTAGCATCGTTGTGCTAACCCCTCCGGGGGTGAACATTTTGTTTATGTTCAGGATCCAGGAGAGCGGGGAAACAACCACTGGAGCTGCATGACGACGAGGGTGCAGAGTGATGTTCCGGGCGGGTTTATTTGTCTATTGTTTGTTGGTTATTTCAATAAGTATTCGAGTATGTAGTCGTTTATGATGAATTTGAATTTGGTGATGTATTAATAATTTTCTGTTGAATATTCGTATTTTCAGTAATTGGTCAGAACTGTTGTATCTTAATTCCGTTATTTTTATCCGTTGGTATATGTTAATGTCTTTTCAATTCTTCAGCCTTGTAAATCCTTATGTAAAGGATTTGCGGCGCTGTAATATTCCTGAATATATCGGGGGTCTTGCACTATTGCTGTAGACGTTTAAACTACAACACTTTAAGCAGCTTGCTGTATGCAACATCTTTAAAATGTATAGAGTGTGTACTTACTAAAAGCTTCCACACTTAACTCTTTCTTGAGTTATTCCAGGCGAGAGCTATCAGTCCTTAGAATTTTGGGACAAACAATTGGTATATAAAGTCGTTTGCTCTATAGAGTCAATTGTAATGATTCACGTGTACTTGTAACACCCCGAGATATTCGGAATAATTACAGCGCCGTAAACCCTTTATATAAGAATTTACAAGGCTAAATTAAAAGAAATGCTAAACAATACAAAAGTACCACCAAAAGTTGAGTAATTTAACAACCAGTTTAATCAACCATACAACCCAAAACAGTCCATTATTACAAACTTTCAAAATATCAAAAGAACACACGTACTTGAGTACTAAATACCAAACCAGGATACCAAAACAATACAACGGATAACATCACTGAGCCCCTTCGTCATCATGTCGGTAATGTGGTTGTCTCCCCGCTCCTCGGCTACCTGAACATCAAAAAAAATGTCCACCCCCACAGGGGTTAGCAAAATGATGCTAGTACAAGTATCATAATATACAAAATCAGATATGCAAAAACGATGCATAGCAAAATGCAAAACGCGGACTTCCTCTACCAAAATACGATGATGCGAATCCACATGATTACATCAACACAACGTAGGGTAATCCAATGATCCAGCACCCTCAGCATAGATCCCAAGATGATCCCGTCGGACCAACATGAGGTGGAAAACCTGTCTAACGATCCAGCAACCTCAGCATAGATCCCAAGATGATCCCGTCGGACCAACACGAGGTGAACAACCGATCCAGCGCCCTCAACATAGATCACATGATCCCTTTCGGATTGATACAACATATATAATACAACTATGCATACTCATATGCAAATCAACATGTTCATCAACATGAACACCACATGAATCAATAATCTGGACGACATTATGACAATTCAACTTGGATGATCTCATGTTCAACAACATGAATGACAATATGCATGATCAAAATCATCAACATTAGACCAATAATCAAATTACGATACTTGCCTCAGATATTGAGACAAGGATTGATACTACGAATAACCTTCAACCCGCTCAAAGAACGCTCACTCGATCAATTCACCAAAGTCCGAACCTTCATTGTACAATAACACCAATATAACTAACAGTTATGGATAATCGTTCTAACATCATACGAACATCAAAACGCATAATCTACCCAATCATAATAAGAGTACTAATCTGCCCCAAACCGTACCGGTTGAATCAACACTATGCTACTCAAAAATATCATAGTATTCCATTCAAGATTAAATAAATCTTTCGGTTGGATTCTTCAAATATACCTCATGATAGTTCGTCTTACAAGGATCCTAATCATACCTATTATAAACCCAATGCAACAAGATTTCGGAAATATCTCGGAGAACACCATAAAAACTCATTAACTAGGTTCAACATGATTATCATCTTCTTCTTCAAGAATTAACCCTAAGTTCAATCCATTAAGTTCCCCTATACGTGTTGTTCGATCATATTGTACGTAAGAGCTTGGTAATCTCAGTATTAACTCGACAACCTCCATAGCATGTTCATATTGACAACAAGAAACACGTAATCCAGATTGGTGAATCGCCACATAATTTATACGAAAGGAAAAGATGAAATCACTTGATGAACTCCACGTCGAACGCTTGAACACCAATCCTCAAAGCTCCTTGCCTTAAATGATTATGTCTGGAGGCTGATATGAAGGTTTAAGATTGAGAGGGTAACTTTCTAAGTCTCGGAAGGCGACTGTAGGGTGAAGTGGGAACTGAAAAATGAAATGAGGTGTTGTTTTATTTATAGAAAATGACTATTAGCGCCCGCTACTGCTCCTTTTTAGCGTGTGCTAACGGGCTCCCAGCCCACTATCTCTTTCTATCCTCGGTCTTACATACACTAACTAGCTTTTACATGCATTTATAGCGTACGCTAACAACTATCATACTGAGCGCTATCGGGTTTTACAAAAGCTCACTCACATCATTGTACTAGACTTAGCGTGTGCTAGCATCTATCTCGTAGCGTGCGCTAATCACCGTCGACTCGACTTTTCCAAAAGTCGTCCAGGTTCATCCCGACATATCATTATCCAAGATCCGTGATCCGATCTCACCTACCACCTGTCTCAGTCATGCTGACCACGTATAGCGTGTGTTAAGACTCATCTATAGCGTGCGCTAACTCACATATTTAGTGCACGCTATACTTAAATGTTAGCGTGCATTAAACGTACATAAGTATGAGAATGAATCAACATCTACGACATCATATACTTACTGATACTGGATTATGAAATACGGAGGATTATACTCAGATCAAAATACGACATATGCAATGTCACAAGATTCAAATACAAATAAAATATACATTAGATATTCGGGTATTACATACTCTCCCTCTAAAAAGAAGTTTCGTCCCAAAACTTAAGATGAGAATAATTCTGGATATGTAGCCTTCATGCCATCCTCCATTTCCCAAGTGGCCTCTTCGACTCCATGTCACGACCATTGAACTTTAACCAATGATATTGGTTTATTCCTCAATTGTTTGACCCGACTCTCGAGTATCTTGATTGGTTTCTCTTCGAATGTGCCATCATTAGCTATCTCAATCTCGCCGAAATCGATGACATGACTGGGATCTGGTACATACTTCCATAACTGGAATACGTGGAACACATTATGAACATGACTCAGCGCTGCCGGCAAGGCCAACCTGTACACCAACTCTCCAACTCTTTCAAGAATCTCGAATGGTCCGATATATCTCGGACTCAGCTTTCCTTTCCTCTCGAAACGAAGAATCCCCCGAGTAGGAGAAACCTTTAAGAGCACATGGTCCCCAATTTCAAACTCTAATGGGTGACGACGCACGTCTGCAAAAGACTTCTGTCGACTATGGGCAGTCAACAACCTTTCACGAATCAGAGCTACCTTCTCTTGAGTCTGAACTATCAACTCTGGTTCCATCCCGATCAAGTCAGACGAATCGTCCCAACACAGGGGTGATCTATATCTTCTCCCCTACAATGCTTCAAACGGTGCCATCTTAATAGAAGCATGCCAACTATTGTTTAGGTGAATTCAATTAGCGGCAAATGAACCTCCCAATCAGTCGACCAATATAAGGCATAAGCTCTTAGCATATCTTCTACTGTCTGAATAGTCTTTTCGGACTGTCCGTCAGTCTGAGGATGATAAGCTGTGCTAAAGTTTAGCTCGGTTCCCAAGGCTTTATGAACTGCCTTCCAAAAATGTGACACAAAGTGACCATCCGGATCCGAAATAATTGTCTTCGGCGTACCATGTAATCGGACTATCTCCGCAATAAACACTCGTGCCAACTTCTCTGGTCCCCAAGTGTCCTTAGTACCCAGGAAATGAGCCGACTTGGTTAGTCGATCAACTATCACCCAAATCATATTTATCCCCGTTCTGGTCCTTGACATATTAGTGATAAAGTCCATCGATATATCTTACCACTTCCACTCAGGAATCGAAAGTGGCTTCAAAATTTCGGCAGGTCGCTGATGTTCAATCTTAACCTGTTGACAAGTCAAACACTTCGAGACGTATTCTGCTACATCCTTCTTCATATTTCCCCACCACAAATTCTGTTTTAGATTCTTATACATCTTACTGGTGCCCGGATGAATAGGATAGGGCACACTATGAGCTTCCTTCATGATCGTCTGTTTCAAAACATCATCATCGGGGACGCAAAGTCGGCTCTGGAATCTCATAACTCCATCATCATATATTACAAATCCCAGTGCCTTCCCCTTGTTCACTTCATCACGTAACCAAATAATCAGAGAATCATCCAACTACTTAGATTTGACTTCTTCAACTAACGACGAAGTTAATTCCATCACACATAGTTGCCCTTGGACTCATTGAGACCATACTTCAATTCCTTCGTGAATCAATTCTCGTTGAATGCTGGACTGAGACGTAAGCATTTCTAATATTCGAATAGAAACAGGTTTGCGGCTCAGTGCATCAGCTACCACGTTCGTTTTGCCTGGATGATAAAGGATTTCCAGGTCGTAATCTTTGGTCAATTCCAGCCATCTCCTCTGTCTCTTGTTTAATTCCTTCTAACTGAAACTGTACTTGAGACTCTTATGATCTCTGAAGATCTGACATTGAGTGCCGTATAAATAATGTCGCCAAATCAACAGGGCAAAGCAACGGTTGCTAACTCTAAATCATGAGTCGAGTAGTTAATCTCATACAGTTTCAACTGTCGAGAGGCATAGGCAATCACCCTATCATTCTGCAACAACACGCAACCCAAACCCTGATTTGAAGCATCATTGTAAACCATGAACCCATCAGTTCCATTTGGTAGTGCTAATATGGGCGCCGTTGTCAGTCTCCTCTTAAGTTCATCAAAACTAGTCTGACATTTCTCGTCCCACACAAATTTCTGAGCCTTCTATAACAGCTTAGTAAGCGGGCGAGAAATTTTGGAAAATCCTTCCACAAAACGACGATATTATCCAACAAGTCCTAAGAAACTTCGAACTTCCTTCACGTTCTTAGATGATTCCCACTCCAAGATTGCCTCAACTTTCTTCGGGTCTACCTGTACTCCGTCGGTTGATATCACATTCCCAAGGAACATTACTTCCTTCAGCTAGAACTCGCATTTGGAGAGTTTCGCATAAAGTTGCTCAGCTCTCAAAGTATTCAAAAAAAATCGTAAATGTTCTGCATGCTCTTCTGGATCCTTCGAATAGATCAAGATGTCGTCGATGAAAACAACAATAAATTTATCCAAGTATTATAAGAAAACCCGATTCATCAGTTGCATAAACACATCCAGAGCATTAGTAAGACCAAATGGCATCACCACAAACTCATAGTGCCCGTACCGTGATCTGAAAGCAGATTTCGGTATATCAGATTCCTTAATCCTTAACTGATGGTATCTTGATCTCAAGTCGATCTTCGAGAATACTGTCGCCCCCTACAGTTGATCAAATAAATCACAATGGGTAGTTATTCTTGATCGTCATCTTGTTTAGCTCCCTGTAATTAGTGCACAATCGGAGGGATCCGTCTTTCTTTCGAACAAAAAGAACGGGCGCACCCTAAGGATAAACGCTAGGTTGAATGAAACCCTTCTACAACAATTCCTCAAGTTGTTTCTTTAACTCATACATCTCGGTTAGCGCCATATGGTATGGTGCTCTGGAAATAGGTGCGGCTCTTGGTTCCAATTTGATATTAAACTCTACAGCTCTACGTGGAGGTAATCTAGGTAGTTCGTAAGGGAATACATCTGAGAATTTGTTCACCACTGGAATAGATGAGAGCTCTACTCGTTATTCCTTTTTCATGGGATAACACCAAAGCCCGGTACAACCATGTTTCAACAATTTAATCACTTTCATGGGTTTTATCACTTTCCCTGAGCTTCCTGGTCTCCATCCTTCGAACAAATGTTCAGATCCGTCATCAGCAATAATTGAGATAACTCTATTTCGATAATTCAAACTAGCTCCATAACGATTGAGCCAATCATCCCCGAGAATTAAATCGTCACCATGGATGTCGATCACGATAAGATTTGATGGCCAATTCTTCTCTCTTATCGACACAGGAAAATTTCTAACTTCTAAATTTCCCACAATTCTTTCCCCACTCGGCAAACTCGCAACATAAGGTTCACAATCATGTAAACATGAGATTTTCAAACGATTAACACAGTTCAATGATATGAAAGAATGCGTAGCTCCTAAATCGAATAAGATACTAACTGGTTGCAAAAGAATATGAATCGTACCTGATGCAAAAGCAGTGTTCTGATCATGTGACCTCTTCATCTCATAAAGGAGCAGAGGAACGGACCCAGCACTGGATGTTTCTCTCTTTCCGAAATTCTGCTATTGAAGACCACTATGCTGTGTTAGGTTCACACTCGTCTCTTTCGGAACTTGTGGTGAAGTGCGAGCTCCAAACGATCTAGTCACATTTCCATAAAAATTCGCTCAATGCCCCTCATGCCCACATTCAAAATAGGTCACAGAAGGAGCAGACCAATCATGCTGAACATGCCCTGGTCATACACATTTATAACACTTCTTTGCTGCATCGGTAACCGTTGATGCCGTCCTGAACTTCTTTCCGCCTCAAGAAGGATATGGAGGCCTCTTGGATGAATGGAATGAGGACTGGCCCTTGTCGGGCCCACCATTCTTACTCTCAGTGAAGTTGCCAGACACTTTCTGCTTCTTTGCTTCCGCAAATTTTTCCACTGCTGTCTTTTTCATCTCGTAAGCCAGGGCTTTGTCCTGATACTGTCGAAGAGTAGTGCATTCAAATACCGATATATATTGTTGGATCTCTGGATTCATCCACATGTCAAAGTGAAAAATCTTTTCTGCCTCGGTTCTGACCAGATGTCGCACACAGGTCAGCTGGTGATTAAAAGTCTTATCATATCTGTCACAGATGCCTCCAGATTTTGCGGTGAGAAAAACTCTCAGACTCTAGCCTCTCTAACTGGATGAGGATAATATTGTGCTTCCATCATTAATTTAAATTCTATCCAGTCAGCATTATGATCCTCATGTCGAATGGCTTCCCACCAGTCGAAAGCTTCCCCAGTCAGAAAATACTAAGCGATCAGAACTTTTCGGTCATCGGGACAATTAAATCCCATAAATATCTTCTCTAGCTCTTTTACCCAGTGGTCCCATGTAGGCATCTCTGAAGAACCGTCAAATTTCGGTGGGTGTAACTTGACCACTTCCGAAAGCCACTTGTCTCCCTGATTGTCTTTGTTACGCTGTTGACCCATCCTCGCTTGCATGCGGTCAAGCACCTTAGCAAATTGGGTCATCTGAGTGACCACTTGTTGAAGCACTCCCGGCATGTTAGGATTTGCATCTTCCTCCATAGTTCGTGCTCGATCATTGTTTACCGATTCCTGTTGTCCGTCAGAATGGGAATCAGCTCGATTAGCCGAAAAATCCGGAGTAGACGACGAATCTTCCTGTCTCGCATTACCACGTCCGCGTCCACGACCGCATCCGCGTCCACGACCTCCTCTCAACATACTAGAAACACAAATACTCAATACCGAGAGCAAAACCTTCTAAAATTCATCAATATCCATAAAACACGAAATAATTAAAATTGTGGTATATGATATTATGAAACTTACAACCACGGTCCACATGACGACGCTGGATGTACAGTGATGTTATATGTGACCGATAAATCAAACGACATAAACAGACCCAACTAAACCCAACTGCCAAGATATCTATGAATCTTAGCTCCAATACCATATTCTGTAACACCCCGAGATATTCGGAATAATTACAGCGCCGTAAACCCTTTATATAAGAATTTACAAGGCTAAATTAAAAGAAATGCTGAACAATACTAAAGTACCACTAAAAGTTGAGTAATTTAATAACCAGTTTAATCAACCATACATCCCAAAACAGTCCATTATTACAAACTTTCAAAACATCAAAAGAACACACGTACTCGAGTACTAAATACCAAACCAGGATACCAAAACAATACAACGGATAACATCATTGAGCCCATTCATCATCATGTCGGTACTGTGGTTGCTTCCCCGCTCCTCGGCTACCTGAACATCAAAACAAATGTCCACCCCCGCAGGGGTTAGCAAAACGATGCTAGTACAAGTATCAAAATGTACAAAGTCAGATATGCATCAACGGCGCATAGCAAAATACAAAATGCGGACTTCCTCTACCAGAATCCAATGATGCGAATCCACATGATTCCATCAACACAACACTGGGTAATCCAATGATCCAGCACCCTCAACATAGATCCCAAGATGATCCCATCGGACCAACACAAGGCAGAAAACCCGTCCAATGATCCAGCGCCCTCAGCATAGATCCCAAGATGATTTCGTCGGACCAACATGAGGTGGACAACCGATCCAGTGCCCTCAGCATAGATCACACGATCCCTTTCGGATCGATACAACATATACAATACAACTATGCATACTCATATGCAAATCAACATGTTCATCAACATGAACAACACATGAATCAATAATCTGAACGACATTATGACAATTCAACTTTGATGATCTCATGTTCAACAACATGAATGACAATATGCATGATCAAAATCACCAACATTAAACCAATAATCAAATTACGATACTTGCCTCAGAAATTGCGACAAGGAATGATACTACGAATAACCTTCAACCCGTTTGGAGAACTCTCACTCGATCAATTCACCAAAGTCCGAACCTTCATTGTACAATAACACCAATATAACTAACGATTCCGGATAATCGTTCTAACATCATATGAACATCAAAAGGCATAATCTACCCGATCATAATAAGCATACTAATCTGCCCCAAACCATACCGGTTGAATCAACGCTATGCTACTCAAAAATCTCATAGTATTCCATTCAAGATTAAATACATCTTTTGGCCGGATTCTTCAATTATACCTCATGATAGTTCGTCTTACAAGGATCCTAATCATACCTATCATAAATCTAATGCAACAAGATTTCGGAAATATCTTGGAGAACATCATAAAAACTCATTAACTAGGTTCAACATGATTATCATCTTCTTCTTCAAGAATTAACCCTAAGTTCAATCCATTAAGTTCCCCTATACGTGTTGTTCGATCATATTGTACGTAAGAACTTGGTAATCTCAGTAATAACTCAACAACTTCCATAGCATGTTCATATTGACAACAAGAAACACGTAATCCAGATTGGTGAATCGCCACATACCTTACACGGAAGGAAAATATGAAATTACTTGATGAACTTCACGTCGAGCGCTTGAACACCAATTCTCAAAGCTCCTTGCCTTCAATGATTATGTTTGGAGACTGATATGAAGGTTTAAGATTGAGAGGGTAACTCTCTAAGTCTCGGAAGTCGAGTGTAGGGTGAAGTGGGGACTGAGAAATGAAATGAGGTGCTGTCTTATTTATAGAAAATGACTATTAGTGCACACTACTGCTCCTTTTTAGCATGCGCTAATGCGCTCCCATCACACTGTCTGTTTTCTGTTCTTACGTATGCTAAATAGCCTTTACGTGCTCTAAATGCAACAGTTAGCATATGCTAACACCTATCATAGAGTGCGCTATCGGCTTTTACAAAAGCTCATTAACCTCACTGTACTAGACTTAGCGTGCGCTAGCATCTCTCTCGTAGCGTGCGCTATGTAATACCCGGTTGTAATTCAGTCATTATCATTCAGTAATTTCATTCGGTGATTGTCACTCTGTGGATTTTCACTCAATTATAATCATTCATCAATCATGTTCTTTCACCGTGTTCACCGTTCGGAAAAACTTCGAGTTGTGTATCGTTATTGTTCATTGTTTCAACTTTCCTCATATGAGTTCGACTTTGTTAGATCACCATTAATTTTTGGTAACTCCAAAAATTCTAAATCTTTTCAATATTATAGAGCATCGAGTTAGCTTTCCAATGGTTCAAACGGTGAGTCAATCGGAGTCCGGACGAGAGAGTTATGGTCGTTTTAGCTCAACCGCTCATTTTTGGTTTGGCGATCATCGCCGAGCGAACTCGGCCGTGTCGTACTCGTCCGGAAAGTGCGAGTGTACGCCTCGGGACCCGGCCGTGTCGTGCACGGCCGAGTCGAACCCTTAGGATAAGCGAGCGATCGCTGACACGCCGGCCGTGTCGTGCAGCACGATCGAGTCATGCCGAAGTCAGCGTCGGACGAGTCATCGTCGGGAGGCCCTCCGCGCGCGACCGTGTCAAGCAAGACACGGTCGAGTCCTGTCGGCGGTATGCGACACGGCCGTGCCCGATCGGGCACAGCCGTGTCCGTGACGATCAACTCCCTTAAATTCGTTTTTTCAACAGATTTCACCATTTTCCCCTTTTCTTCACCTTCAACCGAGAGAGTAAGCTTGAGGGAGGGTTTTTCCTTCACAAATCATTTGGGTGTTTGATTTTCTTCATCTCCTTTCGATCGTGAAGCCCGGATAATCAATCTAACGCGTGTTCTTCGGATTAAAGTACTTGGATCATCAAGAGGTAATTCCTTCAACACTTTGGACTTCGATTTTGTGTTGAGATATGATGTTTTGGACGTTATAATCATGTTATATGAAGGAATATGTATATGATTATGAGTTTGTATAAGGATTCATTGGATTATTGAGGAATTATTCGAGAACACCTTGAAAATCGAGTTGGAATTGGGGATTTTCGACTAATTGTTGTTATAATCACGATTTTGGATATTCATAACGGATTATTGATCGTATTGGAGATGTTTTGTTGGTTTGAAACACTTCTTGGGGGATTTGATATTGGTATATTGAGGTTTGATTGTAAACAATCGGAGTTTGGTCGCAACGTGTTTGATTTAATGCCTCTATGGACTTAGTTTAATCGTATCGACGTTTTGAGTTCGTTATATTCGTGTTTGATTCGTATATTGAACGGATTGTTGGTAATTATATTTATTCAAGGTTGTTCGGCGACCGATATCTCAATTAGGGCGTTGTTCGTGGGACGGACATTCTTCATCGTTGTTGTGTAAGTTAATTCTTACTCGGTTAAAAGGATATTCATCCCTTTTGTTGTTGTTCATTCATAATCATAATTCATTCATCATTATATTAATCGTATCAAAACTTGTTGTTATCAATTAATCGTTTCAGTCATAAGGAGCAGCAGGTTCAATCTTTTCATTGATTTGTCATTTATTTCGTTACCATTCCACCTCGGTGAGTCATTATTCATTTTCGATGTCACTTTTGTTATATCGTGGCATTCCGGTCATCTTGGCGTGCGGTTGGTATGTGTAGGATTTTCATGTCGGGCACATTATAGTCGTGTGTTGGTTGATGGCCTCACATTGGGTGTGCACACGAGATTGATTGTTTCGTGAGGCCGATTAGGTACAAGACCACGCGTGTATTGATCGTTGGTGGCTTGTGCACGGACACATTTCCATCCCGGGCGTAGTGTGGCGCCACCCTTTGAGCCGCATCGTTAGTTGATTCATATAGCATGTTTGATTGCGTATGTTTCGACAGGATATTTCATAATTTCAGATATAATCATGATTGTGTATTTTCAACCCTTGAGGATTGTTGTTCTTTATCGACCGTTTGGGGATTTTGTTTTTCGTGTCATGGCTGTGCAAACGCACGGGGAGAGCACGTTGACGGCGAGGAGTCCTAGTGATACTAGTAGGGGGCCCCGATCTTTCAGTTATTCATGTTATTGTCCTTTATTTTCCGCTGCAGACTTTCATTTGAATACTCCGTTTCATTCAGTGTTGTGTATTTTATCTTCATATAAAATACACTAGTATTCGGTGTTGTCCTGGTGTGTTGTAACTGATACGAATCGGTCAACATCATCAAATACAAAAAAGAAGATTATCCAACCAAGCTTGATTGAGTCGCAGGCATATATAAAATCCTCATGCAAAATACATGGACAAATTACCAATTCTCGCGCGCACGACGACTTCGTAGCAGTTTTAGTATTTTGCCCATAACTTTCTCGTCCGAAATCCGATTCAGGTGATTCAAGTGGCCATGGAAAGCTAAGAAAGATAGCTACAAATCTTATGAAGACCATAGGACCAAATTCGGACTCATTGGATCCCAGAAATGACAAAACCGAACCATGTGAGAAGAAGAGGCCAAGATGTCACTTTCATGATCAAGTCATTATCAAGCCTTACAATATATCACATGAGGAGGATTCTTGTCCACTCCCTCTTGGAAGCCCCACGTCCAAATTATGCACATCAAGCCAAAATGTTGTGATCTTTGTAGAATAGTTTAATAAATGCTTGTATTTTAGCTAGATTTTGTTTGATCTTGTTTGGCTTGTTTAGGAGATATAATGGCTATATAATAGCCTCATCCTCAACCTTGAATAAATATCTTGAATCTTGAATGTTAAAAAAACGAAATACCTTGAGTATTACTTCTTGTTGAATGATTTTCAGCAAAACCTTGATTATAATTCGACGCGTTTTCGAGTTGTAATTTAATCGATTCTCAATAGGTCTTGAAATAATCACTCGCTGCCGGGAAATCGTGCCCAGGACTCGGCTCGACCAGAAGATGTTCGGGTTGATCCACTCACTTTTATGCGGGCCATGATGACCCATGTGCAGTTGCTCAATCGTCATTGCGCCACTCTGACCGGATTAATCGAGAGAACTCTCCCGTATGAGACGGCTGCTAAGGAAAGTGCTGAACAACAACCTTCATCTTTTAGCAAGAAATCAACGAAGCGTAATCAACCCAAAGGCGGTCAGTCAACCATCAAGAAGCCTCGTGTGAGCCCTATCGTTTCTGAGCGACCTTCTACGGCGCATAATCGTGCGGGATCTCATTCCCGAGCGGCCGCCATCACTGCTTCAATTGTGGAACGCCGGTCATTTCAGACCGAGTGTCTCAAACCGTCTATCACGTGCTATAATTGTGGGAATTTTGGGCATAAGGCCCGTTTTGCCGAAAGGACTCCAAGTCGGCTCGGTGGCATCTCAGCCCGAAGCAACCAGCTTTGTAATCGACCGCTTTGTCATCGTCGTTTAAGGCAATGGAAGCAAATAGAGTTGGAGCTCGTATTTATCGACGGGAGCGTCCGGTTCGGGGACCGGCAAGTCCTGCATTCATATGATGAGGAGGATCGGCGATCCGGTGGCCCGAATGATTTCGTATACTCATAATTTTATTTCAACTTGTGTGTACCTTTTGATCTCGGTACACCGCATTCATTCATTTTCGAATCATGCTTGAATAGACTTATTTCGGGATAGTCCTATTGCTTGTGGACCTCATACCATCTGGTCTACCCGACGATGGAAGAATTTTCGAATCATACCTAAGTAAGCTTAGTAACCGCGATTGGTTGGTGGACCTAATCGTGGTGAATTTATCTTAGACGATGTAATTTCGGTATTAGTTGGTTTAACCGTCTTAATACTATCCTCGGTGTTTGTTAGCGTTTGGTCGCTATTTTCCGTCGTTGGTTGTTGAATGTGTGCTTCAGGAAGTAATCCCGTTGTTCCGTAAGAAGTATTATTATGACGAAAGCGAGAAATTCCGCAAATTGAACTATTCAATCATTCATTGTATCATTCTCATCGATTGCCTTTCTAGGCAATCGAGTTATTCAATCATTCCTTGTATTATTTCCATCGATTGGCTTTTCTAAGACAATCGAGTCATTCAATCATTCATTGTATCATTTTCATCGATTGGCCTTTCTAGGGCAATCGAGTTATTCAATCATTCATTGTATCATCTTCATCGATTGACCTTTCTAAGGCAATCGAGTTGTTCAATCATTATTGGTATCTCTTTTTATCGATTGACCATTCTAGGGCAATCGAAATGTTCAATCATTCGTGGTATCATTGTCATCGATTGACGATGTATTTCCGCACGAGTTATCCGGTTGCCTTCACATAGAGTAAGGGAATTCAGGAGTGAGTTGGAGCCAGACGCCCCTTTATCGAAGGCACCTTATCGGATGGCCCCGACCAGAATGCAGGAGTTGAAGATTCAACTTGAGGATTAGTTCGAGAAAGGTTATCTCCGACCGATTGCGTCCCCGTGAGGAGCACCAGTGTGATCTGTCAAGGAGAAGGATGGCTCGTCTCGTGTGTGTATTAATTACCAGGAGTTGAACAGGGTAATGATCAAGAGTAGTATCCTTTACCTCGTATTGATGATCTTTTAGATCAACTTCAGGGAGCTTCAGTATTTTCCAAGATCGACTTAAGATCTGGATATCACCAGTTGCGGATTCGAGAGTCGGATATCGCGAGGACAGCGTTTCTTACACGCTATGGTCATTATGAGTTCGTAGTTATGCCGTTCGGGCTAACTATTGCACCTGTGGTATTCATGGGGGTTAATGAATCGGGTTTTCATCGACTTTTGGATCAGTTTGTTGTTTTCTTCATCGACGACATTTTGATTTATTCTCGTAGCCGAGAGGAATACGAGGTTCATCTTCATCAGGTTCTCGACGTGTTGAGACGAGAGCAACTTTATGGAAGGTTTTCCAAATATGAGTTCTGGAGGTCCGAAGTGACTTTCTCGGGCATGTAATTTCATCTGCCAGAGTTCGTGTCGACCCTCAGAAGACGGAGGCTATCCGAGATTTGCAACCTCCGAAAGATGTTAAGGAAATCCGATGTTTCCTGATTAGTGGTTAATTATCCAACCCACTGGACGGAGCTAGCAACCGTGGTTTTCATGTTGAAAATTTGGCGTCGTTACCTTTATGGCATCACTGTCGATCTTCACCAATCACAAGAGTTGATGTATATATTTACTCGAAGGAGTTAAATATGCGACAGAGACGGTGGTTGGAATTAATCAAAGATTTTGATATCGATATCCTTTACCACCCGGCAAGGCGAGCATTGTCGCCGACGCCTTGAGTCGTAAGTCCGATCAGAGCAGATGCTTGCTCGTTTAACAATTCGTATGGAGCTCCAACAGAATTCCTTAGACCCGAGATCGAGGTCCGCTCAAGAAATTCAGTGGACAGCTTTGTATGTTAGAGATTTCATCATCTCTTGAGGATGCAATCAGGGAGAATCGGTTCGACCCAAAGATTGTTGCGCATTCTTGAGGATGTGGCTCAGGGGAAAGCCCATGGATTCGCGATCCACGAGGATGGACTTTTGAGATTTAAGAATCGGATGTGTGTACCGGCGAATGACGAGTTGAAAAACTCTATTTTGAGAGAAGCTCATGCTACCCCTTATTCTGTTCATCTGGGGTCCAGCAAGATGTACAAAGACTTGAAACAAAATTACTGGTGGGGTAATATGAAGCGAGAAGTCGCAGAATTTGTTTCGAGATGCTTAACCTGTCAACAAGTCAAGATGGAACCTCAGCGACCGGCGAGTATGCTGATACCGCTCCCTATTCCAGAATGGAAGTGGGAAGACATTTCTATGGAATTCATCACGAATTGCCGACGAGTCGTCGGGGCATAAATACGATCTGAGTGATCGTGGACTGCTTTACTAATTTAGCTCATTTCCTTGAAATCAAGGATATGTGGAGTCCCAAGAGACTGGACCAGTTGTTCATCAAAGAGATAGTGAGACTTCACGGTACTCCTAAAAGTATCGTTTCCGATCGTAACGGACGGTTTGTGTCACATTTTTGAAAATCAGTTCATCGTGCTATGGGAACTCAGCTTAATCTCGATCGCTTTTCATCCTCAAATTGGTCTGGACAATCAGAGAGAACTATTCAGACATTAGAGGACATGTTGAGGGCATGCGTCCTCGATTGGAAGGACGATTGGGAAGCCCAACTACCACTGATCGAGTTCACGTACAGTATAGTTGGCATGCCTCCATTAAGATGGCACCTTACGAGGACTTGTACGGTCGTCGTTGTCGATCTCCTTTGTGTTGGGATGACTTGTCAGAATCAATCGGCACCGAACCCGACATGCTTATAGCCGCCGGGAGAAGGTAGCTTTGATCAAGAGTCGTATGTTGACATTTCAGTCGGCGTAAATCAAATGCGTGAAATCGTCGTCGACCACTAGAGTTCGAGACGGGTGACCATGTTTTGGTCAAGGTATCCCAGAGTCGAGGTATTTTCCGTTTCGGAAAACGGGGGAAGTTGAGTCCGAGATTCATTGGACCGTTTGAAATTTTGGATCGAGTAGGCGAGTTAGCTTATCGATTGGCTTTACCTCCGGCTTTGAGCAGATTCATAATGTGTTTCACGTCTCTCGATTGCGGAAGTATGTTGCCGACCCGAGTCACATACTTGATTCGAAATCGAGATCGCGGATGATCATTCGTACGAGGAGCGTCCTGTACGAGTGTTAGAGCGGCGAATCAAACAGTTGAGGAACAAGACGATCCCTTTGGTCAAGATTCAGTGGTCTATACACGGAGTCGAAGAGGCCACTTGGGAAACCGAGGAGAATATGCGGGAGTGTTATCCCGAGTTGTTTGACCCTTAGTTTCGGGGACGAAACTCTTTTAAGGGGGGGTGTATGTAATACCCAGTTGTAATTCAGTCATTATCATTCAGTAATTTCATTCGGTGATTGTCACTCTGTGGATTTTCACTCAATTATAATCATTCATCAATCATGTTCTTTCACCGTGTTCACCGTTCGGAAAAACTTAGAGTTGTGTATCGTTATTGTTCATTGTTTCAACTTTCCTCATATGAGTTCGACTTTGTTAGATCACCATTAATTTTTGGTAACTCCAAAAATTCTAAATCTTTGCAATATTATAGAGCATCGAGTTAGCTTTCCAATGGTTCAAACGGTGAGTCAATCGAGTCCTGACGAGAGAGTTATGGTCGCTTTAGCTCAACCGCTCATTTTTCGATTTTGGCGATCAGCCGAACGAACTCGGCCGTGTCGTCCGACACGGCCCGTGCGTACTCGTCCGGAAAGTGCCGAAGTTCGCCTCAGACCCGACCGTGTCGTCGCACGGCCGAGTCGAACCCTTCCGGATAAGCTGAGCGATCGCTGACACGCCCGACCGTGTCGCCTGCACGGCCGAGTCATGCCGAGTCGCCGTCGGACGGGTCATCGCCGGAGGCCCTCGCCGCGACCGTGTCAAGCGGGACACGGCCGAGTCCTGTCGGCCAGGCGACACGGCCGTGCCGATCGGCACAGCCGTGTCCGGCAGCAGCCAACTCCTTAAATTCGCTTTTTTCAGATTTCAGCCATTTTTCCCTTTTCTTCACCTTCAACCGAGAGAGTAAGCTTGAGGGAGGGTTTTTCCTTCAAAAATCATTTGGGTGTTTGATTTTCTTCATCTCCTTTCGATCGTGAAGCCGGATAATCAATCTAACGCGTGTTCTTCGATTAAAGTACTTGGATCATCAAGAGGTAATTCCTTCAACACTTTGACTTCGATTTTGTGTTGAGATATGATGTTTGGACGTTATAATCATGTTATATGAAGGAATATGTATATGATTATGAGTTTGTATAAGGATTCATTGGATTATTGAGGAATTATTCGAGAACACCTTGAAAATCGAGTTGGAATTGGGGATTTTCGACTAATTGTTGTTATAATCACGTTTTGGATATTCATAACGGATTATTGATCGTATTGGAGATGTTTTGTTGGTTTGAAACACTTCTTGGGGATTTGATATTGGTATATTGAGGTTTGATTGTAAACAATCGGAGTTTGGTCGCAACGTGTTTGATTTAATGCCTCTATGGACTTAGTTTAATCGTATCGACGCTTTTGAGTTCGTTATATTCGTGTTTGATTCGTATATTGAACGGATTGTTGGTAATTATATTTATTCAAGGTTGTTCGAGACGATATCTCAATTAGACGTTGTTCGTGGACGGACATTCTTCATCGTTGTTGTGTAAGTTAATTCTTACTCGGTTAAAAGGATATTCATCCCTTTTGTTGTTGTTCATTCATAATCATAATTCATTCATCATTATATTAATCGTATCAAAACTTGTTGTTATCAATTAATCGTTTGGTCATAAGGAGCGACGGTTCCAATCTTTTCATTGAGTGTCATTTATTTCGTTACCATTCCACCTCGGTGAGTCATTATTCATTTTCGATGTCACTTTTGTTATATCGTGGCATTCCGGGTCATCTTGGCGTGCCGGATGGTATGTGTAGGATTTTCATGTCGGGCACATTATAGTCGTGTGTTGGTTGATGGCCTCACATTGGGTGTGCACACGAGATTGATTGTTTCGTGAGACCGATTAGGTACAAGACCACGCGTGTATTGATCGTTGGTGGCTTGTGCACGGACACATTTCCATCTGGGCGTAGTGTGGCGCCACCCTTTGAGCCGCATCGTTAGTTGATTCATATAGCATGTTTGATTGCGTATGTTTCGACAGGATATTTCATAATTTCAGATATAATCATGATTGTGTATTTTCAACCCTTGAGGATTGTTGTTCTTTGTAGAATCGACCCGTTTGGGGATTTTGTTTTTCGTGTCATGGCCAGGCAAACGCACGGGGAGAGCACGTTGACGGCGAGGAGTCCTAGTGATACTAGTAGGGGGCCCCGATCTTTCAGTTATTCATGTTATTGTCCTTTATTTTCCGCTGCAGACTTTCATTTGAATACTCCGTTTCATTCAGTGTTGTGTATTTTATCTTCATATAAAATACACTAGTATTCGGTGTTGTCCTGGTGTGTTGTAACTAAACTCCTCATCGGAGTAATTATTGTTGTAATGTAGTTCGGTACTACATTTATCTTGTGTAATTCATTCATTTTCATTTGCCTGGTGGGTCCCAGTTGGGGATCTACGGCACTGTAATATCCGCCTAGTTTGGGGTGTTACACGCTAAGCACCGTTGACTCGACCAAAATCCGTCCATGTTCATCCCGACATATCATTATACAAGACCCATGATCCGATCTCACCTACCACCTGTCTCAGTCATGCTGACCATGTATAGTGTGCGTTAAGACTCATCTATAGCGTGCGCTAACTCACATATTTAGCACGCGCTATACTTAAACTTAGCGTGCGCTAAACGTACATAAGTACGAGAATGAATCAACATCTACAACATCATATACTCACCGATACTGGATTATGAAATACAGAGGATTATACTCAGATCAAAATACGACATATGCAATGTCACAAGATTCAAATACAGATAAAATACACATCAGATATGCAGGTATTACAGTAGTAATGCTTTTTATTGATGAGTTTACATGTGAAATGATGAAAGCCCCAATTGATGAAATACAGGGAGTAATTGCTGTACGAGTGCACATATGAATACATGAGAGAAAAATGCTCGATATTCATAAGATTATTGAACTGTAATAGATGCTATAATCAAGCATTGGAGGGAGAGGGTTTTGTGATCAAATCCAACACCCTAGAGAATAAATACTAGCAGGTGTCTACAGCCTTGAAATGCACCGTATGGTCTTGCCTGAGAAAGTTAATGAAAGCTTACAAATGACAAATATATCAACTGAATGAAGCTTCTATCATCCAGAAGAAAAGTCATATGCCTCTACAACCAAACTAAATCACTATAAGTATTTAAGTTCCAGATAGTGCATCAACCCAGGGGGAATGCTGTAGGACCCAAGAGTACAACGGTCCGCACTTAACACTGTATGATATAGTGAGTAAGGGGGAACATTGTAGAATACGGTAACCCATACTTACAACTATCCATATGATGCTTTAGATGAGGGAGAATGCTGAAGGACCCAAGAATACAATATCTCTTGTAATATGCGGGGGTACTTTTTTTTTTCGTTTTTAATGTTGTGTTGTACGGATTCATTTGGAATTGTACAATAGCTGGTGTATTTGACTGATACAATGTATATTGTATTGGGATATTTTGGAATCGGAAAATTTATACTGGTCGTCGGTATTGTGATTGCCGATTGAATTTGGTTGGTGAGTTTTGATTTTTGGCTAAGTATTCTAGCCATAGCGTACGCTATATGTATAGCGTTACGTACGCTACGTGTGGAGGCTTAAGTACGTTAAACTAAGAGGGTTACATACATAATTATGGGTATCAGATCGCATCTGATTTTCGGCATGTATAGCCATGCATGATCCGGATATTTGGCTTTTCGAGATAGCCAAGTCAACGGGCATTACGTATGTAATGCTTATGCTATAACATACGTAATGCATGTTTCATTTTCAGGCAGCGAGTTCTTGCAGGACGTAGCATACGCTATGTAGAGGTGATAACGTACGCTAGACATATAACGTACGTTAAGCTACTTGTATAGAGGCCATAATGGACTATGCAGATTATAAAGACATGCTTCGTATTTCATTTCTTCACGACCCATTTTGGATTACTCTCCCAAGAAATCATCCACCTACATTCCTTAGTGATTTCCAGCCCCTTCCAACTTGTTTTGGAGCTTCCTAACTTGGATTGGAGCTTAGGAGCTTGAAGATTGGAGTGGATTCTTGAAGGTTTGAGGTTGTTCTTCACTTTGAAGAGGTATGTTGGTTAATCTTGTGTTAATCTCGAGATTATGATGATGTCTTTCATGATTACCTCGTGTAGTTGTTGATTGTTGGAGGATAGTATGATCCTTCATATTTATGAACTTATGATGAAGAACATGATGATTATGGCTTGAGGTTGATTGTGTTATTGATGTTTAAGAATACTTGGAGATTATAATCATGTTTAGGAAGAGTTATGTTAAGATTGCAAGATTATTAACATAGCCTTGAGATGATTATTGTTGTTGGGTGTGTTCTTGAGAGATTTTAACCATTTTAGTATAGGATTATGATAAGTTATGTGATGATTGTCATAATCTCGAAATGGTTGAATTAATCTTGTTGATTAATTCGAAATTCTTGAGGAATTGGTGATTGATATTGCTGGAGACATCATGTTTGTTATGATGATGTTCTTGAAGTGATAGTGATAATATTGGTAATATTATCATTACAGGATGATTTATTTAATGTTGTTCTTGATAATCCTTGTTGAATTGTTTTTCACAAGTGTTACGAATATAATGATCATGTTAATTGATCATTGAGGTGATTGGAGGACATTAGAATTCATAGTTGAGGACTATTATATTCGTTTGTGACGTTTGATCGATTCACGATTGATCGAGGTTAGCTTTTGTGTCGTTTTCGATTGATATTGTGTTATTGAATGAATTGTATTTCATTCAAAGTTGTTCGAGTGCTTGTGATTGTCGGAGGACGCTGTTCATTGCTCGTGGGAGGATTTCGTCACCTTCGATTTGAGGCAAGTTTTATACTTATACTAGTCAATGAGATCAATGTTATCATGTATGTGTATGAATGTGTTGTATCATTTCGAGACGTAGTCTCTTCATGATTTTCGTTGATATCAGGGGATTGTTTGCTATGGTACCCTTCGGTAATTATGCAAATGTTATTGTTGATTGTCTTGTGGTTATTGTTGTTGTCGGTAGCCGGTTTGTAGTATCGATGTAACAATTATTATTGTTGATATTGATGTTCGATTAAGACATCGATATGAGTGTTGCTATTGATGTTGGTGTTTTGCTATTAGTGTGCTGAAGGCTATACAGGTGTGCTGAAGGCTCGTGAAATATAAATGCTACAACAAATCACTTCTCATGAAGCTACAACAAATTAAGATCTGTTAGCTTGTTGAATATTTATTCCTAAATTGTCGAAGCAAGTGTGAAAGCATTTAATGCAAATTTGACATGCATTAAATAGCGCGTGTGAAAAGTAGAGTTTATCATCCAAGAGAGAATATTGCATCAAATGGAAAGATGAGAAAGCAAAGTTTTCTATATCCATAAATACATGATTTCAGGGATGTCATAAATCTCATCGACCTTCAACGGTCATATTGGTGAACATACATCATCAACCAGCTGTATAAAGATGAAGTACCCTAAAAGAAAACAAGCATGCATAAGTTGCAAAAAGGAAACGATTGAAGTATACAGGGACAAAATTGGTGTGCAAGTCTAACATATGTCCAGACCACAAGAAAGACAAGACGAGCTCAAATTCGATATCTCGAGCTCAGAACAACCTCACTCCAGAGATAGAGCTTAATCGTACAGAGAGCTATTCATTGACAATTAAACTTATATTCTCAAGTGTTGACTGGGTCCGATCTTGTGTAGGTCGGGAAGCCAACTAATAACCAACTTGTGTGGGCGGTGTTAGTTGTTGGGAGTTAGAAACTGACCTGTGAGTGAAAGTTTTGACTCAAGTCCAGTTGAACACCAGTCTGTGTGAACGATGTTGCATTGTATCCAATCGTGTATCAATCTATGTGAACTATAAAGCTTGCATGTGTTCCTATTTTCATATATTAGTGTATGCCTTGATACTAGTGAATTTACTCCTGTGTGAGCAGAGTGGATGTAGAAGGATTACCCCACCTTTGAACCAGTATAAATGTTGTCTTATTTCATTTATTATCTTACGCATTTCCATTTCTATATTACAACAATGCTCTAAAGAAAAAAACTTTTAAGAACATCAGTTTGACAAACTTTGCAATGTTGTTGTAGGCATTTAAACTACAACGCTTTAAGTAGCCTGCTATATGCAACATCTTTAACATGCATACATTATACTTACTAAAAGCTTCCGCACTTAACTTTTCTTGAGATATTCAGGATGAGAGCTATCCGTCCTTAGAATTTTGTGACAAACAATTGGTATCAGAGTAGTTGGCTCATAGAATCAATCGCAATGATTCAAATGAACTAGATCTTTTTTAATCATATTTTGCTTATTCATCTCATTAGTACATGATCATATTCTTGATAGAATCATCTTATGATTGTAACATGTATTAATGCTTTTGATTGATGAGTTTACATGTGAAGGGATGAAAGCCCCAATTGATGAAATACAGGGATTATTTGTTGTAATAGCGCACATATGGATACATGAGAGAAAAATGCTCGACATTCACAAGATGACTAAACTGGAATATATGCTATAATCGAGTGCTGGAGGACCGGTTGATCAAATCTAGTTCACTGGATCTAGGGCTGAAGAGCTATGTGATCAAATCCAACACTCTAGAGCTAATGTAGTAGAAATACTGGCAGGTGTCTACAGCCTTGGAATGCACTGTATGGTCTTGCCTTAGAAAGTTCATGAAAGCTTAGAAATGACAAATATATCAACTGATTGAGGCCTCTATCACCCAGAAAGATGTCCTATGCTTCTACAAGCAAACTAAATCACTATAAGTATTTAAGTTCCAGATAGTGCATCAACCCAGGGAGAATGTTGTAGGACCCAATAGTACAACAATACGCACTTAGCACTGTATGATACAGCGAGTAAGGGGGAACATTGTAGAATACACTAACCCATTATTACAGCTAGCTATATGATGCTTTAGCTAAGGGGAAATGCTGAAGGACCCAAGAAAACAGTATCTCTCACCCTTTCTATAAGACATTAAAATTGGATACAATGATAGAGGATTAGACGCTGAGTTAGAACAAACTATTAAAGTGTTGAATGGACTTGAAACGAAGGAATTTGGGCTGTGGACCATGTATTGTTAGGAGTATGCCCTCGAATGCCACTCAGGGGATGTTAGAGTGAGGGCATTGTACTTGTTATTATATAAAATCATTATGAGAAGGCAATTATATGTTTCTTTGTTTACTAGAAGTCACTGGCATTACTGACTCGTAAATATATATATAGAAACTAGTCATTGTATTTGAGAGCAAAAAATTTCACTCCTTATTGGATAAGGGGATCAGCACAGGAAAGGATTATGACTCAAATACTTAATCGTTCGCAAGTCGATGAAACTTGACTGGGCGTTAAGTTTATGTAAAGACTTGTATGACGTGTTCTTTGACTTGGAGAGTGCCTGTCGAACACTAATGGTTATTGGGAGCACACATTATATAAGTATGCTAATGAGATTAGTATACTCGAACCGACTCACCCTCGATTCATCACATGGATTCACTCTGGGACAGTCAATGACAGAATCGAAAGGTTGTGATAGGTATTACTGAACCTTCGACTTGAGGATAGTAGGGATGTGCTTGTGATATTAAGATTTTCATTAGAGTAGTTCGACCCAGAAAACCGAAAGGTGAGGGTCAACCTCGACTTGCGTCTTGACGGGCAAGTAACAGGTTCTACAAAGTACCAAGGTAGGATTCTTTCTCCTATTAGTAAACGGGTATATGTCGTATGCGGTTATTGGCAAATGATCATAAGTCTTTGGCCAAAGCATTGGAGCTAGTTGTATTGGATACAGAGAGCTCAGTGATCTCGATTCGCATTAACACATGCATAGCGTCAAGTACAGATAGGGTTTGACTGACCGTGACCCTATAACTTGATCGGGACATATGAAGAAAGGTTTATATGTATACTGGTATTCATGACAGAAAGGTTTTGGAACGATCCCTATCATGCGTTCTCAGTTAGGGTACAGTGTTGGCCGCCAGACTGGCTAGGTGGTGCTACTACTCTTTGGTTCCTCCCATTGCTAACTGAGACGGACCCACCGAGTCACGCAATAGGATTGACGATGGAATGAATCGAGCTTATTCTCTCTTTATAAATATTAGATATTGGATATGTAATTTATTGGACATTGGATGTCTATTTAATTTTGGGACATTGGATGTCTAAATTAATTTATTGGATAAATTAGTTTACGGCCTAATGAATTAAATAAATTACTGGGTGATTAATTTAATTCATAGATGTAATTATTTCTTAGAGAAATTAATTATATGATTTTGTATTTGATATAATTAATTAATTAGATTAATTAATTAATATAAATACATCAAAACGGAATAGAATTTATCTGTTTGGACTCGAGAGAGTACGAAACGGACCGGATTCCTCCGGCCTTTCTAGATGGCCGAACCTACCCCTTTTTGGTTTCTCATTGGTCTTTATTCCACCTAAATTGGTGGAAGACCAAGACTTGGTGAGTGGGATTGGTTGATTACACTTTTCAAAAGAATAATAAAATGTAAGGAGAATAATAAGTAGAAGGAGACTTACTCTGTCTGGGTAAATTATGTCTGTCTGGGTAAATTTGTCTTTCTGGGTAAATGTGTCTATCTGGGTAAATTGATGCTATTGTTTACTTTTTCATCTGAATAAACTTTCTGAATAACAAAAATGACCGATTTACCCCTGAATATGAATTATAAGTTGTTCTATAAATCGTTGTTTATTTTTTAAGCAATATAAATGATATAATCCAAAAATTCATAAAGTACTTAAAAATCCAATTTCAAACACAAAGAAGTCAAGTTCATACACATAGTAGTCAAATTCAAACACAAAGTAGACAAATTAAAACATTATTGAAAAATGAAATTTGACTCATCTTCTATATATATATTATTAAATTTAAACAAAATATTATACATAAATGATTCGATTTTGTATGTAAGTAATATATAAAATATCTAATACGTATATAAATAATATGTATAATATACAATATATATTTATATATAGAAATATATTTTAAATAGATAAGAACATATATAATAAATATTATACATATGAATAAATGTTAATATATAAGTAATATATAATATTTATTTATATATTCATAATATATATGATATTTTGTAGATATAAAAGTTTATTTATACAATAATATATAGTAACAAATATTATATATAAATTAATAATGTATATTATTTATATATGAATAATATATATTATATTCATTTATATTAAAACCTAAATTTTTTATATTGTATATATAAATGAATATATATAATGGGGACAGGAGAGTCATTCCAGCTAACCTCCGTCATTAACTAGTAGGCAGACACCGGGAGTTGAAGCGGCTAGATTTGTCTTAAATTATTTATATTGTATATATAAAAGTGTGGTTTTCAATTAGGGGTAGGTGAGTCATTTTTTTGTCTTAATGGGAACAACACCACTTTTCATGCTTAATGAATAAGTCATTTTTGTCTGGGCGAATAAGTCATTAAGCCATAAGTAAACACCTCCAAACGTCTGAGCGAATAAGATATTTTACCCATTAAGATGATTAAGTCACAAGTAAACAGCTCCTTACTCTTGTTGGTAGGAGAAATCACGGCTGAACAAGGAAGTAAGAGAAGAGTTTTCTCAAGTTTATATTCTACTTCTTCATTCTTCTTCTTTCTCACAATTTTCTTAGAGTAATATTGTGAGAAAAAATATTGAGAGATAATATATCTATACACTTGGAGTGATATAGATTATATTCGAAGGCTCCTATCACTTTGTTCTAGCCGTGTCCTTAGAGGACAACGAAGTGGAAGTCGTTCCAATTGTTTCTCCGGCGCGTGGCAAGTAGAGGCACAGTAATTCGGTGCTTGGGAGTTCAAAAGCTTGGCGAATCGGATTCGTGGAGGAGACAACCATTTAATCAACGGAATTCAAGGGTATGATATCGAATCTTCCTTTGTTTTCGTTTTTATATTAGTACATATGTAGCTTGATCGATCCTCGTAGGGATTCAGATTGAATTAGATTCGTTTTTGCTTCCGTTGCGCCTTCATTTTAGGCACCGAGTCCCAATGGTGGTATCAGAGCGTAGGTCTTGCGATTATATATACGATATTTAGCATTTGGAATGCTTGGTTGGGTGTTCTTATGATTTGGAATCATAATCGTTTTTTAATCGTTGATTTTCAATTGTTCATCTAAAAATTATTTTTCATGATTTTATGTTACAATATAAATCTATTTTTCTTTTGAAAAAATGATTTAATTATGTAATATAAAAATTAGAAAAATGTTATTTTTGGATTCAGGACGAAAAGACGAGCCGGAAAAATGGCCGAACCCGGCAATTTCGGTCTTTGTCAGCTGGATCGCCCGACGACAAGCCGGGCTCTTTGGGTTGGCCGGGCATCCTATTTGGGCCGTGGGCTTGGCCCGGGCCTTGTGTTTTCGGCTCCGTTTTTTATATTTCATTCGGTAAATTAATTTCCCTCAAATTAAATCGGATTTAATTTCACTAAAATATTATTATGGTAATTTTATTTTAAGGGAATTAATTTAATGGAATATTTATTTTGTCCGGAAGAAATTAAAATTAACGGTTATGTGAATTAATTGAATTAATTCTAATAGTTGGATTAATTTCTGTTGATTAGATCAATATTTAGATTAATCAATATTGCCATTTATTTTAGTGTGTTTGATGTATTATATTTGAATGGTGATGTGGTTCATGGACCTAGTTTTGAGTCGTTCGATTTTATTCGATTGGGTTGTAAAGGCCGTTTTAAGCCTATTTATTTTACCATAAAAAATTGTATAGGATGTAATTTTTCAAATGTAAAATTTATATGTAATGACGAAGACCGGAGGAAGATCCGTTCGAGAAGATGAAGATTCAAGACCGAACACATGTAATTATATTACGACGTTTTCGTTCTAGGAACGGCCCGTGAACTACATGTTGGTAGCAACTAGTTTGTGAATGTTTATTCATATGGTATGAATGCTACAAACGCACTTAAATGAATTAATGTGCAAAGTGTAACATTAATCACGAAAATTCTCCCACGACAAATTATTAAGTTTAAAAAGTTTCAAGGCGTTCCTTCCCTCCATCGAGCTTTCGGAAAATTGAAATCCAAATTGGATGTGCTATGCTTCCGAGTTATCGAGGTAGTCGTTCGGGGAGGATCGATAAATTACCGAGTGTGCATTGGATGCTTTCGGTTGGAGCAAATTTTATCCCTAGAAACATGTTCGGTTGCTGAATAAGATTCAATTGTGAAACTTAATTGCGCGATGGTATAAACTTAACTTGTTCACGAACCATAGAAACCATATATGTCGAGGGGAATGAACAAGGGGAAAAAGAAGATAGAATCATCCATTTGATGGGTTGGTATTGGACACCACTTTATGAAGATTAATAGACTAGAAACCTGTTCGGTTGCCCTCTATCAAAATTTATAAAGAACTCGATCACCATTATGAATTAAAACGAACAAATACTTCCGAATTTCACATGAGAGTGTGTTATTTCGATAAAAATAGTGGGAGTTGGGTAAAAGAATAGAAAAGACCTTAAATTCTATACTCAGATCATAATTAAACGAGTCACTAATAAATCTGTCGTACTTAATGCAGACAAACATCAACTCTCAATATGAATATGAACCCACTTGCGATACTACTCGAAAAGAACACCTTAATTGGCCCTAACTTTGTGGAATGGTTCCGCAATTTGATGATAGTCCTCAGTATAGAGGCACTGGGATACGTCTTGGAGACGGACATTCCGGCGCCTCCGGTGCGGACTAGAGCCAATCAGGAAGAAATTGAAAACCACGAAAAGTGGGTTAAGAATGACATCAAAGTCCGTGCCTATATGATGGCTTCTATGTCTAATGAGCTTCAGAGAGCACATGAGAAAATGACTTATGCTAGGCAGATTTTATCTCACTTAACCGAGCTTTATGGTGAGCACAGTCGAACTGCTAGATATGGGATATCCAAGAAACTCTTCGGTGCTAGGATGAAGGAAGGTGAGAAAGTTGGGGACCACGTCCTCAAAATGAACTCTGTGATCGAGAGATTGGAGGCTCTTGGTTTTTAGATGGATACTTCTCTACAGACCGACCTTATCCTACAGTCTCTTCCTGATTCCTTCTCACAATTTGTTATGAATTTCAACTGCAATGAGATTTCTTGCAATTTAGCAGGGTTGATAAACAAACTTGTAACCACTTAGTCTCAGATGAAGACTCCGCGGATGAAGGAGTCTGCCCTTGTGATTTCTTCTGGACCTCAAAGGTCCAAGAACAAGAAGAAAAAGACCAAGTAGTAGACGGGACCACAAATCAAGGACCTTAAAGGTAAGGGCAAGGCCCCAATGGTTACAAAGAGCAAGAAGAAGAAGAACGCATGTCCAAATGCGGTGAGCTGGGCCACTGTGCTAGAGACTGTCCGATTCTTCATGGCACTTCAGATACAGAACTTTTAGTTTTGAAAACAAATTGTTCTGCTACTGTATTTTCTACTTCTTGGATACTGGATTCAGGTGCTAGTTCTCACATTTGTACCGTGAATCAGGATCTGGAACAAAGTAGGAAGCTTGGAGCTAGGGAAGTGATGATTACTGTCGGAAGTGGGCATAGTGTCAAAGCAACTGACATATGATACTTCTTTTGGATTTGGAATCCGGCTTTATTTTAACATTAGATGATGTACTTGTTTTGCCCAAGTGGCATAAAAATATTGTATCCATTCCGGTCATGGATTAAAAAGGCTTTTCATTTTTCATTGGTGATGGTTCATGCAAAATTTATTTTAGAAATAAACTAGTAGGCACTGCTACATTGTTAAATGGACTGTATCATCTAAACCTAAGTAACAAAGTCGTTGTGAATACTATGACTAGGAAGCGTGGTAGGGATGAAACTAATCAAGTTTTGAAATGGCATCTTAGACTTGGTCATGTTGGTCAGACCAAGGTTTACAAAATAGAAAAGGATGGACTTATGGGTCCATTGGGATCGGATCCCTTTCCAATTTGTGAATCTTGCCTTAAAGGCAAAATGACTAAGTCCCCCTTCACAGGGACTTTGAAAGAGCCGCTGATAAACTTGGATTAGTCCATACCGACGTATGTAGTGCTTTAGAAGCAGCACGTGACGGATATCAGTATTTCATTACATTTACGGATGATCATACTAGGTACGGTTATGTATACTTAATGAAACATAAATCCGAGGCCTTTAAGAAATTCCAGGAATTTAAGGCCCTAGTTGAAAAACAAACTGGTAATCATATCAAAGCACTATGGTCGGACTGAGGTGGTGAGTATATGATTACAGAGTTTGACGAGTTCCTTAAGGATCATGGAATAATATCACAACTAATACCTCTAGGAACTCCTTAGTTAAATGGTGTGTCAGAAAGAAGGAACCGACCTTCTTGAACATGGTCCGTTCTATGCTTTGCTATATTGACTTACCAATTTACCTGTGGGGGTATGCACTCCTAACTACTGCTTATATCTTGAACAGATGTCCTTCCAAATCCGTTCATAAAACTCCACATGAGATGTGGGAGGGCAGGAAACCAAGTCTTAATCACATTAGGATTTGGGGATTTCACGCCCCCAACATCGGGAAGGACGAGGGCGCGACGTACCAGTCGATCAATCAAATAAAGTGTAGCAACAAATAGCGGAAGCTAAATAACGATTGGATAAAATTTTCAACCAACGATCTTAACCCTATGTTCTAATTTTCATTGTAACAAAAGTTAATAATCAAATTACAGTGATCATAAGTTTGCAGCTGAAAAATAACAGACGATTCAAAGTACGAAACATAGTAAATTATTGCAAGTCGGGATAAAAACAAAAATTCTAAGTCTAGGCGTCGGTCTTCTAATCGGTCTCTTCCACAAAGCCTTCCTCGTCTTCTGCTGGTTGCTCATTCTCTGGTTTAAAAGGAAAAATGGTGGGGTGAGACAAAAGGTCTCAGTGAGTGGGTGACCGTGTGCGAGTGTGGCTTTCTTTCCTTTGAAAATTTTAAGTGATGCATGACTTTGTCAAGTTATAAAAAAAGTGAAAATGGTTTCAAAGATATGCTGCGATTTATCGAAAGATAATCGTTTAGTAGTGAAATAATATAATCATGCCCCCTTGGACAGATGTCAAGTCAATCAATCAGTCAATCAATCGATCAGTCAATCTAGTTTTGAATCCTGCCGATGTGGACTTTGGATTCTAGGCTCTCCTTATTACTTCTAGCAGTATAGGCCGTCGCCCCAAGATTTGGACCATCGCCCCAGTAGCTGAGCCTTCACTCTCACACTTAGTATGTGTTTCCTTATCTCTTATCTGGGCTCGGTATGTCCTTAGTTGTGGGTCAATACCCGTATCACACCATAATCGCGATTATACCCCAAGTTCTACGACCCAGTTCCCTCGGAACACTCCGTTCCTCGGTTATGGGAATAGGCAACAACGACATCCTTGTTCATAAACCGCACCCACGCTGCTCGATCCAAGACTCGGTCTAACCGTCCCAACTCAATTTGGGACTCTATAGGTGGCTCCTACAGTTCAAGAGGTGGCCCTCGGATTTTAGGTCAGCTCCCTATTTCGTATGGGTTCAAGAGGTGGCCCCTATCCGTCGACGTGGCATTTTGTCCCGATAGAGTTAGAGGGCGTACCCGTCCGTGGCACTTTATTTGTATAGCACTTAGTTCCCGGACAGTCACAATTGTCAGTTAGTTGCATAGCACGAGTAACACTTAAACATTCGATCAATGAGATTATTTGCGTCTTTTGATTAAGTATGGAATATGGTTACTTATATTTGTGGCACGGTAATAGGGGATAGGACTTGTATATTAATTTGAAAATATTCTCAATATTTCATCAACGGTTTTAAGGGTTCAAGTCAGATGTGTTGGATTGGTAGGTTCGATGAAAAGAAGTCGAGAATTTTTCTAAAGTTGGTCGAAACGACGTTTATACCCTTAGGTTGAGCCTAAGTATTTTGGAGATATGAAATGAACTCGGATTGTCGTGGAAATTTATAATAAGGTCAAAGATACTATTTCAATTTCAGATTTAAGAAGAGATTCAGAATTTCCAGTTTTGGGACTGAAATTTCTAAAAATTATGAAATTGCCCCTAACTTAACAAAATTGCTCCGAGGCCTTTAGAGCTACGAATTTAGTTCGGAATTTAACGAAATTTTACGATATGGATCGTGATGAACCTCAAATACCATATTTGTAAAAAATTCCAGAAAATTCGGACTTGGTCCATAATTTTTGATTTCTTGTATTTTGACCCCGAAATTATTTTAAAATTGCAAATTTGACTAATAAGCTTAGATATCGAACTCTGATTCTCATAAAACTCTACGGACAGCCTATATGTGATACAATATATTATATTTAGGGTCCAGAATAGTTTATTCTGGAAAATTTCAGTTTAGCCACAACTTTTTATAAATTACAATTTACACCCATAAAGTTCCGTTTACTCAAATCAAGTCCCGTTTTGCTACAAATAACTTATCCACATATCCTAACATAATCATATAACATATAGTTTTAGATCTTGGTAGGGTTTCAACAAGATTTCGAATAGGACATACAATATTCATTTTTTCACATAATCGAAATCCGACTACCAAATCGGTTATCGTTTAAATCCAACAAATCGTATTTCATGTTAATATAACCATAATATATATATCTAAGACATGTATTTATATAAAAATTTTTAGATTTGTGCATGCTCACCATACTTCATAATTTTCGAAAGTAAAATTCAAGAAAAACGAATATACATGTAATACAAAGCACAAATATCATAGCATGAATTTTTAATATGGTGATTTCAACAATTTGTCAACATCATACTTGAAGAAATTTCAGATTTACATGCATAATAAGTAAGAAAAGATTATTACTTAAAGGTTTGAAAGAGTTTCACCCACCTTGATTCTTGTCGGAACTAGTCGGTTCTAGGTCTCGAACGTTGAAAGACGATCTACCCTCTCACACTACCCGGTTCGGCCGAATCAACATGCACCAAGGATGTGTATTATTTTTGCATGAGGGGGTTTAAGTTAGTATATGAAGATTTTATTAAGTATATATTATATAAGAGATTAAAGGGAGTAAGATTACCTAGTTTACTTGAGTTTTTTATGAACTCTTTCTTCCTCCAAATTCGGCCCTCTCTCCTTCTTCAAGTGAAGATTTTTTTTTTTTTTTTGTGTTGAAGTGTAAAGTGATGCTAGGCAATTAGTGTGGGTATTTGTAGTGTGTAAGTAGGGCTTGGGGAAGTGTATATGTAGTGAAGACTAGAGACATGTTGTCTAAGGTGTGTTAAGAGGGTCTCTTGCATGGAGGAACATGAAGACTCTAGAAAATATGCCTCTCCTCTTTTTATTCCCCATTTGGCCGCCCGAATGTATATAATATATATATATATATATATATATGTATTATTATTTTTTTGTTAATTTAAGTGTATAGCTATAATTGTAATAGTTGGTGATTTAATCAATTGAGTTGGGCTTTAAATTGTAAATTCAAGTCTTAGGAATTTTATTGAGTTGTGTTTGAGTCCATTAGTGAGTTTATATATAATTAGGTATTAACACATAGTCCATTAGGTGAATCAATATTCTACTTAAATTTTATTATTTGGTTTATAAATATAATTTACGAAATTAATGAGTGGAATAACATAAAATTAGATGTAGATTATATCATGTCATAAAACAAATGTTATTAAAGTACGTCATGATTTAGTATGTTGTACATGATAAGTTATCGAATTTAGGGGGTTTTACATCCTCCCCTCCTCAGAAGAATTTGGTCCCCAAATTCCTTCTTGAACAGTTCGGGATAGGATTTCTTCATTTCTTCCTCAGCCTCCCACGTAGTGTCTTCCTCTCTGTTGTGATTTGACCAGATGACTTTAACTAAAGGAATTCGCTTCTTCCTCAATTCGCGTACTTGCCGGTCGAGGATCTTGATCGGCCTTTCTTCATAAGACAAGTTATCTTTGATCGGCAGAATGTTAGAAGTAAGAATGTTCGCCGGGTCTGGATGATACTTTTTTAATCTCGAGACATGGAAAACGTCGTGCATTCCAGCCAGATCGGATGATAATTCCAACCGGTACGCCAATCGTCCAATTCTTTCCATGATTTTGAATGGTCCTATATATCGGGGACTCAGCTTTCCTCCTTTCCTTGATACTATTAAACCCTTTCGTGGTGTTAGCCTCAGGAAGACTTGATCTCCTACTTCAAATTCTAGATCCTTCCTACGTTGATCGGCGTAACTCTTCTGTCTGCTCTGAGCGGTGCGGATCCTATCCTTAATCAATTGCACTTTATCTACGGCTTCTTTCACTAAATCTGGGTTTATCAGTGAGCTTTTTGTTCATTGTTTCTTCTGCGTCCACTGGTCATCATTTTCCTAATGGAGCAGAGATGTATACTTCCTTCCGTACAGAGCTTCATATGGTGCCATTTCGATTGTCGATTTATAACTGTTGTTGTATGCAAACTCGGCTAATGGCAGGTGGTGATCCCAATTTCCTTGAAAGTCCAATACGCAAGCTCGTAACATGTCTTCAATGGTCTGAATGGTTCTCTTGGATTGCCCGTCGGTCTGGGGGTGAGCGCTAGTGCTAAAACTCAACGAGGTTCCTAATTCTTTATGGAAGACTTTCCAGAAACGAGATACGAATCTTGGGTCTCTATCAGATACTATGTCTGTTAGCACTCCATGAAGTCGAACAATCTTTTGGATATAAGTCTTAGCCAGCTTTTGCAAACTGTCGTCCTTTTTAACCGTCACGAAATATGATGATTTCGTCAATCTGTCGGCGATCACCCAAATGGTGTTATAGCCTCCCCTTGTCGTTGGCAGATTTGTAATTGATACGGAATTGAATAGTCCAAATAAAGAAAACGAAGCAAGGATCGGCGTAAATGGCCTTACAACGCGGCATGCACGTACGGCAACATTTTTAGGCGAGAAAACGGACACAAGCCGGAAAATGACACAACTCACGGAAATGTCGCCACCGCCGGAAAATTCACCACCGGCCGGAAAATCACCACTGCCGAATCGGGTCGAGCACTGCCGGCCGGACCCGACCGTGTCGTCCGACACGGCCCGTGCCGCACTCGCCCGTAAACGCATGTCATCGCCACGTGACTCGACCGTGTTGTCCGCACGGCCGAGTCGAACTATGCCGGATAAGCCAAAACCTATCGCGACGGCCCGACCGTGTTCCAGACACGATCGGACCCACGCCGAACGCCCTTGTCGGCGCGCCGTGCGGGTCACTGTCGGACGAGTCCCTCGGATGTCCTGTCGCGCCGCGACCGTGTCAAGCGTACATGGTCGAGTCACCGCTGCGCCGCCGCGCCCGTGCCGAGTGTCCTTGTCGCGCCGCGGCCGTGTCAGCGACACTACGAGTCCCGCGCAGATTTCACCTTTTTTTGTATTTTCTTTTGTGTGTTTGTCTTTGCCTTGTTTTTTACTCATTTTAGGGATTGTGTTTCCCCTAAAATTAGGATTGTTGTTCCTTTTATGTTTTATTTTGATTATTCAAAGATTTTATAAATCTTTGAATTATTTTCTCTTATTATATGAAGACTTGAAGTCTCCTATATATAGGCTTGTGTAAGCATTGTAACCTAGATATGTATTATGAATGTTGAATGAGAAAGAAAACACTTTGTGTTTCTATCATTGGTAAATGATTTTTACCGAAACTTGATTTTTATTCGACGCGTTTTCGAGTATTAATCCGATTGATTCTCAATAGGTCTTGAGAAGAAATCTCTTATCGAATTATAGGTCTAATTCGATAAACCTTTGTTCTTGATCGTTCAAGTCTTCTTGTTCGATATTTTTATTGTTATCCGATATTTCATCCATATTCATACACTCGAATTACCATATTCATAAAAGCCTTCCGCTATCATACACTTAAAAATACTCCGACCGATACGTATCCGCCTTCCTCGGAGAATTCGTATCATAAGTGGTATCGGAGCCCAAGGTCATCTCCTTGGGCGATTTATTTTTTTTGTTGAGATTAGAGCAGTCGGAAGAAAACAAAGTTTCCCGTGGATTCGACCGTTGGATCGTCACGAAATTTTGACAAAGGTAAGCCAACTCATTGAACTACAGTCTGAACGGTGGAGATCAGATTATTTGATCATCTTCTTGGTTCATTCTTCACGGATTTATTGGCAAATTTTTCTGTCCGATTTCTTATCAAGAACTATCTCTTGATTCTTGTTATGGATTTCTCCGAGCTCGATTTCTTGATGAAACTCCGTGACGCACTAAACGGCTTACCGGAGCAATGTATGCAAGAAAGACGCAGAGATGATGCCAAAGATATTGATTTCTTGGCCAAATTCCGCAGCATACCGGAATTTCACGGAGATAGTAATCCAGATGCGTGCTTAGATTGGCTCCGTGTTTGTGAGGAGCACTCGGACTTCAAGGCTGCCCCGATCAACCGCCGCGTTTCGTTGGTGGCAAGGCGCCTCCGCGGTAGCGCCGCCGTCTGGTGGCAAAAATTGAAACTTGATCCGTTCACAACAACGTAAGCCTAAAATCCAAGATTGGCTTAAATTCAAAAAATATTTCAATCGAAGGTTCAAATCCCCATCTTACCACCAATCCTTCGACGCCACGCCACCGGCATTCGATCTAAGGTCTTCCTCCATCAAGGAATTCCCAGCAGAATCTTTTTTCGATGAAGACAATGTCCCTACGGTCATTTTCAATGAAGTAGACGAGACAGAGTTTTCAACGGAGCAATTCAACGAAGAAGGTGAGTTGAGCCGTGTATCCCTAGTTGACGAACCCGGATCTTGCTACTTTGAGCATGAGCCAGTTGGTTGTGTTGGCAAATTTGACCAAGACGGACCAACTTATGTTAATGATGAGGAACTTGATTCTAGCCAGACCGATTCTGGAACTAAAATGGAGCAATTTGATTTCTTCTGGTCTCACTTGGCTACCACCATTGATGGAGTTTTTGACAGTTCTTGTCAATGGGATGACGACAATTTACCTGTGCCGCCACCGCCATCTTCCCCAGTCTTGGCAGCCCTGATTGTCGCTATAACAGCAGTACCGGATCGAGATCCAGCTTCCCATGTCTCACAACCACCATGCCACACGACCATGCTTCATGAAATCCATAATTATGATGGACCACCTATTTTTGATAAAAATGAAGAAAGGTGTTATATTTACCCAGTGGTTCCTGTTTATAATACCGAGCTTAAAGACGAGCCTTCCCAATGTTTTGATGTGAAAGGTGATTCCGAGGCAATTTTCTTGGTTCTTGAAATTGCATCCAATGAATTCAACCACGATGATAAAGATTTTGCCTCACAGAATAATAATTATTATTATTTCATTAATAATGATAGTTATTTGTTTGGTGATTCCCGGAGATCCCATACTACTTATCGTCTCAAGATTTTGGGCCATGTACGTACTGCGGACATTTTCGAGATCAAGTACTTAGAAGCTTTAGTTAATTATCTTGATGACGAAGGAAGATCGGAATTGAGGACAATTCCCTTTAAAGGGGGAGGGGATGATACGGAATTGAATAGTCCAAATAAAGAAAACGAAGCAAGGATCGGCGTAAATGGCCTTACAACGCGGCATGCACGTACGGCAACATTTTTAGGCGAGAAAACAGACACAAGCCGGAAAATGACACAACCTGCCGGAAAATGTCGTCACCTGCCGGAAAATTCACCACCGGCCGGAAAAATCACCACCTGCCGGAACTGGCCGAGCACTGCCGGCCGGACCGGACCGTGTCTTCCGACACGGCCCGTGCCGCACTCGGCCCGTAAACGCATAAGTCATCGCCCACGTGACTCGGCCGTGTTGTCCGCACGGCCGAGTCGAACTATGCCGGATAAGCCAAAACCTCGCCAGACGGCCCGACCGTGTTCCAGACACGATCGGACCCACGCCGAACGTCCTTGTCGGGCCGCGCCCGTGCCGGTCACGTCGGACGAGTCCTGTCGGATGTCCTCAGCCGTGCCGCGCGACCGTGTCAGCGAACACGGTCGAGTCATCGCCGACAGTGGCCGCGCGATCCGAGTGTCCTTGTCGCGCCGCGGCCGGGTCAGGCGACACGGCCGAGTCCTGCCGGCAGATTTCACCTTTTTTTTGTATTTTCTTTTGTGTGTTTGTCTTTGCCTTGTTTTTTACTCATTTTAGGGATTGTGTTTCCCCTAAAATTAGGATTGTTGTTCCTTTTATGTTTTATTTTGATTATTCAAAGATTTTATAAATCTTTGAATTATTTTCTCTTATTATATGAAGACTTGAAGTCTCCTATATATAGGCTTGTGTAAGCATTGTAACCTAGATATGTATTATGAATGTTGAATGAGAAAGAAAACACTTTGTGTTTCTATCATTGGTAAATGATTTTTACCGAAACTTGATTTTTATTCGACGCGTTTTCGAGTATTAATCCGATTGATTCTCAATAGGTCTTGAGAAGAAATCTCTTATCGAATTATAGGTCTAATTCGATAAACCTTTGTTCTTGATCGTTCAAGTCTTCTTGTTCGATATTTTTATTGTTATCCGATATTTCATCCATATTCATACACTCGAATTACCATATTCATAAAAGCCTTCCGCTATCATACACTTACAAATACTCCGACCGATACGTATCCGCCTTCCCCGGAGAATTTGTATCAGTAATGAAGTCCATGGTTATCTTTTCCCATTTCCATTCAGGGACTTCTAACGGTTGTAACAGTCCTGAGGGTCGTTGATGTTCAGCCTTGACTCCTTGGCATGTGAGGCATCGAGCCACGAATTCTGCTACTTGGTTTTTCATGTTTACCCACCAAAAGTGTTTCTTTAGATCTCGGTACATCTTGTTATCTCCTGGTTGAATCATATATCTCAAACAATGAGCTTCTTCTAGAATCCGTCTTTTGAGCTCCTTGTATGCATAACCGTCCCTTAAACCTTACAATTCCATCCTTGGTAATCATAAACTCGAGTTTCTCGCTCTTACGATCTTATCCTTGAATTCTTGATGTTTTGGATCTCTCTTGGGCTAATCAAATATCGTCCAATAGATTCAATTTAACTGTGAGGTTGGTGCAAATTAAATGAGCACCTTCATGAATGGGTTTCAGGTAGCTCAGTTCCTCGAGAGCTTGCCATTCTCGGACCAAGAGTCGAGCCACTCTAGCCTTCTACTTAAGGCATCAGCCACGACATTCGTTTTCCCTGGGTGATGTTGAATCTCACAATGGTAATCTTCTAAAAGCTCTACCCATCTTCTCTGCCGGAGATTAAGTTCCTTTTGAGAAAATAGGTACTTGAGACTTTTATGATCCGTAAACACGGTGAATTCAACACCGTATAAATGATGTCTCCATTTCTTTAAGGAAAATACAATTGCTGCGAGTTCGAGGTCGTGTGTTGGATAATTCTTCTCGTGCATTTTGAGTTGCCTGGAAGCATACGCGATAACTTTACCATTTTGCATTAGTACAGCACCGAGGCCATCCTTTGAGGCGTCACTATATACGACAAATCCCTGGGTTCTTTCTGGAAGTGTCAGTATTGGTGCGGTGGTAAGCTTCCTCTTGAGTTCTTGGAAGCTTGTTTCACATTTATCCGTCCATTCAAATTTTACTTGTTTTTGGGTTAGCCAGGTGAGGATTCCCACTATCTTCGAGAAGTAATTGATGAATTTGCGGTAGTAGCCCGCAAGTCCAAGAAAGCTTCTGATCCCAGTGACATTTTCTGGCCTCTTCCAGTCCATAATAGTTTCTATCTTGGATGGATCTACCGCAATCCCTTCTCCAGAAATAATGTGGCCCAGAAATGCCACTTCCTTCAACCAAAATTCACACTTGTTGTACTTAGCGTACATCTTGTGCTGCCTGAGTGTTTCCAATAATAGTCTAATATGCCTCTCATGATCTTTCTTCGCCTTAGGGTACACGATTATGTCATCGAAGAAAATTACTACGAATTGGTCGAGATATGGTTGAAATACTCTGTGCATTAAATCCATAAAAGCCGCAGGAGCATTCGTGAGTCCAAAAGGCATCACTACGAACTCGTAGTGGCCGTATCTAGTTTGGAATGTAGTTTTAGGAATATCTTCATTCTTAATTTTTAGTTGGTAATATCCTTGTTGAAGATCGAACTTGGAATACACAATAGCTCCTTGGAGTTGTTCAAACAATTCATCTATCCTCGGGAGAGGATACTTATTCTTAACCGTAACACTCTTGAGTTCACGGTAATCTATGCAAAGTCTTAATGTCCCGTCTTTCTTTTTGACGAATAATACCGGAGCTCCCCATGAGGATACACTGGGTTGTATGAAACCCACATCGAGCAACTTCTGCAGTTGGACCTTCAACTCTTGTAGCTCCAGTGGTGCCATTCGGTATGGTGCCTTTGCAATATGTGCCTTCCTGGGCATGATTTCGATATTAAATTCAACCTCTCTATCAGGTGGTAGGGAGGTTAATTCCTATGGAAAAATGTCAGGGTATTCGGACACCACACACATGGTTTCTTTGCCCGACTTACTCTTGGGTTTGTTGATGATGAAGGCTAAAAATCCGGTTGCCTCTTTGGCAGCTGCCTTCCTAGCCTTGACAGCTGATATTATAGGTTCTAGTTTGACTCTAGCATCCCCAACTAGTTCCACAATTGGTTTGTTAGGTTCGCAAAACCTGACTATCTTAGAGTGACCATCCAATTGTGAGTAGTGTTTAGAAATCCAATCCATTCCTAGGATGATGTCATACTCCAATATTGGAAGCACTACTAAATCGGCAGAATAACAGTTACCGCTGATTATCACATCACACGCAGAATGGACTTTATCCGCTAGCTGACTAACTCCCATCGGGGTAGATACTTCTAGACATAATGGTAAGGATTCTAAAGGCCTATCAAGTTTCTTAGAAAAATGCGGTGCAACAAATGAGTGGGATGATCCTGGATCTATGAGTGTCCGTGCAAGTTGATTGGATATAAGGAGTGTACCTTCAACTACATCATTGTTTTATGGCGCCTCCTGTCCAGCTAGAGCAAACACTCGTGCTAGGGCATTCCCTCGGTTGTTTTCTAGCTTAGCTACAGTGGCTGGTTTGTTCGCCGGAGGGTCCACATCTGGGCATTCTCGGATTTGATGATATGAACTGCCACAACCTCCAACATAAATCTGACTTATGCCCCTTCCTGCCACAATGGGTGCAAGGCGTTGTTGGTTTGTTGAGAACTGGTGCTTTTGCTCCTCTTGGAATCCCCTGAGCTCCCGTCCTCTGAAACTTTTGTGGTGTCTTTGATGTTGGTCGAGTAGCAGGCCTCTTGGCATTATTGGAGAATCGGCTTTGCTATTGAGCTAATCTTGCCGTTCCGCTTTCGATCCGGGTGGCAGCTTCCACAGCTTCGACAAGTGTCGTTAGTTGAATAGTCAAAAGATTCTGTTGAAGTGTATGCCTCAGTCCTTGAGTGAATTTGTACAGCTTATCTTCTTCTGTTGCCACTAATCCGGGCGCATATTTGACAAATTGCTGAACCGAGCCAGATCGGGCGACTGTCATGTTTCCCTGCTTCAAATGGTAGAACTCATCTCGTCGAGCTTCTCTGGCTACTGCTGACACGTACTGGGTTCGAAAATCAATCAATAAGTTAGCCCACGTCCTGGCACGGTTCTCTCTCGTCCAGCACTCGTTAATAATCATCCACCAATCGTGGGCAGCGGATTCGAGTCGGAATGTAGCCAGGGATACACGTTGCTCATCAGTATACTGTAGGGCGTTGAAAATTCCTTCAATTCTCTCCAGCCAAAATTTGGCCATGACTGATACGATATCTAATATTCCAGTCGAAGAAGCTCCAATAAAAATCGACCTCCATGATGATGCAAATTCGCATGGCCATGCATCGTTATACTTAGGAGAAAATGTTAATCAGATTGGAGTTACGTTGTTAATCGGAATCGGAATAACGTAAAACTCGACGACAGAATCGGTCCGAAAGCATGAAAAACCGGCCGTATCATGCTTGAAAGGGACTCATGATTGTCAAGATACATGACATCAACAAATCGGCCCTACTAGATATTGAGAAAGACTTTCATCACCTAATAACACCAAAATTCACCATGATTTCCTTCCCCACAAAAATCGGCCATATCATGAAATTGAGGAAGACTTTCTTCAAGCATGTTCTTCATGTCACCATCAAGATATCTTCATCAAATCTACACCAAATCCTCCTCACTCCTTGATTAAGATCGGCCGATTGGAAGCTTGCAAGAAGGGATGATTTGTGAAGACTTTCATCAAGGATCCTTCATGTCACCATCATGAAATAAAGACCAAGATTTCCTCATGTCTCAATCAAACAATAAAATCCAAGATTGCTTGGTATCTCCTTGATATTTTCGGCCGATTAGGATGTTGCTAGGAAGTTTCGTTTTCTCGTTTTGTTGTATTTTCTTTCGGATGGAAACTACTATATATAGTAGTGCTCGTTGTATTTGTAAGATATCTTGAATCATAATAAACCTTGTATTTCCTTTGAAATATACGTTGAACGAGTTCAACAAACTTTAGTTATTGTTTCGACGCGTCTCGAGATTTTAACTTGATCAATTCTCAAAAGGTCTTGGGAAGAGATTACCTTTTATCGAGTTATAGGTCTAGTTCGATAAAACACATCAAACTCCGTACAACATACTACATCACGGCCGAACACCATCAAATTTCGGCCACCCTTAGTAAAATTCAAGTGATACTTTGATACTTGTTAATCTTCCGTTGCATTTCATACGTATTACTTACGTAATTCGTATCATAAGTGGTATCGGAACCATTTGCCTCACAGTTCTCGACGTTACTCAAGAAGATGGCATTCACCGATGAAGAAGTGGCACAACTACGTGACGTTCTTCGTGGCTTACCGGAGCCCAGAATCCAAGCACGACGAGGATACGACACCATGCATGCACCACGACATGCTGATGATTACAAGACAAGCGAACTCCCGGAGTTCGTAGGCGGCACCGATCCCGAGGTTTATTTGGAGTGGGAAAGAAAAATTGAACGAATGTTTGAGTTCAAGGATCTCAATGACGAGGTACGTTGCAAGTATGCAATCCTCAAACTTGGAAAGGGAGCTTCCCTTTGGTTTGAGCGAATGAAGACACAAAGAGTTCGTGCCGGAAAAGAGAAGATACGTTCGTGGGATTCTCTAAAAAAGAAACTACGAAAGAGATATGTCCCGACTACACACAAGTTAAGCTTGTATCGAAAAATTTCTGAACTCACGCAAGGAAAACTAAGTGTCGAGGAGTACATCGAGGAGTTTGAAAACTTATCCTTGATGGGAGAACTTGAAGAAAGCGAAGAATTGCGGATGTCCCGTTTCCTACGAGGTTTAAACAAAAACATTGCTAATTCCGTGGAACTCTACCCCTATTCCGACTTTGATACTTTATGCGGACTTTGCATAAAGTTGGAAAATCAAAACAAAACAAAACTCTCTAAACCCGAATTCCCACCTAAATACGGAAATACCAACTTTGGCGCGAGTTCTAGCTCGTTTCCAAAACCTATCACCACAAGCCAACCCGTTACTACCATCCCAAAAACTCCTATCACACCAAAAGAAACAAGCCTATCTAAAGTTCGGTGTTTCAAATGTCAAGGATTTGGACACTATCAAAGTGCTTGTCCAAATCGGAGGATTGTGACGTTACGAGAAGCCATAGTCGTCCGAGAAGAATTACTAGCCGAAGAAGAAAGAGTTGGAGACGTTTTTAACTTAGAAGCTGACGAAGAAGAAGAAGAATGCGAGGCATACGATGCCCCGAACTATGACACGAACCTCGTCCTTCGCATGTTACAAACGAAGGCCGCCCCAAGTGACGAAGAACAACGAGACCAAATCTTCCACACGAAGTGTCGTGTCGGAGATAAATGGTGTAGCTTGATCATTGACGGTGGAAGTTGTACAAACGTGGCATCAAGCGAGATGGTCTCAAAACTCGGTTTGATCACCACGGCCCATCCTAAGCCGTATGCACTCCATTGGCTCGATGATGGAAACAAAGTGAAAGTATCAAGACAAGTGAAGGTCGGACTCACCATGGGTTCGTATGGCGATGATATTACATGCGATGTACTACCGATGGACGCATGTCACGTGTTATTGGGAAGACCTTGGTTATTTGATCGGGACGTACTACATCGAGGGAGGAGTAATGAGTATGAGTTACGTGACAAAGGTAAAAAAATCGTTCTTAAACCTATGTCACCTCAAGCTATCCGGACGATGAGTTCGAAAAAAGTCGAAGGACCGAAACTTACGATGTTTGCAAACGAGAAAGAAGTCGAACACGCCATTGATGGCGAACGTGTTTATTTGATGATGATCAAAGAGGTCCGAAATCTTGCCACCAAATCGCAACATGAGGAAGAGATAGACGCACTATTACACGAGTTTTGGACGTATTTCGAAGACTTGCTTAGGATTACCACCTATCCGCTGGATTGAACACCGATTGATCTTATACCGAGCTCCATTACCGAACAAAGCGGCGTATCGTTGTAATCCCGAAGAAACCAAAGAACTACAACGTCAAATTGATGAACTCATGAATCACGGATATGTCCGAGAAAGTTTAAGTCCGTGTGCGGTTCCAGTTCTACTTGTACCAAAAAAAGACGGAACATGGCGAATGTGTATTGACAGTAGAGCCGTGAATAACATCACCGTCAAGTATCGGTTTCCCATCCCGAGACTAGACGACATGCTGGACGAATTACATGGCTCGGTTATATTTTCCAAAGTTGATTTACGGAGCGGATACCATCAAATCCGCATGCGAGAGGGAGATGAATGGAAAACGGCGTTTAAAACAAAGAATGGACTTTACGAATGGGTTGTGATGCCATTCGGCCTCACCAACGCCCCGAGCACTTTTATGAGGTTGATGAACGAGGTTCTTAAACCTTTCTTGGGAAAGTTTGTTGTCGTGTACTTAGACGACATTTTGATCTACAGTCGGTCCGTCGAGGAACATCTCGAACATTTGCGGTACGTATTTGAGACGCTAAGGGAACAAAAACTTTATGGAAAACGGGAGAAGTGTACTTTCCTAGTCGAGAGTCTTGTCTTTCTCGGCTATGTTGTTTCGAAAGACGGAGTTTCGGTCGACCAAGAGAAGATCGCGGCAATCAAGTCGTGGCCGACCCCAAGGACAATCACGGAGGTCCGGTCATTTCATGGCCTCGCTTCTTTTTACCGACGATTCATACGGGACTTTAGCACTATCTCCAGTCCGATCACAGAGTGTCTGAAGAAGGGAACCTTTGCATGGAACGAGGCGGCCCAAAAGGCTTTTGAAAATTTAAAAGGAAAATTATGTGAAGCGCCGATTTTGACGTTACCCGATTTTTCACAACCGTTTGAGGTAGAATGCGACGCTAGCGGAGTTGGAATCGGGGCAGTGCTTATTCAAAGAGGCCGTCCCATTGCCTATTTTTCGGAGAAGTTAAGTGGCGCCCGAGTGAATTATTGTACTTACGACAAGGAGTTCTATGCTATCGTAAGAGCACTCGATCATTGGAGTCATTATCTGCGTTCGAAACATTTCGTGCTGCATTCGGATCACGAGTCGTTGAAATACATCAACGGACAGAGTAAGCTAAGCCCGAGACATGCAAAATGGGTGGAATTTTTACAATCTTTTCACTTTTCATCCAAGTACAAAGACGGGAAGAGTAATGTAGTGGCGGATGCACTATCGAGACGGTATGCCTTACTGTCGATGCTAGATGTTCGTTTGTTGGGGTTCGAGACTTTGAAAGATCATTACAACGACGATTTGGACTTTGGGGAAATTTTTAACCGTTGTAAAACGGCCCCGTACGAGGAATTTGTTTTACAGGATGGCTTTCTTTTCAAGGGAAATAAATTATGTGTGCCGAGACATACAATTCGGGAATTACTGGTTCGGGAGGCGCACGGAGGAGGACTAGCCGGTCATTTCGGCTCGACCAAGATCAGAGGTGCTAAAAGAACATTTCTTTTGGCCGAAGATGTATGGTGACGTAAGCACAATCGTGAGCAAATGCGTAACTTGTCACATGATGAAAAGTTCGCTCAAGTCGAGTACATACATGCCGCTACAATACCGCACCAGTGGAGGATGTCTCGATGGATTTTATTGTGGCTTTACCTCGTACTCAACGAGGCAAAGACTCGATCATGGTGGTCGTCGACCGTTTTTCGAAAATGGCTCACTTTATCGCGTGCCACAAAACCGATGATGCAAGCAATGTGGCGGACTTGTACTTCCGAGAAGTAGTTCGTTTGCACGGAGTTCCAAAAACTATCGTGTCGGATCGAGATTCCAAATTTCTGAGTTACTTCTGGAATACTTTATGGAGGAAAGTCGGTACTAAACTCCTATTCAGTACTTCACATCACCCGCAAACCGACGGACAGACCGAGGTAACTAATCGAACCTTGGGAGCATTATTGCGAGGGTTGGTAAATAAAACACAGAAGGATTGGGACGTTAAACTTGCTCATGCGGAATTCGCATACAACCGATCACCAGGTTATGCCATGGCCCATTCACCTTTTGAAGTGGTATACGGATTAAATCCGCACTTGCCATTGGACTTGATTCCCTTGCCGAGCAACGAATTGGTTCACAAAGACGCCGAAGCAAAACTCAAATCAATGATGAAGTTACATGAAAAGATACGGGAACGGATTAAAGAAGTGAATGAAATTTACAAACGGAAGTCGAACAAAAATAAAAAAGCGAGGTTATTTGATGTTGGCGACTTAGTTTGGATACATTTGAGAAAAGAAAGATTCCCAAGCAAACGGAAGAATAAATTGATGCCGAGAGCCGAGGGTCCGTACAAAATTGTGGAAAAAGTGAACGACAACGCATACAAAGTCGAACTTCCGGGCGAATACGGAGTACACGCGACTTTCAACGTAGGTGATCTCTCGCCTTACCTTGACGACGATGGCATTACGGAATTGAGGTCAATTCCTTTCAAAGACGGAGGGAATGATACGATATCTAATATTCCAGTCGAAGAAGCTCCAATAAAAATCGACCTCCATGATGATGCAAATTCGCATGGCCATGCATCGTTATACTTAGGAGAAAATGTTAATCGGATTGGAGTTACGTTGTTAATCGGAATCGGAATAACGTAAAACTCGACGACGGAATCGGTCCGAAAGCATGAAAAACCGGCCGTATCATGCTTGAAAGGGACTCATGATTGTCAAGATACATGACATCAACAAATCGGCCCTACTAGATATTGAGAAAGACTTTCATCACCTAATAACACCAAAATTCACCATGATTTCCTTCCCCACAAAAATCGGCCATATCATGAAATTGAGGAAGACTTTCTTCAAGCATGTTCTTCATGTCACCATCAAGATATCTTCATCAAATCTACACCAAATCCTCCTCACTCCTTGATTAAGATCGGCCGATTGGAAGCTTGCAAGAAGGGATGATTTGTGAAGACTTTCATCAAGGATCCTTCATGTCACCATCATGAAATAAATACCAAGATTTCCTCATGTCTCAATCAAACAATAAAATCCAAGATTGCTTGGTATCTCCTTGATATTTTCGGCCGATTAGGATGTTGCTAGGAAGTTTCGTTTTCTCGTTTTGTTGTATTTTCTTTCGGATGGAAACTACTATATATAGTAGTGCTCGTTGTATTTGTAAGATATCTTGAATCATAATAAACCTTGTATTTCCTTTGAAATATACGTTGAACGAGTTCAACAAACTTTAGTTATTGTTTCGACGCGTCTCGAGATTTTAACTTGATCAATTCTCAAAAGGTCTTGGGAAGAGATTACCTTTTAACGAGTTATAGGTCTAGTTCGATAAAACACATCAAACTCCGTACATCATACTACATCACGGCCGAACACCATCAAATTTCGGCCACCCTTAGTAAAATTCAAGTGATACTTTGATACTTGTTAATATTCCGTTGCATTTCATATGTATTACTTACGTAATTCGTATCAATGACATCATCAGGTTCTCCGTCGAAAGTAGGCGGCTTGAATCGCAAAAACCTTTCAAGAGTGCAATCGTGGGTTTCGTCGTTGTTTCTGTTGTTTGTTGCTTGCTGTTGTAGGAAATTTGTCAGTTGAGCTAGGGCTTGAGCCATAGCATCATTTCCGTTTCCTCCTCGTAGGCGAGTGCGTGAGCGATCATTGTGATGTTGCTTCTCGTCACGGTTCAGACGAGGACGTCCACGCCTTCGGTCAGCCATCTATTATAAGTTTTGGAAGCGTGTGAAGATTAATAATCTTATGTGGATTTATCTGTAATTTATGTTGTCATGTAGATTTAAGTGCATGATTGAGTTCTAATTAATCACGGATAATGGAATTATAATATAAGGATAAAACATAGTCGATTCAAGTTACTCCTGGCTTATTCGCCAAGCCATATATTTACGTTTCCTGGCACTTAGGCCAAATGTCTTAAACATCAAAAGTACAAAACATCAAAACAAGTTACATTAATGTTCGTAACCAAGTCTTAGAGTTTTCTAAGTATCTCCCGAATTCATGCTCGCATCCTCTTCTAGGTCCTCCTCTGGATCCTCCTCTGGATCTTCCTCCGGATCGTCCTCTTCGAACTCACGGAATCGAGTGTCCACAATTGGGGATGCTCGTGATGGGGCTCCGATTTCTTTGGTGGAATTGGGAAATAGGTCGATCACGGCTCCCAGCTTAGACTTCAAGATGATCTGGAATTTTTCATGCCCGTGGCGTTCAGACAAGATTTGTTCCTCCAGCATTTGCACCTTGTGGACTTGGAGATATTTGTGGCTGTGGAGTTTGGTTATCGTTCGAATGTCCACTAACGATTGGGTTTCCAGGTGATGTGCCCTTTCCTACAGCTCTTCGTATTCTTGTCTCTTCTTCTCCAGCAACCGAAACAGCTCGTCCCTCTGATCATGGTACGCCGTCACATCTTGAAAAATGCGCGCAATCACGAACCTCAAGTTCTGGATCTCTCTTTCTCTTGAGTCGGCTAAAACGGCTGCATCCAGAATGGGTCTAGTAACGCTTTTTATCTGGCTGAGTGCTTGCCGGAGATGATCCTCAGTAATCGTTGCTCGCGTAGTTGGGATACCCTGAGTTTCATTGGTCAAATATTTCTCGCCAGTGGGGTCCATCTAATTAACAAAATAAAACTAAGTCACTATCTCTCAAAATCTAATATCCAATATAAAACTCTATTAAGCATGAATAATCATTAAGGCAGTGAAATTAATGATTCAACAAATGCTTATATGATACTAGCGACAAAGGAACAATAATACTCCATTTTAAGAAAGTAATGAAGTTTAGTGGAGTTTAAAGGGACTTCATCAATTTCGAATTAATAGTGATATGACTTTGAGAAATGGATAAGTGAAATAAACTATATCCGTTTCAAGAGTTCAATAGAAGAATTGATTCAGTCGGGGAAATGCCGTGAATACTTAATCAAGTATCTTGGCCAATGACTTAGGAAATTTGAATTTGACTATGCATATTCCAAGTGAATAGTGACAAGTCGAAAGAGATCTTAATGAGAACTGACTTGAGAAATCTCTTTAGGTCTCAGTCCTATGGTTCACTTCGTCCTAGGTGGAATTCCTATCTAAGTCCGAATAATCTTATCCTGGTTAGCCCGTGGTAAGTGCCCTTCTCACAAAGTGGGCCCCGATACCATATATGTCATGCCCCCAACATCGGGGAGGACGAGGGCGCGACGTACCAGTCGATCAATCAAATAAAGTGTAGCAATAAATAGCGGAACCTAAATAACAATTGGATAAAACTTCAACCAACGATCTTAATCCGATATTCTAAGATTCGTTGTAACTAAAGTTGATAATCAAATTACGGTGATCATAAGTTTGCAACGGAAAAATAACAGACGATTCAAAGTACGAAACATAGTAAATTATTACAAGTCGGGATAAAAAACAGAAATTCTAAATCTAGGCGGGAGTCTTCTAATCGGTCTCTTCCACAAAGCCTTCCTCGTCTTCTGTTGGTTGCTCATTCTCTAGTTTAAAAGGGAAAATGGTGGGGTTAGATAAAAGGTCTCAGTGAGTGGGTGATCGTGTGCGAGTGTGGCTTTCTTTCCTTTTAAAATTTTAAGTGATGCATGACTTTGTCACGTTATAAGAAAAGTGAAAAAGGTTTCAAAGATATGCTGCGATTTATCGAAAGATAATCGTTTAGTAGTGAAATAATATAATCATGTCCCCGTGGATAGATGTCAAGTCAATCAATCAGTCGATCAGTCAATCAGTCAATCTAGCTTTGAATCCTGCCGATATAGAATTTGGATTCTAGGCTCTCCTTATTGCTCCTAGCAGTATAGGCCGTCGCCCCAAGATTCGGACCGTCGCCCCAATAGCTGAGCCTTCGCTCTCACACTTAGCGTGTGCTTCCTTATCTCTTATTTGGGCTCGGTATGTCCTTAGCTGTGGGTCAATACCCGGATCACACCATAATCGTGATTATACCCCAAGTTCGACAACCCAGGTCGTCCCTCGGAACACTCCGTTCCTCGGTAATGGGAATATGCAACAACGACAGCCTTGTTCATGAACCGTAGTCGCGCTGCTCGATCCAAGACTTGGTCTAACTGTCCCGAATCGATTTGGGACTCTAGAGGTGGCTCCTACAGTTAAAGAGGTGGCCCCAGGATTTTAGGTCAACTCTCTGTTTCGTATGGGTTCAAGAGGTGGCCCCCATCCGTCGACGTGGCACTTTGTCCCGATAGAGTTAGAGGGCGGACCCGTCCGTGGCACTTTGTTTGTATAGCACTTAGTTCCCGGATAGTCACAATTGTCAGTTAGTTGCATAGCACGAGTAACACTTAAACATTCGATGAGTGAGATTAATTGCGTCTGTTGATGGTTACTTATATTTGTGGCACGGTAATACAGAATAGGACTTGTATATTAATTTGAAAATATTCTCAATATTTCATCAACGGTTTTAAAGGGTTCAAGTCAGATATATTGTATTGGTAGGTTCGATGAAAAAAGTCGAGAATTTTTCTAAAGTTGGTCGAAACGACGTTTATACCCTTAGTTTGAGCCTAAGCATTATGGAGATATGAAATGAACTTGGATGGTCATAAAAATTTATAAGAAGGTCAAAGATACTATTTCAATTTCAGATTTAAGAAGAGATTCGGAATTTCCAGTTTCGGGACTGAAATTTCCAGAAATTACGAAATTGCCCCAAAACTTAACAAAATTGCTTCGAGGCCTTTAGAGCTACGAATTTAGCTCGGAATTTATCGAAATTATACGAGATGACTCGTTATGAACCTGGAATCCCATATTTGTGACAAAGTCCAGAAAATTCGGACTTGGTCCATAATTTTTGATTTCTTGTATTTTGACCCCAGAATTGTTTTAAAATTGCAAATTTGACTAATAAGCTTAGATATCGAACTCCGATTCACATAAAACTTTACGGACAGTCTATATGTGATAAAATATATGCTATTTAGGGTCCAGAATAGTTTATTCTCGAAAATTTCAGTTTAGTCCCAACCTTTTATAAATTATAATTTAAACCCCTAAAGTTCCGTTTACTCAAATCAAGTCCCGTTTTGCCACAAATAAGTTATCCACATATCCTAACATAATAATATAACATATAGTTCCAGATTTTGGTAGGGTTTCTACAAGATTTCGAATAGGACATACAATATTCATTTTTTCACATAATCAAAATCCGACTACCAAATCGGTTATCGTTTAAATCCAAATCGGTTATCGTTTAAATCCATCAAATCGTAATGCATGTTAATATAACCATAACATATATCTATAAGACATGTATTTATACAAAAATTTCCATATTTGTGCATGCTCACCATACTTCATAATTTTCGAAAGTAAAATTCAAGAAAAATGAATATATATGTAATTGAAAGCACAAATATCATAGCATGAATTTTGAATATGGTGATTTCAACAATTTTTCAACATCATACTTGAAGAAATTTCAAATTTACATACATCATAAGTAAGAAAATATTATTACTTAAAGATTTGAAAGAGTTTCCCCCACCTTGATTCTTGTCGGAACTAGTCAGTTCTAGGTCTCGAACGTTGAAAGACGATCTCCCTTCTCACACTACCCGGTTCGTCCGAATCAACATGCACCAAGTATGTGTATTGTTTTTACATGAGAGGGTTTAAGTTAGTATATGAAGATTTTATTAAGTATATATTATATAAGAGAATAGAGGGAGTAAGATATCCTAGTTTATTTGAGTTTTTGATGAACTCTTTCTTCCTCCTTCAAATTCGGTCCTCTCTCTCCTTCTTTAAGTGCAGATTTTTTTTTTGTCTTGAAGTGTAAAGTGAGGCTAGGCAATTAGTGTGGGTATTTGTAGTGTGTAAGTAGGGCTTGGGGAAGTGTATATGTAGTGAAGACTAGAGACATGTTGTCTAAGGTGTGTTAAGAGGGTCTCTTGCATGGGGGGACATGAAGACTCTAGAAAATATGCCTCTCCTCTTTTTCTTCCCCATTTGGCCATCCAAATGTATATAATATATATATTATTTCAGGAGAAAGTAAAAGACTGTAAATATGAGTCAATCAATTATATTCATAACACTAATAGAGGGGTCTTTATATAGGCATTACAATGAGAGTCCTTCCATACATAGGATTCCTAGATAAGGTAAGACATCTGATAGGATCCTACTACCTCTAGAAGGATCTAGAACCTTCCATCTATGTATCTATAACCAATATTAGGTAAGACACATCACGAGAATAATAATTCCCAGAAAACTCCCCCTGTGTCGAGCACTAATACAACAATGGTGCAGAAGATGTTGCCTTCATAAAAACCTATTCCAAGCCAAAACAAAACCCCATGGGAAAAAAATAAAGGCTTGATGAGGAAAAGATTGCAACGCACCAAAATAACATGTCATGTATACTCCCCCTGATGTATACACAACGACTCCCCCTGATGAGTACCTCAAATCATAGGAGTCGGATGCCAAGTTGCCCTCACAACTATACCAAGAAAAAACCCAGTGGGAAAAATACCTCTTGGTCTAAGTTGAACAGAAGTACAATGCATCATTTGTATGGATGTTCTCATAGGTCGCCTCGTTAAAAACCTTACCAAGTGAAAACCCAATGGGAAAAAACAAACCTTGGTCTAAGGACAAAAAGAGCGCGACACATCCAAAGTGTAGAGTCGCTAAAGACTTATCCGAAAATCAAGTTTTCTAAAGTCTTGATCTCCATGCACTAAATCAGTCATAACTTCTTCGATCTAATAGGTATCAACAAAACTAGAAGAACTTATGAAAACTAGACACCCATAGATTTCATTCACATACAGTATGTAACCTAGATCGACCTGAGCAAATCACAAAGCTCTATCAAAGTTGACTCAGCAAATTACCGGACATATCATGTCCTACTTTGCAACAATAGTCATATGTCACTCAACATGATGGATGTGATCAAATGGTTGGTTTCCTTGGAAAGTAGACACAAACCTTTCCAATGGTACAAATTTCACCATTTTCCAGCAAGTGAGCTACCCTGTAGGTCATATGGGAGATAGACCAATATATTCAGGGCAAATTAGGGTATCGCTATTCCAGTGTCCTTTTATCGAGATAGAGCGAGCTTCAAGCTTCTTGTCAATCACAGACATTGCGTGAGCGCATCCTAGGCCATCATCACAGTGGCTTTACTGGATTATTACGAATGAGTACATCGAGTCAAACATGAGTACATAATATCGTACTTTTCTCTTAAGACTGCATCATCACTTAAGTGAGCCAAGTCTTATGATGACTTCGACTAATCATCGAGAAGCATATAGGGATTACTTTATCGTCTCTTATGGAAACCGTCGCTTAAATTGCCTTAAACCGATTGATGAATACGCATCATCAAGTGTCCCCAAGATCCTTTCATTCTTAACTTTGGATTTAGCGTAATCTCTTAGTCGCACAAGAGTACATCACTATAAACCCTTAGTTTTACACGCAAAAGCTTCATATCTCTTCCAAATCAAGTATATACTTAGTATGCATTCCCGACAATCACTTGTCGACGCGCTCCATGGTCAGGAGCCACTTGATTTGAGTCTGATCCACCACGAGATCCTTTCATCACTTAACTTAGTTCCCCACTAAGATAAGATTTAACCACAAGATGCACGTCAGTTTTTGGGAAACTATCTAACTGAAAAGATAGTGGATGCTATAACATCTATGACGATAGCACAACTAAGTTTCGTGTCATCGTAGTCTATTCCAGTGCGTTCATGAGAAACCTCGTGCCATGAGGTGAGTTTAACTCCTTATCTCACTCGCATTGACAAAGTATATAGATAGATCTTATCTTTGGAGTGTCGGCACCACTTCAACAAAGGGCTATCACTTTGTTGATACTGGGGTAGCATATATTTCCATTTTAGGCCAAGGCTACAACGTTGTAGATTTTCAACGAAGTATGGTTCGATTAAACTCACATTCCATGTCCTCATGTACCGGCTTTATTCATAGACTACTCTTTATGGATTGACATTAATTGAGGCGTCCCCCAATGATGACTATAATCCAGAATCACATGAGACGGATGAGTCCATTTGATCATATGATCAAGTTTCATGTACCAAACTCGCATACATTCTTAGCGAGACTATTTATCGAACCAAGTGGCATCCCAATACTCTATGAGATCCACGGCCTAGTAACACCATCTACAATAATTTGTGGTGTTACCATATCACCATTTATAGGTGACGAACGTCTATGATCGGACACGATCCTTGCAGACATGTTTACAGCATGTATTTAATCTCATCACTTTAGGGAACTTGGTGAGGCACAATAGGGACAAACTACGACAATTCCAAGTCATTCTACTCGAACATGATCATTCGCATCTCCCCCTAACGACGGGAAGACTGGCTCATCAAAGTGACTTACGAGATCGTCTGCCAAGGTATATTTTAAGTGGACTCTGCGTGAAAGCACACGTCATATTCATCATTTATAACCCATCATAATGTGTTGTGGTGACGCACTTTGGCACATGAACATGTGGACGATAAAGGTTTTTCATTGTTAACGCAATCCAATTAATAAAATGCGTATTGTTACACTCGTAACTAAGCATTTGAATGATGATAGGTATAGGTGAATATGACATGTTGACCTATGCTACATAACCATAGCTACTGGTCTTGAGAATCCAAGAAAACCGCCACCATGCACCACCAGGATCGAACATAAAGAAACGATTGAACCAATGATAAGCTGTTGGTTTTATTGAACCTCTAGTGCTTTCTTGAAGAATTCACTCCCTTCACCAGCCCCAAACACCTCAAAATTTCGTGAGCATGTATAAAAGGGTGTTTAGGATTCCAAACCATCAACCTTGTGGTCAAAAACCGGTCGAAATGACATCAAACTGGTCGTTGGGACGGCTGGTGGTATGTGAAAACTTCATTTAAGTGGTTCACCTCCTTCCAAGTATCCAAATGGCACCAAAATTTGTGAGAAGGTAGCCTTGGATGTTAGGAAGTACTCGTTAAAATTTCACTTTAAGACTTGTTCTACAAGTGGGTGAACCGACCTTTACAATGACTGGTCCGCAAGTTGGACAACCATAAACTCAGGTTTCATCAACTTATCAATCATTGTCAAAGGAACTACATAACATATAAATGTTATTACTTGAGTATGACCATTTGTGAACACCATCATAGAATCATAAGCCGCCCAGGCTAATACTTATGATCATGTATGTATAAGGACTCGGTGAAAAGGGAGGACTCAGCACCATGCTTATGCGAGTCGCTACATTATTCTCTTTAGCATAGGAGGGTGTCATCTCCTAATCGTGCCAAAGAATAGGCTTAAATCAATGAACATGGCTAAGAAGGATCATGGGGGGGGGGGGTCTTTGGCGTCACACATGCTTATGAAAGCAAGACGCGGATGACATAAATATCATCATCGGTCATGAGCCTTGCTCATGACTCCACCAACGTACTTTGGTGTCTTTGATCCAACTAATTTCTTTGTTCAAAGAAAATGATGTCCATAACAATACCGTGGTATGTGGACCATCAAATTGTCTAAACTTTGGACTATTAAAGCATAAATGTGTCAATGTCCCCATACATCTTCTGGTTACAAAAACCAATGTAAGCTGGACCATATTGACTCATGAATATATTTCTTTTTCACGTATCCAATACAAATGATGCATAAGATTTTATTTCTCACAAATCACAGTGAGATGCTATGAGTGATACACTTTGGCATATATGTCATCGAGTCATAACATGGTTCAATTGTTACGGAACATATGTGACTAGAAAACGCCATTCGGCATTCAACAACTTGAGCATTATACCACTCATTGATTGTGATGACCTACTCAACATAGTCACAATGGATTTATAACACGAAATCCAAAAATATTGTGTTCCTTAGAAATAGCTTAATATATACTCAATTTCACTTGCAAGATTTTACAAACATGAGCATAACGAACGCTCTAACAACATAGAGATTTTATACCAGATACGATCAAAATGATCTATCATATTGAGTACATAACATGGCAAGGTTATATGCCTAATGGGCAAAATTACGACACAAGCATGGTGTAAAACTACCATGCATACGCTCGACTTGTTATAAGGGTGCGTATTTTGGGCTTCCCCAAGGAAACTGTTTTTCAACATTTGAAAGGTGATATTTTAGCGTACATTGCATACCAAAAAACTGCATTATCTATAGCAAATTCGGCCAAAAAGAAGTTGAAAAATATGTGTCATAAGACCACTTGCAAATTCAAGATAGGAACCAAGTTGGTTGGGACAAAAGTCAGCACAATCGCTGGAAATAAAATTCCGTGCAGCTTAATCTTTGTTCCCTAAAACAACGATAACTCTCTTGTCAGGAAGGCTATGGACGAACGGTCAGATGTTCTAAAAACTAGACTTCCGTATCTTTCTATCCATATATTGTGTACCACATGGATCATTAAACTCAGATCACAGTGCATGTTTTAATTGGCTGTTTTAGTATTTCCCAAGTTTAGTGAGAAAACAAGGTTGAGAGCATATCCAATGGCATAAGTGTTGATGCAAAAACATGGCAATGATAGCCATATGTGCGTTTAAATGCAGCAGGGTGTTCGATTTCTTATCTCGACTAATGATCCTTTCGGTAACTCCAACTTGGTAGACTTGCAGAGAAAGTAGGAATGTCGGTACAACTAAGGCTGTTTAAAAACCACTAATTCCGTTTGAACTTTCAAAGCATAAACAAATACCAAGGAGGATGCACCTAGTCATGATCAAAGTGTAGACAAAATACACCAAAGTGCATCAAATCAACCAAGTATTTTAATTCTCAATTTGCAAGTATACGTCATAATAGCCATGTTATATGGATGCAACGCGGTGCATCAATATTAAGCATTTTGAACCATGAGACATAATGAATATACCATAACCAACTGTCTTGACCATCCAATAAGATCGACTAAACATAGTCAAATATATAAGGCACATACCTTTATAAATACTCGGAAAAGTATTCGGACCTATAGTCATACGAACTATAATCGAGGTCAACAAATTCATGTATTTACCGCAATATGCCATTGCTTTACATGTTAAAATTCATGAGAATTACTCGTACATTCTTTCATATATCATATTGCAAGGAGAGGGTGCATGACTACACCCACATGCAATATTTTATTTTAATAGGATGAAAGAAGATTGGTCAAGACCAACGTGGTGGTCGCTCAATTCAACGTGACAAATCCGTCACAAATCGATTTTAACCACGACATATCCGTAACAATCGATGTTTATCCCATTTGTACGTCACAAATTCGTGAAATCATGAACAAGTCATAACTTTACCGTTACCGACAATGTTCATTTTATTTAATTGTTGGTTTAAAATGGACAAAACGACGACGTCAAATTGCACCCAAAATGTGGTGTATGCAACAACCATAAATATCGACTTTCAACAATTATCCGTGACTCCCCCAGGACCGTCACACAGTTTACTTCGACATATGAGAGTGATACCACCTTTCATAGTCTCATCCACCGCAAAGTAGCATAGGAGACAAAGAACCCAAATACCCAATTCCCCAAAAAAAATTCCCAAAAAAGAGGATTTGAAAAAACGAGAACTTTACTAAAATATTACGTGGGTACTTGGTTCCGTATTTACTTTGATCCTTGAACGGGATAATAAGTTTGGCTTCTCTCCATATGAGCAACATATTTCCGTGGGTACTCCATTCTATATTTACTTTGATCCTTGAATACGATAAATATGGCTTTTCTCCATATTTTGCACATCATCATGAGCAATATATTTTCCTATATTCACGTAAAACATAAACATGGTAAGATTCATAGGTGTACAAATCAATGAACAAATGAATCATTAATTAGGAAAATATGGAGAGTTGAGAAATACCCGGAAAGACCTACTGGGCTTGATAATAGGCCGAAAAAGGACTCGGGCGCGGCGGTGCAATAGCTCGATATTGGATGAGGCCGGATTTCCAAATTTCCCTATAAAAATGTGCTTCTGTTCGGCAGTAGATTCAATAATCAATATAACAGAGAATCCGATCTGCACCGTTGAATATACAGATATTTGTGTTGGGAAGATTCTGCCAAAATTTCACACTGATCCAACGGTTAACAAATCAGAAAACATGATTTTAGTACGACTGCTGTCCAGAAAATTTACGCGCGGAAATTCTCATTTCTCATTTTTTTCTTTCGTTGGACGATCCGACGGTGCTTCGATCAGATCGGGTCGGATCAAGTCAGCAACCGGATTAACTCAGCAATTTGGGTCAGCAACCGGGTTTGTCCTTCTGGATCGTCAGTCGGGTTCGGGAGTTGGACGGGCGGGCTGCAGTTGGCCCGGGGTTTCACAACGGGAATTAGGATCGGATAAGGTCCGATCTATTGTGAAGAAGGTGACGGGCCGATCTGATTTGGGTCGGGTCGATCGGGCTGGAATCTGAAATCGGAGCAGGAGACAGAGGTAGGTCTCCAGCGGTGGTTCGCGTAAGGGGGGTCACAGAGCGGCGGCGACACAAATACGTCGCAGTGCGGTTGGAGGCGTCGTCTGGCGGCGATTTCAGGTTGGAGGTCGACGGCGTTGCACAGAGAAGACACAGGGGAACGACTGAAATAGGGGGTCGGCTGAAGCAGTGGACAATTTCGGTCGGCGGCGGCTTCGCGGGGGCGGGTTGTGCGACGTCGGACGTCGGGAGAAGAGGGTGGGGGTGCGACGGTCGGTTGAGGAAGGTGACCGGTCGCGGTGGTTCTCGGTGCAGGGAGGCATCGGCCGTGGGGGAGGAGACGGTGATTGGTCGCTGGTCGGGGGGTGGCGACTAGGGTTTTCTGCAGAAAAAAAATTATTCGTTTTCTTTGTTTTTTTTTGGGATTTTTTGTTTTGCTCAGTTGGGAACTATAACACCCCCAAAACCATACGGGATATTACAGCGCCATGGACCCCACGCCGGAACCCACTAAGCTAAAATCCATTTTCAAAAACGTTCAAAAACGCCAAAAACGGCTGGTGATGGTAATGTTTTCAAATATTCACAAAAGTCATTTATAAAGTATCAAATACCATCATGAAAATTTCGTTAAAACATTCAAGGCCAAAATGCCAAAACTCAATTTAGGGAATCGGTTTTACGAAATAATCCAAGTTTACGAAGTACCCAAAAATCCATTTTGAAATGTACCCACGATTTGATAAAAATACCGGAAGACATTTTGAAATATACACACGCAGCGGAAATAAAACAACCAGAAAAGAATACTCGATTCCCAAAATAATGAGCTGTATCATTTATGTTGTACCCTGACTTGATGTATGCTTGTCGCTTGTTGTTGGTCTCCAACGTCCTTCCTGCTGTAGTTTCTAACTGTATTAGTTCATGACTGATGTAGAGCTATGCTGTAGGTATTGAACTTATCAAAACTCCAGGATGATTTATCCCAACAATTTCCGCCTTTTTTATAATACCAAAACCCAATGATTTCTACCTGGGCTAAAAGTTAAACAGCTCAGAGACATGTTCCAAACATAATAAGAACGTAGCACGAACGATTTTACAACTTGATCTATGAACAGCTTGCAGGCACAATCTTACAGCAAACATATACAACATATGGCAAGAACGTAAATAAATGAAGTAAATAAGATTACGAGTTGGAATATTCGAAAAGAACCGCAAGCTATAAGTTATGTCTTCGGGCTCAAAAAGCTATTATAAAACCTTTTTTCGGAGCCGAACAACAAAATGGGCAAGAATCACATCTTCGTGGTGACATACATGGTCCATAGCCCAAATTCCTTCATTTTCAAGTCCATTGAACACTTAAATAGTTTGTTAGAACTCAACGTCTAATCCTCTATCGTTGTATCCAATTTTAATGTCTTACAGAAAGGGTGAGAGATACTGTATTCTTGGGTCCTTCAGCATTCCCCCTTAGATAAAGCATCATATGGCTAGCTATAAGTATGGGTTACTGTATTCTACAATGTTCCCCCTTACTCGCTATATGATACAATGCTAAGTGCGAATTGTTGTACTCTTGGGTCCTAAAGCATTCCCCCTGGGTTGATGCAATATTTGGAACTTAAATACTTACAGTGATTTAGTTTGGCTGTGGAGGCATAGGACCTTTTTCTGGATGATATAGGCTTCATTCAGTTGATATATTTGCCATTTGTAAGCTTTCATGAACTTTCTCAGGCAAGACCATACAATGCATTTCAGGGATGTAGACACCTGCTAGTATTTCTACTAAACTAGCTTTAGAGTGTTGGATTTGATCACACAGCCCTCCAGCCCTAGCTCTAGTGAACTATATTTGATCAATTGGTTCTCAAGCACTTGATTATAGCATATATTCCAGTTCAATCATCTTGTGAATGTCGAGTATTTTTCTGTCCTATATTAATATGTGCGCTCTTATAGCACTTACTCCCTATATCTCATCAATTAGGGCTTTCATCCCTTCACATGCAAACTCATCAATCAAAAGCATTAGTACACGTTCTAATCATAAGATGATCCTATCAAGAATATGATCATGTATGAGTGGGATGAATAAACAAAATATGATCTAAAAAAAATCTAGCTCATTTGAATCATTGTGATTGATCCTATAGAGCCAACGGCTCTAATACCAATTGTTTGTCCCAAAATTCTAAGGAGGGATAGCTCCCGTACTGAATAGCTCAAGAAAGTGTTACGTGCGGAAGCTTTTAGTAAGTAAAATATATGTATTTTAAAGATGTTGTAAACAACAAGCTACTTAAAGTGCTGTAGTTTAAATGCCTACAACAATAGTACAAAGTTTATCAGACTGATGTTCTTAAAAGTGTTTTCTTTAGAGCATTGTTGTAATATAGAAATGGATATGCGTGAGATAATAAATGAAATAAGACAACATGTATACTGGTTCAAAGGTGGGGTAATCCTTCTACATCCACTCTGCAGGAGTAAATTCACTAGCATCAAGGCGTACGCTACTATATGAAACTAGGAACACACGCAAGCTTTATCATTCACACAAATTGATACACGATTGGATACAAAGCAACACCGTTCACACACACTGGTGTTTAACTAGACTTGATTCAACACTCTCCCACACAGGTTTAGTGTCCATGTCCCAACAACTAACAGAGCCCACACATGTTGGTTATTAGTTAGCTTCATGACCTACAAAAGATTGGTTAATTGTCACCAAACAACTCTCTGAACGATTAAGCTCCATCTCTAGAGTGAGGTTGTTCTGAGCTCTAGCTATCACATTTGATCTCATCTTGTCTTTCTTATTGTCCGGACATATGTTATATTTGCACACAAATTTTGTCCCTGTATACTTCAGTCGTTTCTTTTTCACGACTTATGCATGCTTCTTAATTTTTGCGTACTTCATCTTTATATGACTGTATGATAATAGCCGTTCACCAATATGACTATTGAAGGTCAGTGAGATTTATGGCATCCATGAAATCATGGATTAATAGATATAGAAGACTTTGATTTCGTAGCTTTTCATTTGATACACTATTCTCTCTTGGCTGCCAAACTCTACTTTTACCTGGCGCTATTTAATGCGTGTCAAATCCGCATTAAATGCTTTCACACTTGCTCCGACAATTTATGAATAAATATTCATCCAACTAACAGATCTTTGTTGTAGCTTCTTGTGAAGTGATTTGCTGTAGCATTTATATTTCACCTGTAGAGCCTACAGCTCATCGCTGTATCTTTTTTGTTATACCCTGACTTGTTGTGTGCTTGTCGTCGATTGTTGGACTCCAACGTCCTTCTTGCTGTAGTTTCTGACTGTTGTAGACCTATGCTGTATGTTTAGCACTTATCAAAACTCCAGGATGATTTATCCCAATAATTTTCTACTTTTTGATAATATCAAAACCGAATGATTTCTAGCTAGGGTAAAAGTTGAACAGCTCGCAGGCATGTTCCAAACATAATAAGAACGTAGCCCAAAAGATTTTACAAATTGATGTATGAACGGCTAGCAGGCACATTCTTACAGCAAACTTATACAACATATGGCGAGGATGTAATTAAATGAAGTAAATAAGATTACGAGCTGGAATCTTCGAAAAACGCAAGCTGTGACTTATGACTTCGGGCCCAAAATAGCTATTATAACACATTTTTTGAAGCATAATGGCAAAATGGGCAAGACTCACTACTTCGCGGTGACATACATGGTCCAGAGCCCAAATTACTTCATTTTCTACTACATTATCTCTATACTGTTGGATTTGATCACACAGCCATCCATCCATAGGTCCAGGGAACTAGATTTGATCAATCGGTCCTCCAGTGCTTGATTATAACATCTATTCTAGTTCAATAATCATGTGACGGTCAAGCACTTTTCTCTCTTGTATTCATATATGCGCTCTTACAGCAATTACTCCCTGTATTCCATCAATTGGGGATTTCATTCCTTCACATGTAAACTCATCAATCAAAAGCATTAGTACACGTTCTAATCATAAGATGATTATATGAAAAATACGATCATGTAAAAATGGGATGAATAAGCAAAATATGATTTACAAAAAAAAGATCTAGCTCAATTGAATCATTGCGATTGATTCTATAGAGCCACTGGCTCTCATACCAATTCTTTGCCCAAAACTCTATCGACGGATAACTCTCGTCCTAAATAGCTCAAGAAAGAGTTAAATGAGGAATCCATTAGTAAGTACAATGTATGCATTTTGAATATGTTGCATACAGCAAGCTACTTAAAGTGTTCTAGTTTAAACGCCTACATCAATAGTGCAAAGTTTGTCAAATTGATGTTCTTAAAAGTGTTTTCTTTAGAGCATTGCTGTAATATATAAATGGATATGCGTGAGAAAATATATGAAATAAGACAACATTTATAATGGTTCAAAGGTGGGGTAATTCTTTTACATATACTCTGCTCCAAACAGGAGTAAATTCACTAAGATCAAGGCGTACACTACTATATGAAACTAGGAACACATGCAAACTTTATTGTTCACATAGATTGATACATGATTCGATACAAATCAACACTGTTCACACAGACTGGTGTTCAATTGGACTTAAGTCAACACTCTCCCACAAAGGTTAGTGCCCAACTCCCAACAACTAACAGAGTCCACACATGTTGGTTATTAGGTAGCTTCACGACCTACAGAAGATCGAACCCCGGTCAACGCTTGAGAATACAAGCTTGATTATCACAGAATAGCTCTCTGAATGATTAAGCTCTATCTCTAGAGTGAGTTTGTTCTGAGCTTGATATATAGCATTTGAGCTTGTCTTGTCTTTCTTGTCATCCGAACATATGTTAGACTTCCACACCAATTTTGTCCCTGTATACCTCAATAATTTCCTTTTCATGACTTATGCATGCTTGTTTTCTTTTAGGGTACTTCATCTTTATACAGTTGGATGATGATAGCCGTTCAGCAATATGACCGTTAAAGGTTGGTGAGATCTATGACATCCTTGAAATCATAGCTTTATGGATATAGAAGAATTTGCTTTCTCAACTTTTCATTTGATGCAGTACTATCTCATGGCTGCCAAACTCTACTTTTGTCAGGTGCCATTTAATGCGTGTCAGATCTGCATTAAATGCTTTCACACTTGTTCCGACAATTTATTAATAAATATTCATCCAGCTAATGGATCTTTGTTCTAGCTTCTTGAGAAGTGATTTGCTATAACATTTATAATTCACCTGTAGAGCCTATAACTCACCGCTGAATATTTTGTTGTACCCTGACTTGCTGTATGCTTGTCGGCTGCTGTTGGACTCCACCGGTCTTCTTGCTGTAGTTTCTGACTACTGTAGTTTTTGAATGTTGTAGAGCTATGTTATAGGTTTTGCACTTATCACAACTCCAGGAGGATTTATCCCAACAATTTCTCCCTTTCTAATAATGCCAAAACCCAATGAATTCTAACTGGGCTAAAAGTTGAACAGCTCACAGGCATGTTCCAAACATAATAAGAATGTAGTCCAGAAGATTTTCCAACTTGATCTATGAATGGCTAGCAGGCACGTTTGTACAGCAAACTTATACAGTATATGGCAAGGATGTAAATAAATGAAGTAAATAATATTACGAGCTGTAATCTTTGAAAAAGTAGCAAGGTGTAACTTATGACTTCGGGCTCAAAATAGCTATTATAGCACCTTTTTCAAAGCAGAACGACGAAATGGGCAAGATTCATGGCTTCGCGGTGACATATACATGGTCCAGAGCCCAGATTCCTTCATTTTTAGGTCAATTCAGCACTTTAATAGATTGTTATAACTCATCGTCCAATCCTCTATCATTGTATCCAATTTTAATGTCCTACAGCAAGGGTAATAGATACTGTATTCTTGGGTCTACAATAGCCACCCTTAGCTAAAGCATTATATAGCTATAACTACGGGTTACCGTATTGAACAATGTTCCCACTTACTCGATGTATCATACAGTATAACTGCAGATTGCTATACTTTTGGGTCCTACAGCATTCCCCCTGGGTTGTTGCACTCCCTGGAACTTAAATACTTACAGTGATCTTGTTTGGCTGTAGAGGCACAAGACCTTTTTCTTGATGATAGAGGCTTCATTCAGTTGATATATTGCTCATTTGTAAGATTCCATGAACTTTCTCAGGCAAGAAAATACAGTTCATTTCAAGGCTGTAGACACCTGCCGGTATTTCTACTACATTAGCTCTTGAGTGTTGAATTTGATCATCCCTCCAGCACCTAGCTCCAGTGAACTAGATTTGATCAATCGGTCCTCCAGCACTTGATTATAGCATCTATTCTAGTTCAATCATATTGCGAATGTCGAGCTTTTCCTCTCTTATATTCATATGTGCGCTCTTTCAACAATTACTCCATGTACTTCATCAATTGGGGCTTTCATCCTTCACATGTAAACTCATCAATCGAAAGCATTAGTACATGTTCTAATCATAGGATGAGTCTATCAAGAATATGATCATGTAAGAATGATATGAATAAGAAAAATATGATTTAAAAAAAGATCTAGCTCATTTGAGTCATTGCGATTGATTCTATAGAGCCAACGGCCCTAATACCAATTATTGCTCCTGATATTCTATGTTCGGATAGCTCTCGTCCTGAATAGCTCAAGAAATAATTAAGTGCGAAGCTTTTAGTAAGGACACTGTATGCATTTTAAATATGTTTCATACAACAAGCTAGTTAAGGTGTTATAGTTTAAATGCCTACAACAACAGTACAAAGTTGTTAAACAGATGTTTTGAAAGAGTTTTATTTAGATCATTGATGTAATATTGAAAGGGATATACGTGAGAATATATAAAGCAAGATAATATTTATAGTGGTTCGAAGATGGGGTAATCCTTCTACATCCACTTTGCTCTACACAGGAGGAAATTCAATATAATCAAGGCATACACAACTATATGGAACTCGGAACACACGCTTTATCGTTCACACAGATTCATATACGCTTGGATACACAGCAACACAATTCACAAAGATTGTTATTCAACTGGACTTGAGTCAACACTCTCCCACATAGGTTAGTGTCCAAATCCTAATAACTAACACCGCCCACATAGGTTGTTTATTAATTTGCTTCAAGAGCTACACAAAATTGAACACCGGTCAACACTTAAGAATACAAGTTTGATTTTCACCGAATAGCTCTCTGAACGATTAAGATCTATCTCTGGAGTGAGGTTGTTCAGAGCTCGATATATGGCATTTAGGCTCGTCTTGTATTTCTTTTCATCCGGACATATGTTAGACTTTGCACGTCGATTTTGTCCCTGTATACTTCAATCGTTTCCGTTTCACGGCTTATGCATGCTTGGTTTCTTTTAAGGTACTTCATCTTTATACAGCTGGATGATGATAGACGTTCACCAATATGACCGTTGAAGGTTGGTGAGATTTATGACATCCCTAAAATCATGGCTTTATGGATATAGAAGACTTTGCTTTCTGAGCTTTTCATTTGATGTAGTACTCTCTCTTGGCTACCAAACACTACTTTCATCAGGTGGCATTTAATGCTGTAATATCCGCATTAAATGCTTTTGCACTTGCTCCAACAGTTTATGAATAAATATTCTCCAACTAACGGATCTTTATTGTAGCTTCTTGAGAAGTGATTTGCTGTAACATTTATATTTCACCTGTAGAGCCTGTCGCTGAATCTCTTTTGTTGTACCCGGACTTGCGGTATGCTTGTCGTCTGATGTTGGACTCCAATGTTCTTCTTGCTGTAGTTTCTAACTGTTGTAGAGCTATGTTGTAGGTTTTACACTTATCAAAACTCTAGAAGGAATTATACCAACAATATCCCCCTTTTTAATAATGCCAAAACCTAATGAATTCTAACTAGGATAAAAGTTGAACAGCTCGCAGGCATATTCCAAACATAATAAGTACGTAGCCCAAAAGATTTTACAACTTAATCTATGAATGGATAACAAGAATGTTCTTACATCAAACTTATACAGCATATGGCAAGGATGTAAATAAATGAAGTAAATAAGATTACAAGCTGTAATCTTTGAAAAAGATGCAAGGTGTAACTTATGACTTCGGGCTCAAAATAGCTATTATAATTCCTTTTTCAAAGCGGAACAGCGAAATGGGCAAGACTCACTGCTTCGCAGTGACATACATGGTCCAGAGCCCAAATTACTTCATTTCCAGGTCCATTCAGAACTTTAATAGATTGTTATAACTCAGCGTTCAATCCTCTATCATTGTGTCCAATTTTAATGTCCTAAAGCAAAGGTGAGAGATATTGTATTCTTGAGTCCTAAAGCATCCCCCCTTAGCTAAAGTATCATATAGCTATAAATATGGGTTACCATATTCAACATTGTTCCCCCTTATGCGCTGTATCATACAGTATAAATGCGGATTGCTGCACTCTTGGGTCCTACAGCCTTCCCCTTGGTTGATGCACTCCCTCGAACTTAAATACTTACAGTGATTTTGTTTGGATGATAGATGCTTCATTCACTGGATATATTGGTCATTTGTAAAATTCCTTGAGCTTTATCAGGCAAGACCATACAGTTCATTTCATGATTGTTGACACATGCCAGTGTTTCTACTACATTTAGCTCTAGAGTGTTGAATTTGATCAAACAGCCATCCAGCACCTAGCTCCAGTGAATTAGATTTGATCATCCGGTCCTCCAGTACTTGATTATAGCATCTATTACAGTTCAATCATCTTGCAATGTCGAGTGTTTCCTCTCTATATTCATATATGCGCCCTTACAGCAATTACTCCTGCTATTTCATCAATTGGGGCTTTCATCTCTTCAATGTAAACTCATCAATCAAAAGCATTACTACACGTTCTAATCAGGAGATGATTCTATCAAAAATATGATCATGTAATCAAAATATGATTTAAAAAAAAGATCTAGCTCATTTGAATCATTGCGATTGATTCTATAGAGCCAACAGCCCTGATACCAATTCTAAGGATGGATAGCTCTCGTCTTGAATAGTTTAAGAAAGAATCACGTGTGGAAGCTTTTAGTAAGTACATTATATGCATTTTAAAGATGTTGCATAAAACAAGCTGCTTAAGATGCTATAGTTTAAATGCCTACAACAACAGCATAAAGTTTGTTAAACTAATGTTTTAAGAGAGTTTTCTTTAGAGCATTGCTGTAATATCGAAACGGATATACGTGAGAATAAATAAACCAAGGCAAGACTTATAAAGGTTCAAAGGTGGGGTAATCCTTCTACATCCACTCTGCCCCACACAGGAGGAAATTCACTATAATCAAGGCATACACAACTATATGAAACTAAGATCACACATAAGCTTTATCGTTTACATAGATTGATGCGTTTGGCTACACAACAACACCATTCACATAGACTGGTGTTCAAACGGACTTAAGTCAACACTCTCCCGCATAGGTCAGTGTCCAAGTCCCAACAACTAACACTACCACGCAGGTTGTTATTAGTTGGCTCCACGACCTACATAAGATCGAACCCTGTTCAACATTTTAGAATACAAGTTTGATTCTCACCGAATAGGTCTATGAAGGATTAAGCTCTATCTCTGGAGTGAGGTTGTTCTGAGCTCGATATATGGGCTCATCTTGTATTTCTTGTCGTCGGGACATATGTTAGACTTGAACACCAATTTTGTCTCTGTATACTTCAATCATTTCCTTTTCACGACTTATGCATGCTTGTTTTTTAGGGTACTTCATCTTTATACAGCTGGGTGATAATAGTCATTCACCAATATGACCGTTGAAGGTTGATGAGATTTATGATATCCCTTAAATCATGGCATTATGGTTATAGAAGACTTTGCTTTATCAGCTTTTCATTTGATGCAGTACTCTCTCTTGGCTGCCAAACTCACTTTCGCCAGGTGCCAATTATTGCGTGTCAAATCCGCATTAAATGCTTACACACTTGCTCCGACAATTTATGGATAAATATTCTCCAGCTAACGGATCTTTGTTGTAGCTTCTTGAGAAGTGATTTGCTGCAACATTTATATTTCACCTGTAGAGCCTACAACTCACCGCTGAGTCTTTTCTATTGTACCCTGACTTGCTGTATGCTTGTCTTCTGCTGTTGGACTCCAATGTTCTTCTTTTTGTAGTTTCTAACTGCTATAGAGACAGGCTGTAGGTTTCACACTTATCAAAACTCTAGGAGGATTTATCCCAAAAATTTCCCCCATTTTGATAATGCCAAACCCAATGAAGTCTAACTGGGGTAAAAGTTGAACAGCTCGCAGCATGTTCCAAACATAATAAGAATGCAGCCCAAAAGGTTTTTCAACTTGATCTATGAACGTCTAGCAGGCACGTTCTTACAGCACACTTATACAGCATCCGGAAAGGATGTAAACAAATGAAGTAAATAAGATTACAAGTTGTAATCTTTGGAAAAGACGCAAGGTGTAACTTATGATTTCGGGCTCAAAATAGCTATTATAGCACCTTTCCCAAAGCGGAACGGCGAAATGGGCAAGACACACCGCTTCGTGGTGACATTCATGGTCCAGAGCCCAAACTCCCTTGTTTTGAGGTCCATTGAGCACTTTAATAGATTTTTATAACTCGGCTTCCAATCCTCTATCATTATATCCAATTTAAATGACCTAAATCAAGTGTGCGAGATACTGTAGTCTTGGGTCCTACAACATTCCCCCTTAGCTAAAGCATCATATAGTTATAAGTATGGGTTACCATATTCAACATTGTTCCTCCTTACTCGTTGTATTATACAGTATAAGTGCGGATTGCTACACTCTTGGGTCGTACAGCATTCCCCCTAAGTTGATGCACTCCTTGGAACTTAAATACTTACGGTAATTTTTTTTGCTGTAGAGGCACAATATCTTTTTCTGGCTGATAGAGGCTTCATTCACTTGATACATTGGTCATTTGTAAGATTCCATGAACTTTCTTAGGCAAGACCATACAGTGCATTTCAAGGCTGTAGATACATGCTAGTCTTTGTACTACTTTAGCTTCAGAGTGTTGAATTTGATCAAATAGCCCTCCAGCACCTAGCGTTAGTGAACTAGATTTGATCAACTGGTCCTCAAGCATTTGATTATAGCATCTATTCCAGTTCAATCATCTTGAAAATGTCGAGCGTTTCCTCTCCTATATTCATATATGCGCTCTTACAAAAATTACTCACTGTATTTCATCAATTGGGGCTTTCATCCCTTCACATGTAAACTCGTAAATCAAAGTACACGTTCTAATCAAAACATGAGCCTATCAATAATATGATTATGTAAGAATAATAGGAATAAGCAAAATATAATTTAAAAACAAGATCTAGGTCATTTGAATTATTATGATTGGTTCTGTAGAGCCAACGGCCCTAATACCAATTGTTGGTCCCAAAATTCTAAGTACGGATAACTGTCGTCCTGAATAGTTCAAGAAAGAATTAAGTGCGGAAGCTTTTAGTAAGTACACTATATGAATTTTAAAGATGTTGCATACATCAAGTTGCTTAAGGTGTTGTAGTTTAAATGCCTACAACAACAGTACAAAGTTTGTCAAATTGGTGTTTTTAAAAGAGTTTTCTTTAGTGCATTGCTCTTATCGAAATATATATATGTGAGAATAAATAAAGCAATATAAGATTTATAGTGTTTCTAAGGCGGGGTAGTCCTTGTACATCCACTCTGCTCCACACAGGAGGAAATTCACTAGAATCAAGGCATACACAACTATATAAAACTCGGAACCCACGCAAGCTTTATCATTCACACATATTGATACATGCTTGGATACACAGCAGCACCATTATTGGTGTTCAACCGGACTTGAGTGAACACTCTCCCACATAGGTCAGTGTCCAACTCCCAACAACTAACACCGCCAACACAGGTTGTTTATTAGTTGGCTTCACGACCTACACAAGATCGAACCCCAGTCAACACTTGAGAATACAAGTTTGATTGTCACTGAATAGCTCTCCTAACAATTAAGCTCTATCTCTGGAGTGAGGTTGTTTTGAGCTCGATATATGGCATTTGAGCTCGTCTTGTCTTTCTTGTCGTCCGGACATATGTTAGAATTGCACACCAATTGTCCTTGTATACTTCAATGTTTCCTTTTCACGACTTATCCATGCTTGAATTCTTTTAGGGTCTTAATCTTTACACAAGCTGGATGATGATAGTCGTTCACCAATATCAACTTTGAAGGTTGGTGAGACTTATGACATCCCTAAAATCATGGCTTTATGGATATAGAAGACTTTACTTTCTCAGCTTTTCATTTGACGTAGTACTCTTTCTTGGCTGCCAAACTCTACTTTTGCCAAGGGCCATTTAATGATTGTCAAATCCGTATTAAATGCTTTCACACTTGCTCCGACAATTTATGAATAAATATTCATCCAGCTAACGGATCTTTGTTGTAGCTTATTGAGAAGTGATCTGCTGTAACATTTATATTTCACTTGTAGAGCCTATAACTCACCGCTGAATCTTTTATGGTGTACCCTGACTTGTTGTATGCTTGTCGTCTGCTGTTGGACTCTAACGTTGCATTTTAAAGATGCTGCAATTAGAAAGATGCTTAAGGTATTGTAGTTTAAATGCCTACAGCAACAGTGATGCGAATTACGTAATAAGACGAACGTAAATTCGCCGGAAAATGCAGCGGATATATTTTGTTACCTCACAACACTCGTATATGTGTAACACTCGTAAGATATAACCGAAAGTAGGGCAATTCGGCTTACATAAACAAGAACAATATGAATGATTTATCAAACTAGACCTATAGTTTGATAAGATAATCTTTTCTCAAGACCTATTGAGAATCGATTCGATTAAAACTCGAAAACGCGTCGAATTATAACCAAGGTTTTGATGAAAAGCATTCACCAAGAAAACACAAGTGTATTCTTATTTCTTCAACATACAATATCCATAATGAAAGCATCAACAAGACTACTTATAGCATGGTAGTCTTCTTAGCAACTTAGGAATCAAACAAGATCACATGATCTTGAAATGAAAAACAAAACACAAGATAAAATACAAGGGAATCAAATCAAAGGGAGGGGGAATCACACAACAAAATGAATATAAGACACCCCACATAACATGCAAGTCTAATCATGACATGTGAGGAGGAAAAACAACAAAAAATAAAAAAATCAGCAATAATGGCATTTCTTTGATGCCGGACACGGCCGTGCCCGATCGGCACGCGGCGCGCGCATCCGGCAGGGACTCGACCGTGTCGCCTGGCACAGTCGGGTTGGTAGGACAGCGGGATTTGTACTATCCGGAAGAGTGTGACTCGGCCGTGTCGCCTGGCACGGTCGGGTTGTGTCGGCACGGGCCGTGTCGGACGACACGGTCGGGTTCGGTCGGCAGCGAGATTTCATTATCCAGGACACCTCGGCACGGGCCGTGTCGGATGACACGGCCGGATTCGCTCGGAAACGATCGGCCAGTTCCAGCAGGCAGTGATCGGCCAGTTCCGACAGGTGGTGGTCGGCAGTGATCGGCCAGTTCCGGCAGGTGGTGAATTTTCCGGCCGGTGGTGATTTTTCCGGCAGTTCGTCCATTTTCCGGTCGATTGTCGACCTTCCGGCATAGCATGACACGGGCCGTGTTATATGACACGGCTGAGACCGAGACTCCACGTCTTATGTCCGTTTTCTCGCCTAAATACGTAGTAGCCCGTGCATGGCGTGTAGTAAGGTCATTTATATCGATCCTTACTTCGTCTTCTTCATTCATATCAAATGATTCCGTATCATCTCCTCCTCATTTAAAAGGAATTGTCCTCAATTCCGAAATTCCGTCATCATCGATGTAAGGTGAGAGGTCCCCAACATTAAAGGTTGCATGAATCCCATAATCTCCCGGAAGTTCTAATTTGTAAGCGTTGTCGTTCACTTTCGCGATTACTTCAAACGGTCCCTCCGCTCGTGGCATTAATTTGTTCTTACGTTTATTTGGAAATCGCTCTTTCCTTAAATGCAACCAAACCAAATCACCAACTTCGAACAATCTCAGCCTTCTTTGTTTGTTCGACTTTCTTTTGTAATCCTCGTTTATTTCCTTGATTCGATTACGTACTTGCTCGTGTAATTTCATCATCGATTTCAATTTTGATTCCGCATCCTTGTGCACTAACTCGTCACTTGGCAATGGAATTAGATCTAACGGCATGTACGGGTTTAGTCCATAAACTACTTCGAACGGAGAGTGTGCCGTGGCATGAGTAGGAGAACGATTATAAGCGAACTCCGCATGTGCGAGTTTCAAGTCCCAATCCTTCTGTATCTTGCTCACAAGACCACGTAGTAATGTGCCCAACGTTCGATTAGTCACTTCGGTTTGACCGTCCGTTTGTAGATGATGTGACGTGCTAAATAGTAGTTTGGTTCCCACTTTTCTCCACAAGGTGTTCCAAAAATAACTAAGGAATTTTGAGTCCCGATCCGAAACAATCGTTTTTGGAACTCCATGCAATCGTACGATTTCTCGGAAATACAAATCGGCGACGTTACTCGCGTCGTCCGTCTTGTGGCAAGCCACAAAGTGAGCCATCTTTGAAAATCGGTCTACGACAACCATAATAGCATCTCTCCCTCGTTGAGTACGAGGTAAAGCAACAATAAAATCCATTGAGACATCTTCCCACGGTCTTTCCGGAATCGGCAAAGGCATGTATGCTCCCGGTTTGAATGAACTTTTAGCAATATGGCATGCCACACACTTATTAATTATGTCGTGTACATTCACTTGCATCTTCGGCCAATGAAAATGCTCTTTAAGGACCTCCAACGTTTTGGCCGAACCAAAATGACCGGCCAAGCCTCCACCGTGAGCTTCCCGAACTAATAATTCCTGAATCGGGTGTTTGGGTAAACATAGGCGATTCCGTTTGAAAAGGAATCCTTCTTGCAATGTAAACTCTCCAAACGGACCGGATTTACACCGAATGAAAACCTCACCAAAATCCACATCCCCATCATAATACTCCTTCAATGCTTCGAACCCAAGCAACCGAATGTCAAGAGTAGAGAGCAAGGCATACCGCCTAGACAAAGCATCCGCCACAACGTTGCTCTTGCCATCTTTGTACTTCGATGAAAAGTGGAATGATTGCAAGAATTCCACCCATTTAGCATGTCTCGGACTCAACTTTAGTTGGCCGTTGATATATTTCAAGGACTCATGATCCGAATGTAGGATGAAATGTTTCGGCCGAAGGTAATGGCTCCAATGATCAAGAGCTCTCACAATGGCATAGAACTCCTTGTCATAAGTACAATAGTTGAGTCGAGCCCCACCCAATTTCTCCGAAAAGTAGGCAATTGGTCGCCTCCCTTGGACGAGGACCGCCCCAATACCCACTCCACTTGCATCACATTCTACCTCGAAAGGTTGTGAAAAGTCGGGTAAAGCCAAGATAGGTGCTTCACACATTTTCGCCTTCAATTTTTCAAACGCCCCTTGGGCAGCCCCGTTCCATATAAACGGTCCCTTTTTCAAGCATTCCGTTATCGGACTAGAAATGGTACTAAAGTCTCGTATGAACCTCCGATAAAATGAAGCAAGTCCGTGAAAGGATCGGACTTCCGTGATGGTTTTAGGCGTAGGCCAAGATTTAATCGCCTCGATCTTGGTTTGATCAACCGACACTCCTTCTTTAGAAACGATGTAGCCAAGAAAGGCTACACTCTCGACTAGAAACGAACACTTCTCCTTTTTCCCATAAAGTTTTTGATCCCTAAGGATCTCAAAGACTTTCCTCAAGTGCCAGGTATGCTCTTGCAATGATCGACTATAAATTAAGATGTCGTCCAAGTATACGACGACAAATTTTCCCAAAAATGGCTTAAGTACCTCATTCATTAATCGCATGAAAGTACTTGGCGCATTTGTAAGGCCAAAGGGCATGACGAGCCATTCATATAATCCATGTTTTGTCTTGAAAGCCGTTTTCCATTCATCTCCTTCCCGCATGCGAATTTGATGATAGCCGCTTCTCAAATCAACCTTCGAAAAAATCACCGAACCATGCAACTCGTCCAACATATCATCAAGTCTCGGAATTGGTAACCGATATTTGATGGTTATGTTGTTCACGGCTCTACTATCTATACACATCCGCCATGACCCATCCTTCTTTGGAACAAGTAAAACCGGAACCGCACAAGGGCTCAAACTTTCTCGAACGTACCCGCGGTTCATTAGCTCCTCGATTTGTTTTTGCAACTCCTTTGTCTCCTCGGGGTTACATCGATAGGCGGCCTTGTTAGGGAGTGATGCACCCGGTACAAGGTCGACTTGGTGTTCAATCCCACGTAAGGGTGGCAAACCCGGCGGTAAGTCTTCCGGGAAGACATCCGCAAATTCTTGTAGCAAGGTATCGATATCTCTCTTGCCTTGCACAATCACGTCAACATCTCGTGTTTCTTTAATCATCAATAAATACACACGCTCGCCATTGTCCATAGCGTGTCTCACCTCTTTCTCACTAGCAAACATGTTAAGCTTTGGTTTCTCCATTTGATTAGAACTCATCGATCGAATGGCTTGGGGTGCCATCGGTTTAAGCACAATCCTCTTGCCTTTATCTCGTAATTCATATTCGTTACTCCTTCCTCGATGCAAAATATCTCGGTCGAACATCCATGGTCGTCCCAAAAGTACGTGGCATGCGTCCATTGGGAGTACGTCACATAACACATCGTCTCCATATGATCCCATGGTTAAGTTGACCCGTACTTGTCTCGTCACCTTCACTTTGCTTCCATCATCGAGCCAATGTAAAGCATACGGTCTCGGGTGAGCCGTAGTAGTTAGCCCGAGCTTGGTGACCATCTCGTTTGATGCTACATTCGTGCAACTCCCTCCGTCTATTATCAAGCTACACCACTTTTCTCCGACTTTGCATTTGGAATGAAAGATTTGGTCTCTTTGCTCCGTATCACTTGGAACGATTTTGGTATGTAGTGCTCGAAGCACTAGAGTAGTATCATATTCCGGAGCGTCATAAGTCTCGCAATCCTCATTCTCTTCCTCGGCCTCCATGTTAAATACGTCACCAAGGCCTTCCTTCTCGTCCTCGACCAAAAGTTCGTCTCGGACCGCAAGAGCTTCTCTTAAAGTGACCACCCGTTTATTTGGACATGCATTTTGATAGTGACCAAAGCCTTGACATTTAAAACATCGCACTTTAGCCAAGCTCGTTTCCTTGGAAACGTGGGGAACCTTCGGGGCCGGGGTAGGGACTTGAAAAGGTACGGTAGGTTTCGTAGTCGAACTTGAGCCGGCACTTGTATTTCCGAATTTGTATGGGAATTCGGGTTTGGTAAACTTCAATTTGTTTTGAGCTTCAATTTTTATGCATAGCCCGCATAAAGTGTCAAAATCTCCGTATGGGTATAATTCCACCGTATTTGAAATGTTTCGGTTTAGACCACGTAAGAAACGTGACATTCGTTGTTCTTCATTTTCTTCAAGTTCTCCCATTAAGGCCAAGCCTTCAAATTCTTCGATATATTCTTCCACACTTAGTTTCCCTTGTACAAACTCCGCAATTTTTCGGTACAAGGTTAACCGATGTGATGTCGGGACATACCTTTACGTAGTTTTTCTTCAAAGAATCCCAAGAACGGATTTTCTCTTTTCCCGCACGAGCTCGTTGTGTTTTCATTCCCTCGAACCATAAGGAAGCGCCCTTCCCTAACTTGAGAATTGCATATTTGCAACGTTTCTCATCGTTAAGGTGCTTGAAGTCGAACATACATTCAATCTTCCTCTCCCATTCCAAGTAAACTTCGGGATTAGTACCTCCGACAAATTCCGGAAGTTCATTAACTTTAAATTCATCCACATGACGCGGTGAATGTGCATCATATCCTCCTCTTCTTGCTTGAAAACGTGGTTCTTGCATGCTGTGTAGTGCTTCACGTAGTTTCTCCATGAAATCGTCGGAAAAATCCATGATAAGATATTTTTGATAAGAAAATCGCCAATAGAGATTCGCCAAGGAAGTAACCTTGGGCTCCGATGCCACTAATGATACGAATTACGTAATAAGATGAACGTAAATTCGCCGGAAAATGCAGCGGATATATTTTGTTACCTCACAACACTCGTATATGTGTAACACTCGTAAGATATAACCGAAAGTAGGGCAATTCGGCTTACATAAACAAGAACAATATGAATGATTTATCAAACTAGACCTATAGTTTGATAAGATAATCTTTCTCAAGACCTATTGAGAATCGATTCGATTAAAACTCAAAAGCGTCGAATTATAACCAAGGTTTCGATGAAAAGCATTCACCAAGAAAACACAAGTGTATTCTTATTTCTTCAACAGACAATATCCATAATGAAAGCATCAACAAGACTACTTATAGCATGGTAGTCTTCTTAGCAACTAAGGAATCAAACAAGATCACATGATCTTGAAATGAAAAACAAAACACAAGATAAAATACAAGGGAATCAAATCAAAGGGAGGGGAATCACACAACAAAATGAATATAAGACACCCCACATAACATGCAAGTCTAATCATGACATGTGAGGAGGAAAAACAACAAAAAATAAAAAAATCAGCAATAATGGCATTTCTTTGATGCTGACACGGCCGTGCCCGATCGGCACGGTCGCGCAGCGCATCTGGCGGCGAGGGACTCGGCCGTGTCGCTGGCACGGTCGGGTTGGTCAAATGGATTTGTACTATCCGGAAGAGTGTGACTCGGTCGTGTCGCACTGCACGGTCGGGTTGTGTTAACGCAGGCGTGTCGGACGACACGGTCGGGTTGATCGGCGGCGAGATTTCATTATCCAGACACCTCGGCACGGGCCGTGTCGGATGACACGGCCGGATTCGCTCGGCAACGATCGGCCCGATTCAATGACGGTGATCGGCGATTCCGGCAGGTGGTGGTCGGCAGTGATCGGCCAGTTCCGGCAGGTGGTGAATTTTCCGGCCGGTGGTGATTTTTCCGGCAGTTCGTCCATTTTCCGGTCGATTGTCGACCTTCCGGCATAGCATGACACGGGCCGTGTTATATGACACGGCTGAGACCGAGACTCCACGTCTTATGTCCGTTTTCTCGCCTAAATACGTAGTAGCCCGTGCATGGCGTGTAGTAAGGTCATTTATATCGATCCTTACTTCGTCTTCTTCGTTCATATCAAATTATTCCGTATCAAACAGTACAAAGTTTGTCAAACTAATATTTTTAAAAGAGTTTTCTTTAGAGCATTACTCTAATATCAAAATGGATATACGTTGGAATAAATAGAGCAAGACAAGATTTATAGTGGTTTGAAGGTGGGGTAATCCTTCTATATCCACTCTGATCCACACAAGAGGAAATTCACTAGAATTAAGGCATACACAACTATATGAAACTCGGAACACATGCAAGCTTTATCGTTCACACAGATGGATACATGCTTGGATACACAGCAACATAGTTTATTGGTGTTCAACTGGACTTGAGTCAACACTCTCCCACACAGGTCAATGTCCAACTCCCAACAACTAACACCGCCTACACAGGTTGTTTATTAGTTTTCTTCACGACCTACACAAGATCGAACCTGGTCAAGACTTTAGAATACAAGTTTGATTCTCACCGAATAGCTCTCTAAACGATTAAGCTCTATCTCTGGAGTGAGGTTGTTCTGAGCTCGATATATGGGCTCGTCTTGTATTTCTTGTCGTTCGTACATATGTTAGACTTGAACACCAATTTTGTCTCTATATACTTCAATCGTTTCCTTTTCACGACTTATGCATGCTTGTTTTTTTAGGGTACTTCTTCTTTATACAACTGGATGATAATAGTCATTGACAAATATGACCGTTGAAGGTTGATGAGATTTATGATATCCCTCAAATCATGGCATTATGGTTATAGAAGACTTTGCTGTTGTACCCTAACTTGTTGTATGCTTGTCTTCTGCTATTGGACTACAATGTTCTTCTTTCTATAGTTTCTAAATGCTATAGAGATAGGCTGTAGGTTTTGCACTTATCAAAACTCTTGGAAGATTTATCCCAAGAATTTCCCCCTTTTTGATAATGCCAAACCCAATGAATTCTAACTGGGCTTAAAGTTGAACTGCTCGCAAGCATGTTCCAAACATAATAAGAATGCAGCCCAAAATGTTTTTCAACTTGATCTATGAACGTATAGCAGGCACATTCTTGCAGAAAACTTATACAACATCTGGAAAGGATGTAAACAAATGAAGTAAGTAAGATTACAAGATGCAATCTTTGAAAAAGACGCAAGGTGTAACTTATGATTTCGGGCTCAAAATAGCTATTATAGCACCTTTTTCAAAGCGGAACGGCAAAATGGGCAAGATTCACTGCTTTGCGGTGACATTCATGGTCCAGAGCCCAAACTCCCTTGTTTTGAGGTTCATTGAGCACTTTAATCGATTTTTATAACTCGGCTTCCAATCCTCTATGATTATATCTAATTTAAATGTCCTAAATCAAGTGTGCGAGATACTGTAGTCTTGGGTCCTACAGCATCCCCCCCTTAGCTAAAGCGTCATATAACTATAAGTATGGGTTACCATATTCAACATTGTTCCTCCTTACTCGCTGTATCATACAGTATAAGTGCGGATTGCTATACTCTTGGGTCCTACAACATTCCCCTTAGGTTGATGCACTCCTTGGAACAGAAATACTTACGGTAATTGTTTTGGCTGTAGAGGCACAATATCTTTTTCTGGATGATAGAGGCTTCATTCACTTGATATATTGGTCATTTGTAAGATTCCATGAACTTTCTTAGGCAAGACCATACAGTGCATTTCAAGGCTGTAGATACATGCCAGTATTTCTACTACTTTAGCTTCAGAGTGTTGAATTTGATCAAATAGCCCTCCAGCACCTAGCGTTAGTGAACTAGATTTGATCAACCGATCCTCGAACATTTGATTATAGCATCTATTCCAGTTCAATCATCTTGCAAATGTCGAGCGTTTCCTCTCCTATATTCATATATGCGCTCTTACAACAATTACTCATTGTATTTCATCAATTGGGGCTTTCATCCCTTCACATGTAAACTCATAAATGAAAGTACACGTTCTAATGAAAACATGAGCCTATCAAGAATATGATTATGTAAGAATAATAGGAATAAGCAAAATATAATTTAAAAACAAGATCTAGATCATTTGAATTATTATGATTGGTTTTGTAGAGCAAACATCCCTAATACCAATTGTTGGTCCCGAAATTCTAAGTACGGATAACTCTCGTCCTGAATAGATCAAGAAAGAATTAAGGGCGGAAGCTTTTAGTAAGTACACTGTATTAATTTTAAAGATCAAGCTGCTTAAGGTGCTGTAGTTTAAATGCCTACAACAACATACAAAGTTTGTCAAACTGGTGTTTTTGAAAGAGTTTTCTTTAGTGCATTACTCTTATCGAAATGGATATACGTGAGAATAAATAAAGCAATATAAGATTTATAGTGGTTCGAAGGTGGGGTAGTCCTTGTACATCCACTCTGCTCCACACAGGAGGAAATTCACTAGAATCAAGGCATACACAACTATATGAAACTCGGAACCCACGCAAGCTTTATTGTTCACACATATTGATACACGCTTGGATACACAGCAACACCGTTCACACATATTGGTGTTCAACCGGACATGAGTGAACACTCTCCCACATAGGTCAGTGTCCAACTCCCAACAACTAACACCGCCAACACAGGTTGTTTATTAGTTGGCTTCACGACCTACACAAGATTAAACCCCAGTCAACACTTGAGAATACAAGTTTGATTGTCACTGAATAGCTCTCTGAACAATTAAGCTCTATCTCTGGAGTGAGGTTGTTTTGAGCTCGATATATGGCATTTGAGCTCGTCTTGTCTTTCTTGTCGTCCGGACATATGTTAGAATTGCACACCAATTGTCCTTGTATACTTCAATCATTTTCTTATCACGAATTATCCATGCTTATTTTCTTTTAGGGTCTTCATCTTTATACAAGCTGGATGATGATAGTCGTTCACCAATATGAACGTTGAAGGTTGGTGACACTCCCTGAAATCATGGCTTTATGGATATAGAAGACTTTGCTTTCTCAGCTTTTCATTTGATGTAGTACTCTTTCTTGGCTGCCAAACTCTACTTTTGTCAAGTGCCATTTAATGAGTGTCAAATCCGTATTAAATGCTTTCACACTTGCTTCGACAATTTATGAATAAATATTTATCTAGCTAACGGATCTTTGTTGTAGCTTCTTGAGAAGTTATCTGCTGTAACATTTATATTTCACCTGTAGAGCCTACAACTCACCGCTGAATCTTTTATGTTGTACCCTGACTTGCTGTGTGCTTGTCGTCTGCTGCTGGACTCTAACGTTGCATTTTAAAGATGCTGCATATAGAAAGCTGCTTAAGGTGTTGTAGTTTAAATGCCTACAGCAACAGTACAAAGTTTGTCAAACTGATATTTTTAAAAGAGTTTTCTTTAGATCATTACTCTAATATCGAAATGGATATACGTTGGAATAAATAGAGCAAGACAAGATTTATAGTGGTTCGAAGGTGGGGTAATCCTTCTACATCCATTCTGATCCACACAGGTGGATTCACTAGAATCAAGGCATACACAACTATATAAAACCTGGAACACATGCAAGCTTTATCGTTCACACAGATGGATACATCTTGGATACACAGCAACATAGTTTATTGGTGTTCAACTGTACTTGAGTCAACACTCTCCCACACAGGTTAATGTCCAACTCCCAACAACTAACACCGCCTACACAGGTTGTTTATTAGTTGGCTTCATGACCTATACAAGATCTAACCCCGGACAACACTTGAGAATACAAGTTTGATTGTCACTGAATATCTCTCTGAACAATTAAGCTTTAGCTCTAGAGTGAGGTTGTTCTGAGCTCGATATATGGCATTTGAGCTCGTCTTGTCTTTCTTGTCATTCGGACATATGTTAGACTTGCACACCAATTTTGTCCCTGTATACTTCAGTCATTTCCTTTGTCATGACTTATGCATGCTTGTTTTCTTTTAGGGTACTTCATCTTTATACAGCTGGATAATGATAATCGTTCACCAATATGACCGTTGAAGGTTGGTGAGATTTATGGCATCCCTCCAATCATGGCTTTATAGATATAGAAGGCTTTGCTCTCTTAGCTTTCCATATGATGTAGTACTATCTCTAGGCTGCCAAACTCTTCTTTCGTCGGGTGCCATTTAATGCATGTCAAATCCACTGTAAATGCTTTCACACTTGCTCTGACAATTTATGAATAAATATTAATCTAGGTAACGGATCTTTCTCGTGGCTTCGTGAGAAGTGATTTGCTGTAGCATTTATATTTCACATGTAGAGCCTACAACTCACTGCTGAATCTTTTTTGTTGTACCTTGCCTTGATGTATGCTTGTCGTCTACTATTGGGCTACAACGTTCTTCCTTCTGAGTTTCTAACTGCTGTAGTTTCTTACTGCTGTAGAGATATGTTGTAGGTTTTGCACTTATCAAAATTCTAGGAGGATTTATCCCAACAATCTACCCCTTTTTGATAATGCTAAAACTCAATGAATTCTATATGGTCTAAAAGTTGAAAATCTTGCCGGCATGTCCAGAAAGAAGAAGAATTGAGCCCAAAAGATTTTACAATTTGATCTATGAACAGCTAGTAGGCACGTAGTAACAGCAAACTTATACAGCATATGGCAAGGATGTAAATATATGCAGTAAATAAGATTACGAGCTACTCCCTCCATCCACGAAATGAGTACCCATTTGTGGACGGCACGAGTTTTAAGAAAGGTATTGAGTGTGGTATTGGTGGAATAATTAAAGAGTAACAAAGTGGGTATTAATTAAAGTGTTATGTGGGGTACACTTGACAAAAAAGGAAATGGATACTCATTTCGTGGACGGACGAAAAAGGAAATACGGGTACTCATTTCGTGGACGAAGGGAGTATAATATTTGAAAAAAATGCAAGGTGTAACTTATGACTTCAGGCTCAAAATAGCTATTATAACACTTTTTTCAAACCGGAACGGTGAAATGGGCAATATTAACTGCTTCGCGGCTAGTACAAGTATGTCGAATATGAAACATAATATTTCTCGACAATAAAGTAAATGTAATCATCATTTCATCAACTCGAGACTAGTATTCCGTAATAACTAGATCTCATAGCATTTCATGTCAATACACACGTGATTAACCATGGAACCACACCAGAAGCAACGGAACCCTCCGAGGCCCCGTCGGATCCTCCCAGAGTGGTTAACCCAAAAATATTCATGAAACCGCACCAAAGGCAACGAAACCCTCCGAGGACCCGTCGGTCCGTCCCAGAGTGAATATATACAATCACACAATTCAAATACCTCACCTTCAAAGTCTAGAATATACAATCATAAACATATACTTGCCTTTGAGACATTAGAACCGAAGTGAAATTGGTATTCAAGCTTGAGAGGTCCAAGAATGCACTTCCGGCCTAAAGGAGTCGTAAGGAAATACGATAATCAATCATCAATACTCAATTCTCAAGGAAGACACCCGAAACCCCCCTTTTACGATTCATAAATCTTCAAAATATTCACATAGAGGTTGGAAATCATCTAAACCCACTCCACTACAAGTAATACATAAAAATATTCGGATAATTGTAAGGGAAACGTGGGTACAGGGTAGATACATCATAATCTCAAGGATTTCGAGCTTCAAAACGGATAAATTAGACGGATCTAAGAAAAATCCCCAAAAATTCTCCAAACTAGGGTTCTAAGGAATTTACCTTGATTCGGAGAGAAGGAATGGATTAGATGTTGTAAAATCCTTGTTATACAACTAAAGATGGTGATGAAGGATGAAGAGTTGTTCCAAATCGCCTCAGGATCGCCTCTATTGCATGCTCTCGTTTGAAATGTGGGAAATGAGAAGGAAATGACGAAGAAGGCGGATGACCTAGGTTATATACTGGGTTGAATTAGCATGCCCTAATTTTGATATATAGCGCGCGCTAATGGGGCCACCCGGTAGTCCAGTAGCCTCTGGCATGCGGCGATAGCATGCGCTAACAATAGCATTGCGTACGTTAGCTGCTACCATGTAGAAATTGCGCACCCACTGCCCAACTGATACGAATTACGTATGTAAGTGTACGTAATGCGTATGAAATACAACGGAAGATTAACAAGTATCAAAGTATCACTTGAAATTTACTAAGGGTGACCGAATTTTAATGGAGTTCGGCCGTGAGGTAGTAGTGTATACGGATTTGGATGTGTTTTATCGAACTAGACCTATAACTCGATAAAAGTAATCTCTCCTCAAGACCTATTGAGAATTGATTAAGTTAAAATCTCGAGACGCGTCGAAACAATAACTAAAGTTTGTTGAACTCGTTCAACGTATATTTCAAAGAAATACAAGGTTTATTACTTTCAAGATATGTTACAATCACCAAATGGACTACTATATATAGTAGTATACAAGGATAATGATACAAAAACAATAAGAAAAAAACGAAAATGCAAGTCTCCATCCCTTAGCATGTTCGGCCGATTCTTCAAGGTGGGGAAGGCAAGATTTTGGACAATCTTCAAGTATCTTGGAATGTAGTGTGTATGACTTTGACATGTTGAAAAAAGACTTGATGAAAGTCTTTATCCATGGGAGATTTCGCCGATTTTGTGGGGAGGATTGGGAGATTTATTTAGGACATGATCTTCATGGATCTTGATAAGATATGAAGATGGGGTCTTTTATTTTGTCTTGGCCGATTTTCAAACAAGGTGGGGAAGGAGGTGATCTTCACTTATCTTGTGAAAGATATGAAGACAAAGGGTCCCTTTCAAGCATATTTTGGCCGATCTTCATGCTTTCGGACCGATTCCGTAGGCGAGTTTTACGTTACTCCTGTTCCGATTAACAACGTAACTCCAATCCGCGTATTCTTTTCTCCCAAGTATAATGATGCATGGCCATGCGGATTTGTATCGTCGTGGATGTCGATTTTTATTGGAGCTTCTTCGATTGGAATATTAAATATCGTATCATTCCCTCCTTCTTTGAAAGGAATTGACCTCAATTCCGTAATGCCATCGTCGTCAAGGTAGGGCGAGAGATCACCTACGTTGAATGTCACGTGTACTCCGTATTCGCCCGGAAGTTCGACTTTGTATGCGTTGTCGTTCACTTTTTCCACAATTTTGTACGGACCTTCGGCTCTCGGCATCAATTTGTTCTTCCGTTTGCTTGGGAATCTTTCTTTTCTCAAATGTATCCAAACTAAGTCGCCAACATCAAATAATCTTGCTTTTTTATTTTTGTTCGACTTCCGTTTGTATATTTCATTTACTTCTTTAATCCGTTCCCGTATCTTTTCATGTAACTTCACCATTGATTTGAGTTTTGCTTCGGCGTCTTTGTGAACCAACTCGTTGCTCGGCAAGGGAATCAAGTCCAAGGGCAAGTGCGGATTTAATCCGTATACTACTTCGAAAGGTGAATGGGCCGTGGCATAACCGGGTGATCGGTTGTATGCAAATTCCGCATGAGCAAGTTTAACGTCCCAATCCTTCTGTGTTTTATTTACCAATCCTCGCAATAATGCTCCCAAGGTTCGATTAGTTACCTCGGTCTGTCCATCGGTTTGTGGGTGATGTGAAGTACTGAATAGGAGTTTAGTACCCACTTTTCTCCATAAAGTATTCCAGAAGTAACTCAGAAATTTGGAATCTCGATCCGACACGATAGTTTTTGGAACTCCGTGTAAACGAACTACTTCCCGGAAGTACAAGTCCGCCACATTGCTTGCATCATCGGTTTTGTGGCATGCTATAAAGTGAGCCATTTTCGAAAAACGGTCGACGACCACCATGATCGAGTCTTTGCCTCGTTCAGTACGAGGTAAAGCCACAATAAAATCCATCGAGACATCCTCCCATGGTCGTAACGGTATTGGCAACGGCATGTATGTACTCGATTTGAACGAACTTTTCATCATGTGACAAGTTACGCATTTACTCACGATTGTGCTTACGTCACCATACATCTTTGGCCAAAAGAAATGTTCTTTTAGCACTTCTACAGTCTTGGTCGAGCCGAAGTGACTGGCTAGTCCTCCTCCGTGCGCCTCCCGAACTAGCAATTCCCGAATTGTATGTCTCGGCACACATAATTTATTCCCCTTGAAGAGAAAGCCATCCTGTAACACAAATTCCTCGTACGGGGCTGTTTTACAACGGTTAAAAATTTCCCCGAAGTCCAAATCGTCGTTGTAATGATCTTTCAAAGTCTCGAATCCCAACAAACGAACATCTAGCATCGACAGTAAGGCATACCGTCTTGATAGTGCATCCGCCACTATATTACTCTTCCCGTCTTTGTACTTGGATGAAAAGTGAAAAGATTGTAAAAATTCCACCCATTTTGCATGCCTCGGGCTTAGCTTACTTTGTCCGTTGATGTATTTCAACGACTCGTGATCCGAAAAGACGAAATGTTTCGAACGTAGATAATGACTCCAATGATCGAGTGCTCTCACGATAGCATAGAACTCCTTGTCGTAAGTACAATAATTCACTCGGCGCCACTTAATTTCTCCGAAAATAGGCGATGGGACGGCCTCTTTGAATAAGTATCGCCCGATTCCAACTCCGCTAGCGTCGCATTCCACCTCAAACGGTTGTGAAAAATCGGGTAACGTCAAAATCGGCGCTTCACATAATTTTCCCTTTAAATTTTCAAAAGCCTTTTGGGCCGCCTCGTTCCATGCAAAGGTTCCCTTTTTTAGACACTCCGTGATCGGACTGGAGATGGTGCTAAAGTCCCGTATGAATCGTCGGTAAAAAGAAGCGAGGCCATGAAATGATCGTACCTCCGTGATTGTCTTTGGGGTCGGCCACGACTTGATTGCCGCGATCTTCTCTTGGTCGACCGAAACTCCATCTTTCGAAACAACATAGCCGAGAAAGACAAGACTCTCGACTAGAAAAGTACACTTTTCCCGCTTTCCGTAAAGTTTCTGTTCCCTTAGCGTCTCAAATACGTGCCGCAAATGTTCGAGATGTTCCTCTAAGGATCGACTGTAGATCAAAATGTCGTCTAGGTATACAACAACAAACTTTCCCAAGAAAGGTTTGAGAACCTCGTTCATCAACCTCATAAAAGTGCTCGGGGCGTTCGTGAGGCCGAATGGCATCACAACCCATTCGTAAAGTCCATTCTTTGTTTTAAACGCCGTCTTCCATTCGTCTCCCTCTCGCATGCGGATTTGGTAGTATCCGCTCCGTAAATCAACTTTGGAAAATATAACCGAGCCATGTAACTCGTCCAGCATGTCGTCTAGTCTCGGGATGGGGAACCGATACTTGATGGTGATGTTATTCACGGCTCTACTATCAATACACATTCGCCATGCTCCGTCTTTTTTTGGTACAAGTAGAACTGGAACCGCACACGGACTTAAACTTTCTCGGACATATCCGTGGTTCATGAGTTCATCAATTTGACGTTGTAGTTCTTTGGTTTCTTCGGATTACAACGATACGCCGCTTTGTTCGGTAATGGAGCTCCCGGTATAAGATCAATCTGGTGTTCAATTCCGCGGATAGGTGGTAATCCTATCGGCAAGTCTTCGGGGAATACGTCCGAAAACTCGTGTAATAGTGCATCTATTTCTTCCTCATGGTGCGATTTGGTGGCAAGATTTCGGACCTCTTTGATCATCATCAAATAAACACGTTCGCCATCGTCAATGGCGTGTTCGACTTCTTTCTCGTTTGCAAACATCGTAAGTTTCGGTCCTTCAACTTTTTTCGAACTCATCGTCCGGATAGCTTGAGGTGACATAGGTTTAAGAACAATTTTTTTACCTTTGTCACGTAACTCATACTCGTTACTCCTCCCTCGATGTAGTACGTCCCGATCAAATAACCAAGGTCTTCCTAATAACACGTGACATGCGTCCATCGGTAGTACATCGCATGTAATATCATCGCCATACGAACCCATGGTGAGTCCGACCTTCACTTGCCTTGATACTTTCACCTTGTTTCCATCATCGAGCCAATGGAGTGCATACGGCTTAGGATGGGCCGTGGTGATCAAGCCGAGTTTTGAGACCATCTCGCTTGATGCCACGTTTGTACAACTTCCACCGTCAATGATCAAGCTACACCATTTATCTCCGATACGACACTTCGTGTGGAAGATTTGGTCTCGTTGTTCTTCGTCACTTGGGGCGGCCTTCGTTTGTAACATGCGAAGGACGAGGTTCGTGTCATAGTTTGGGGCATCGTATGCCTCGCATTCTTCTTCTTCTTCGTCAGCTTCTAAGTTAAAAACGTCTCCAACTCTTTCTTCTTCGGCTAGTAATTCCTCTCGGGCGGCTATGGCTTCTCGTAACGTCACAATCCTCCGATTTGGACAAGCACTTTGATAGTGTCCAAATCCTTGACATTTGAAACACCGGACTTTAGATAGGCTTGTTTCTTTTGGTGTGATAGGAGTTTTGGAATGGTAGTAACGGGTTGGCTTGTGGTGACAGCTTTTGGAAACGAAATGGAACTCGCGCCAAAGTTGGTATTTCCGTATTTAGGTGGGAATTCGGGTTTAGAGAGTTTTGTTTTGTTTTGATTTTCCAACTTTATGCAAAGTCCGCATAAAGTATCAAAGTCGGAATAGGGGTAGAGTTCCACGGAATTAGCAATATTTTTGTTCAAACCTCGTAGGAAACGGGACATCCGCAATTCTTCGCTTTCTTCAAGTTCTCCCATCAAGGATAAGTTTTCAAACTCCTCGATGTACTCCTCGACACTTAGCTTTCCTTGCGTGAGGTCAGAAATTTTTCGATACAAGCTTAACTTGTGTGTAGCCGGGACATATCTTTTTCGTAGTTTCCTTTTTAGGGAATCCCACGAACGTATCTTCTCCTTCCTAAGACGAATTCTTTGTGTCTTCATTCGCTCAAACCAAAGGGAAGCTCCCTTTCCAAGTTTGAGAATCGCGTACTTGCAACGCACCTCGTCATTGAGATCCTTGAACTCAAACATTCGTTCAATTTTTCTTTCCCACTCCAAATAAACCTCGGGATCGGTGCCGCCTACGAACTCCGGAAGTTCGCTGGTCTTGTATTCATCCGCATGTCGTGGTGCATGCATGGTGTCAAGTCCTCGTCGTGCATGGATTCTGGGCTCCGGTAAGCCGCGAAGGACGTCACGTAGTTGTGCTACTTCTTCATCGGTGAAAGCCATCTTCTTGAGTAATGTCGAGAACTGTGAGACAAATGTCTCCGATACCACTTATGATACGAATTACGTATGTAAGTGTACGTAATGCGTATGAAATACAACGGAAGATTAACAAGTATCAAAGTATCACTTGAAATTTACTAAGGGTGACCGAATTTTAATGGAGTTCGGCCGTGAGGTAGTAGTGTATACGGATTTGGATGTGTTTTATCGAACTAGACCTATAACTCGATAAAAGTAATCTCTCCTCAAGACCTATTGAGAATTGATTAAGTTAAAATCTCGAGACGCGTCGAAACAATAACTAAAGTTTGTTGAACTCGTTCAACGTATATTTCAAAGAAATACAAGGTTTATTACTTTCAAGATATGTTACAATCACCAAATGGACTACTATATATAGTAGTATACAAGGATAATGATACAAAAACAACAAGAAAAAAACGAAAATGCAAGTCTCCATCCCTTAGCATGTTCGGCCGATTCTTCAAGGTGGGGAAGGCAAGATTTTGGACAATCTTCAAGTATCTTGGAATGTAGTGTGTATGACTTTGACATGTTGAAAAAAGACTTGATGAAAGTCTTTATCCATGGGAGATTTCGGCCGATTTTGTGGGGAGGATTGGGAGATTTATTTAGGACATGATCTTCATGGATCTTGATAAGATATGAAGATGGGGTCTTTTATTTTGTCTTGGCCGATTTTCAAACAAGGTGGGGAAGGAGGTGATCTTCACTTATCTTGTGAAAGATATGAAGACAAAGGGTCCCTTTCAAGCATATTTTGGCCGATCTTCATGCTTTCGGACCGATTCCGTCGTCGAGTTTTACGTTACTCCTGTTCCGATTAACAACGTAACTCCAATCCGCGTATTCTTTTCTCCCAAGTATAATGATGCATGGCCATGCGGATTTGTATCGTCGTGGATGTCGATTTTTATTGGAGCTTCTTCGATTGGAATATTAAATATCGTATCACCAACTCACTAGCGTGCACTACATCCGGCACTAGCACGCGCTACGCAATACCTATAGCTTGCGCTAACTTCTAGTCCAGATAACAGAAACCACCCCACTGCCCCTGCCAAACACAGCCCATTAGCGTGTGCTACAGGCGATGCTAGCGCGCGCTACTCAACACGAATAGTGTGCGTTAGCTCATGCCTAGCATGCGCTAACAGCTAGTCCAGAGGACAGAACCCAACTACTGCCTCTGCCAAGCCAGGACCATTAGCGTGCGCTATAGGTAAGTTAGCGTGCTGTCACACCCCACCTTAAGGCACCAGGCATCAAGCAGCATCCGTCCGAAGCCGGGCGGACGGGCGCGCAGCAGGGCCGCACGCGTGCATGGACCGTGTCAAGCTCACAGAGGACTACCCTCCCTATAATAGGCTTAGACGGAAAAATTCTTGTGACAGCAGTAGACATTAAAAGGCTGAGGAGCACACTCTTGAGAAATCTGATTTGCTACAGTGCAATATAAGAAAACCTTCCCCAAGCATTTCTTACTTTCCTTCCTAGCAATCTTGTTTGTTGATAGGCTTACTACTTAGGCTTGAGACAACCTAAGATAGTGCCACACGGTGAAGTAACTTAGCGAGGCGCAAGTATAAACCCGTGACAGTGCGCTACTCAATAGAAATAGCGTGCGTTAGCTTATGCCTAGCGTACGCTTTTTGCCTCACTCAAAACATCGCTGCAAAGTCCAATCAATACGAACATGTCCCAAAACGTACGAAACTCAAAATCAACAACAACAACATCTCAATAAGTGAGAGCGGCAAAAGTAAAAGAACGTCAAAGCCAACAATTCATAAAAAGTATGGGTATTACACTAATACCAATTATTGATCGCAAGATTCTAAGGATGGATAGCTCTCATCCTGAATAGCTTAAGAAAGAATTAAGTGCAGAAGCTTTTAGTAAGTATATTGTATGCATTTTAAGGATGTTGCATACAGCAAGACGCTTAAGGTGCTCTAGTTTAAATACCTACAGCAACAGTCGAACTGATGTTTTTAAAAGAGTTTTCTTTGGAGCATTGATGTAATATCGAAATGGATGTATGTGAGAATAAATAAAGCAAGGCAAGATTTATAGTGGTTCGACGGTGGGGTAATCCTTCTACATCCACTCTGCTCTACATAGGAGGAAATTCACTAGAATCAAGGCAAACACAAATATATGAAACTAGGAACACACGCAAGCCTTATCGTTCACACAAAGTGATACACGTTTGGATACACAGCAACACCATTCACACAGATTGGTGTTCAATTGGACTTGAGTTAACACTCTCCCATACAGGCCATTGCCCAACTCCCAACAACTAACACCACCCACACAGGTTGTTTATTAGTTGGCTTCATGACCTACACAAGACCGAACCCCGGTCAACACTTGAGAATAAAAGTTTGATTGTCACAGAATAGCTCTCTCGATGATTAAGATCTATCTATGAAGTGTGGTTGTTCTGAGTTCGATATATGGCATTTGAGCTCATCTTGCCTTTCTTGCCGTTCGGACATATGTTAGAATTGCACACCAATTTTGTCCATGTATACTTTAATCGTTTCTTTTTCATGACTTATGCATGCTTGTTTTCTTTTAGGGTACTTCATCCTTATACAGTTGGATGATGATAGCCGTTCACCAACATGACCGTTGAAGGTTGGTGAAATTTATGACATCCCTGAAATCATGGCTTTATGGATATAGAGGATTTTGCTTCTCAGCTTTTCATTTGATGCAGTACTCTCTCTTGTTTGCCAAACTCTACTTTCGTCAGGTGCCATTTAATGTGTGTCAGGTCTGCATTAAATTTTTTCACACTTGCTCCGACAATTTACGAATAAATATTCATCCAGCTAACAGATCTTTGTTGTATCTTCTTGAGAAGTGATTTACTGTAATATTTATATTTCACGTTTAGAGCCTACAACTCACCGCTGAATCTTTTCTGTTGTACCCTGACTTGTTGTATGCTTGTCATCTGCTGTTGGACTCCAACGTTCTTCTTGCTGTAGTTTCTAACTGCTATAGCTTTTGATTACTTTAGAGCTATGCTATAGGTTTTGCACTTATCAAAACTCCAGGAGGATTTATTCCAACAATTTCCACCTTCTTGATAATGCTAAAACCCAATGAGTTCTAACTGGGCTAAAGTCAAATAGCTCGCAGACATTTTCAGACATAATAACAACGTAGCCCAAAAGATTCTACAATTTTTTCTATGAACGGATAGGAGGCACGTACTTACAACAAACTTATACAGCATATGGCAAGGATGTAAATAAATGAAGTAAATAAGATTATGAGCTATAATCTTTGAAAAAGATGCAAGGTGTAACTTATGGCTTTGGGCTCAAAATAGCTATTATAGCACCTTTTTTCAAAGCGGAACGGTGAAATAGGCAAGACTCACTGCTTCGCGGTGGCATACATGGTCCAGAATCCAAATTCCTTCGTTTCAGGTCCATTCAGCACTTTCATAGATTGTTATAACTCAGCCTCCAATCCTCTATCGTTGTATCCAATTTTAATATCCTACAGTAAGGGTAAGAGGTACTGTATTCTTGGGTCCTACAGCATTCCCCCTTAGCTAAAGCATCATATAGCTATAATTATGTGTTACCGTATTCAACATTGTTCCCCCTTACTTGCTGTATAATAGAGTATAAGTGCAGATTACTGTACTCTTGGTTCCAGCAGCATTTCCCCAGGGTTGATGCACTCCCTAGAACTAAATTAATTACAATGATTTTGTTTGGCTGTAGAGGCACAAGACCTTTTTCTGGCTGATAGAGGCTTCATTCAATTAATATGTTAGTCATTTGTAAGATTCCATGAACTTTCTCAGGCAAGACCATACAGTGCATTTCAAGTTTGTAGACACCTGCCAGTATTTATACTACATTAGCTCTAGAGTGTTGAATTTAATCAACAGCCCTCCAACACCTAGCTCTAGTGAACTAGATTTGATCAACCGGTCCTCCATCACTTGATTATAGCATCTATTCCAGTTCAATCATCTTGCAAATGTCGAGTGTTTCCTCTCTGATACTCATATGTACGCTCTTACAGTAATTACTCCTTATATTTCATCAATTGGTGCTTTCTGCCCTTCACGTGTAAACTCATCAATCAAAAGCATTAGTACACGTTCTAATCATAAGATGAGTCCATCAAGAATATGTTCATGTAAGAATTATATGAATGAGCAAAATATGATTTTAAAAAAAGATCTAGATCATTTGAATCATTCCAATTGATTCTATAGAGCCAACGGCCCTAATACCAATTATTGGTCCTGAAATTCTAAGGACGGATAGCCCTCATCTTGAATAGCTCAAGAAAGAATTAAGTGTGGAAGCTTTTATTAAGTATATTGTATGCATTTTAAAGATGTTGCATACAACAAGCTGCTTAAGGTGCTCTATTTTACATGCCTACAGCAACAGTAGTAAGTTTGTCAAACTGATGTTTTTCAAAAGAGTTTTCTTTAGAGCACTGTTGTAATATCGAAATGGATATACATGAGAATAAATAAAGCAAGACAATATTTATAGTGGGTCGAAGGTGGGGTAATTCTTCTACATCCACTCTGCTCTACACAGGAGGAAATTTACTAGATTCAAAGCATACACAACTATATGAAACTAGGAACACACGCAAGCTTTATCATTCACACAGAGTGATACACGCTTAGATATACAGAAACACCATTCACACAGATTAGCAATCAACTGGACTTGAGTCAACAATCTCCCACACTGGTCATTGTCCAACTCCCAACCACTAACACTGCCCACACAGTTTGTTTATTAGTTGGCTTCACGACCTACACAAGATCGAACTCGGTCAACACTTGAGAATACAAGTTAGATTGTCACTGAATAGCTCTCTCAATGATTAATATCTATCTATGAAGTGTGGTTGTTCTGAGTTTGAAATATAGCATTTGAGCTCGTCTTGCCTTTCTTGTCGTTTGGACATATGTTAGACTTGCACACCAATTTTGCCCATGTATACTTCAATCATTTCCTTTTCATGAATTATGCATGCTTGTTTTCTTTTAGGATACTTCATCCTTATACCGTTGGATGATGATATTCGTTCACCAATATGACCGTTGAAGGTTGGTGAGATTTATGACATCCGTGAAATCATGACTTTATGGATATATAAGAAGTCGATTCTCAGCTTTTCATTTGATGCAGTATTGTCTCTTGTCTGCCAAAATCTACTTTCGTCAGGTGCCATTTAATGCCTGTCAAATCTGCATTTAATGCTTTCACACTTGCTCTGACAGTTTAGGAATAAATATTCATCCAGCTAATGGATCTTGGTTGTAGCTTCTTGAGAAGTGAGTTATTGTAATATTTATATTTCACCTGTAAAGCCTACAACTCACCGTTGGATATTTTCTGTTGTACCTTGACTTGTTGTATGCTTGTCATAAGCTGTTGGACTCCAACGTTCTTCTTGTTGTAATTTCTAAATGATGTAGCTTCTGATTGTTGTAGAGCTATGCTATAGGTTTTGCACTTATCAAAACTCTAGGAGGATTTATCCCAACAATTTCCACCTTCTTGATAATGCTAAAACCCAATGAGTTCTAACTGGGCTAAAATTCGAACAGCTCACAGGCATTTTCAGACATAATAACAGCGTAGCCAAAAAGATTATACAATTTTTTCTATGAACGGCTAGCAGGCACGTACTTATAGCAAACTTATACAGCATATGGCAAGGATGTAAATAAATGAAGTAAATAAGATTACGAGCTATAATCTTTGAAAAAGACGGAAGGTGTAACTTATGACTTCGGGCTCAAAATAGCTATTATAGCACCTTTGTCAAAGCGAAAAGGTGAAATAGGCAAGACTCACTGCTTCGCGGTGGCATACATGGTCCAGAGCCCAAGTTCCTTCCTTTTCAGGTCCATTCAGCACTTTCATAGATTGTTATAACTCAGCCTCCAATCCTCTATCGTTGTATCCAATTTTAATATCCTACAGCAAGGGTGAGAGGTGTTGTATTCTTGGGTCTTACAGCATTCCCCTTAGCTAAATCATCATATAGCTATAAGTATGTGTTACCGTATTCAACATTGTTCCTCATTACTTAATGCAACATACAGTATAAGTGCGGATTACTTTACTCTTGGGTCCAGCAGGATTTCCCCTGGGTTGATGCACTCCCTGGAACTTAAATACTTACAGTGATTTTGTTTGGCTGTAGAGGCACAAGACCTTTTTCTGGCTGATAGAGGCTTCATTCACTTGATATGTTGGTCATTTGTAAGATTCCATACAGTGCATTTCAAGGCTATAGACACCTGCCAGTATTTATACTTCATTAGCTCTAGAGTGTTGAATTTAATCAACAGCCCTCCAACACCTAGCTCTACTGAACTAGATTTGATCAACCAGTCCTCCATCACTTGATTATAGCATCTATTCCAGTTCAATCATCTTGCGAATGTCGAGCGTTTCCTCTCAGATAATCATATGTACGCTCTTACAGTAATTACTCCTTGTATTTCATCAGTTGGGCTTTCATCCCTTCACATGTAAACTCATCAATCAAAAAGTACACACTATAATCATAAGATGAGTCTATCAAGAATATGATCATGTAATAATTATATGAATAAGCAAAATATGATTTAAAAAAAAAGATCTAGATCATTTGAATCATTTCGATTGATTCTACAGAGCCAACGGCCCTAATACCAATTATTGGTCCCAAATGCTACGAACGGATAGCTCTCGTCTTGAATAGCTCAAGAAAGAATTAAGTGCGGAAGCTTTTAATAAGTATACTGTATACATTTTAAAGATGTTGCATACAAAAAGCTGCTTAAGGTGCTCTAGTTTAAATCCCTACAGCAACAGTAGAAAGATTGTCAAACTGATGTTTTTTAAAAGAGTTTTCTTTAGAGCACTATTGTAATATCGAAATGGATATACGTGAGAATAAATAAAGCAAGATATGATTTATAGTGGTTTGAAGGTGGGGTAATCCTTATACATCCATTCTGCTCTACAGAGGAGGAAATTCACTAGAATCAAGGCGTACACAACTATATGAAACTAGGAACACACGCAAGCTTTATCATTAACATAGAGTGATACACGCTTGGATACATAGCAGCACCGTTCACATAGATTAGCATTCAACTGGACTTGAGTCAACGATCTCCCACACAGGTTAATGTCCAACTCCTAACAACTAACACTGCCCACACAGGTTGTTTATTAGTTGGCTTCACGGCCTACACAAGATCGAACCCGATCAACACTTGAGAGCACAAGTTAGATTATCACGGAATAGCTCTCTCAATTATTAGGAGTATTCCCTCGAATGCCACTCAGAGGATGTTGAGTGAAGGCATTGTACTTGTTATTATGTAAAATCATTATCAAAAGCAATTGTTTGTTTCTTTATTTACTGGTAGTCACTGGCATTACTGACTCGTAAATATATATATATAGAAACTAGTCCGTGTATTTGAGAGCAAAACATTCCACTTCTTATTGGATACGGGGATCGGCACTGGAAAGGTTTGTGGCTCAAATACTTAACCGTTCGCAAGTCGATGAAACTTGATTGGGCGTTATGTTTATGTGAATACTTGTATGACGTGCTCTTTGACTTAGAGATTACATGTCGAACACTAATGGTTAGTGGGAGCACACATTATAGGTATGCTAATGAGATTAGTATACTCGAACTGACTCACCCTCGATTCGTCACACGGATTTCACTCTGGGACAGTCAATGACGGAATCAAAAGGTTGTGATAAATATTCATGAACCTTTGATATGAGGATTTAGTAGGGATGTGCTTGTGGCGTTAAGATTTTCATTAGAGTAGTTCGACCCAAAAAACCGAAAGGTGGTGGTCAACCTCGACGTGCGTCTTGACGGGTAAGTAGCAGGTTCTACTAAATACCAAGATAGGATTCTTTCTCCGGTTAGTGAACGTGTTATATTTCCTATTCGGTTATTAGCAGATGAGATCATAAGTCTTTGGCCAAAGCATTGGAGCTAGTTGTATTGGATACACGAGAGCTCGATGATCTCGATTTACATTAACTCATGCATAGTGTCAAGTACAGATAGGGTTTGACTGACCGTGACCCTATAACTTGATCGGGATATTTGAAAGAGGGGTTTATACGTATACTGGTATTCACGACAGAAAGGTTTTGGAACGATCCCCATCATTCGTTCTAAGTTAGGGTACAGTGTAGGCCGCCAGGCTGGCTAGGTGGTGCTACTACTCTTTGGTTCCTCCTATTGCTAACTGAGACGGACCTACCGAGTCACGCAATAGGATTGACGACTGAATAAATCGATCTTATTCTCTCTTTATGAATATTGGATATTGGATATCTAATTTATTGGACATTAGATGTCTAATTAATTTTGGGACAGTAGATGTCTAAATTAATTTATTGGATAAATTAATTTACAGTCAATGAATTAAATAAATTACTGGGTGATTAATTTAATTCATAGATATAATTGTTTCTTGAAGAAATTAAATATATTTTTTGTATTTAATATAATTAATTAATTGATATGAAATACATATGATAGGAATGTAGTTTATCTCTTTGGACTCACGAAAGTCCAAAACGAACCAAGCTCACTCGTTTCCTTCTAGATGGCCGCCCACCTTCCTACCACCTTCTTTGGTCTTGGTCTTCACCTTGATGGGTGGAAGACTAATGACCACCAAGGGGACAAAATCTCATTTTATAATGAGGTTGGTAATTTTTGTCTAAAGTAGGGATAATAAGAGGATAAGACTACTCACTTGCGAAAAGACTTGAACTCACGATTTTTTGCAAGAGAGAGAGAGAGAAAGTTTTTCTCCAAGTCTTCATCTTCATCCTCCATCCTCATTCCGGTCGTTTTTCAGACGCGTGGCAAGTAGAGACGCTGTGTTTTTGGTGTTGGATCATCCAAAATCTTGACGAATAGGATTCATGGGTAAAGATCACCAAAAGCTTGGGGAATCGCTTATGTGGAGTACAAGATTGATCCTCTTAAGGGATTCAGATCGAATTAGATTCGTATATTGCTTCCATTGCGCCTTTGTTTTAGGCACCGAATCACAACAGTGGTATCGGAGCGTAGGTCTTGCGATCGTATATACGATATTTAGTATTTGGAATGCTTGGTTGGATGTTCTTATGATTTGGAATCATAATCGTATTAATCGTTGATTTTCAATCGTTCATCTAAAAAATTATTTTTTCATGATTTTATGTTACAATATAAATCTATTTTTCTTTTGAAAAACTGATTTAAATGTGTGATATAAAGATTAGAAAAATATTACTTTTGGAATTGGGGCGAAAAAGAGCCAAAAACGTAAACGGACCCGGTAGCTTGGAGTTGGCCGGGCGCTGCCTTGTGGTCCTAGGCAGCGGATCACGATCCGGCCTTGCGGTCCGGCCCTACTCGGCACCCTGTCGGGCGCTGCCAGGCAGTGGATCGTGATCCGGCCATGCGGTCCGGCCCTGCTCAGCAGCCTACCGGGTGCTGCCAGGCAGTGGATCGCGATCAGGCCATGCGGTCCGGCCGTGCTCGGCAGCCTGCTGGGCAGGTTGCTGGGCAGTGCCCCGGGCTTGGCCCGACCGTGTTTTTCGACTCTGTTTTTATATTTCGTTCGGTAATTAATTTCCCTCAAATTAAATTGGATATAATATGACTAAGATATAATTATGGTAATTTTATTCTTAGAAGAATTAATTTAATGAAATATTTTTGCATCCGGAACAAGTTAAAATTAACTGTTTTGTGAATTAATTAATTTGTTTGGATGGATTAATTTATATTGATTGGATCAATATTTAGATTAATTTATGAATGCCATCATTTTAGTGTGATTGTTGCATTAATTTTGAATGGGGATGTAGTTCATGGACCTAGTTTTGAATCGTTCGGTTTTATTCGATTGGGTTGTAAAGGTCATTTTGAGCCTATTTATTTTACTAGAAATATTTGTATCTAGGATACAATTTTTCAATGTAAAATTTATATGTAATGACGAAGACCGGAGGAAGATTCGTTCAAGAAGACGAAGATTCAAGACCGAAGACTTGTAATTAGATTACGACGTTTTTGTTCTAGGAACGGTCCATGAACTACATGTTGGTAGCAACTAGGTTGTGAATGTTTATTCATATGGTATGAATGCTACAAATGCGCTTAAATAAATTAATGTGCAAAGTGCAACATTAATCGCGAAAATTCTCCCACGACAAATTATTAAGTTTAAAAGGTTTTGTTGTTTTCCTTCCCTCCATCGAGCTTTTGGAAAATTGAGATCCAAACCGGATGTGCTATGCTTAAGAGAAATCGTGGTAGTCATTCGGGGAGGGTCGATAAATTCCGAGAGTGCATTGGATGCCTTCGGTTGGAGCAAATTTTATCCCTAGAAACCTGTTCGGTTGCCAGATAAGATTCAATTGTGAAACTGATTAGCGTCGATGGTATAAACTTAACTTGTTAACGAACTATCGAAACTGTATAGGTTGAGGGGAGTGAACAAGGGGAAAAAGAAGATGGAATCATCCATTAGATGGGTTGGTGTTGGACACCACTTCATGAATATCAATAGACCAGAAACATGTTCGGTTGCCCTCTATTAAATTTATAAAGAACTCGATCACAACTTTGAAGTATAGCGAACAAATACTTCCGGATTCCACAAGGGAGTGTGTTATTACGACAAAAGTAGAGGGAGCCGGGTTATAAGAATAGAAAAGGAGCTTAATTCTAAACTCAGATCATAATTGAATGAGTTACTAATCAATTTGTCGTACTTAATGCAGACATACAAAATATCAACTCTCAAAATCACAATGAAACTACTCACTATACTACTCGATAGAACACCTTAAATGGGCCTAACTTTATGGATTGGCCCCACAACCTGATGATAGTCCTCAGTATGGAGGTGCTGGGATATGTCTTGGAGGCGGACATTCCGGCGGCTCCGGTGTGGACCAGAGCCAGTCGGGAAGATGTTGGAAACCACGAAAAGTGGGTTAAGGATGACATTAAAATTAGTGGCTATTTGATGGCCTCTATGTTTGATGAGCTTGAGAGAGCTAATGAGAAAGTGACTTCAGCTAGGTATATCTTATCTCACTTAACCGAGCTTTATGGTGACCACAGTCGATGTAACACCACGAAGTTATTCAGGGTATATTACAGCGCTGTGAGCCCCACCATGGATCCCACAAGGCAATTTATATGCGGAACTATAAACTTTGACCGAGATGGTCCAAGTACAATGAAATGGAAGACAATAAAAATGGTATTCAAAACCATATCCAATACATCCGATACAACACATCACAAATCAATACCACGGCAACACAGGTCGAAACATCAAGGGAACCCGAAAACAGTACTCGAGTATTCAAAAACTATTCAAGTACAACAACACTGAATGAAGGAAATACAAAACATAACCAGAGACAAGACACAGCATCACACTTGCCTATTGTCTTTATGCCGACCCGGTACATGCCTATCCGCTCTCTTGGATCCTGAAATACATGAAAGGTATTTCCCCCATAAAGGGGTTAGCCGTCGAATAGCTAGTACAATTATATCGAATATGAAACACAATACTCCTCGACAATAAAGTAAATGTAATAATCATCTCATCAACTCAAGACTAGTATTCCGGAATAGCTAAATATCATATCATCACATTCAATACATACATGATTAACCGCGGAACTGCACCAGAGGCTACGGAACCCTCAGAGGACCCGTCGGTTCGTCCCAGAGTGGTCAACCTAAAATATCCACGGAACCGCACCAGAGGCTACGGAACCCTCAGAGGACCCGTCGGCCCATCCAAGAGTGGATATAAACCATTATACAATTCATATATCTTACTTTCAAAGTTGAGAACGTACAATCATAAACATATACTTGCCTTTGAGACATCGAGAATCGGAAAAAAAAGAGTATAAGTTCGGTAGGTCCAAGAACGCACTTCCGACACCTAAACGATTCGTAAGGAATACGATAATCAATAATCCATACTCAAATCACACGAAGAAACTCCCAAAACCCACCTACGATTCACGAAACTATGAGGAAAATCAACTTGAGGTTTGAAAATCACCCAAACCCTCTCAAGACCGAACAAGGTAGAAAACAATCCATATACTCGTAGGGGAAACGTGGGTACGGGGTAGATACATCATAATCTCAAAGATCTTAAACTCCAAAACGGATAAATCGTACGAATCTAAGTGTGATATCCCACACCAACTAGCAGAGAGCGGGCGAAGTGCATTATTTGAGCGTGACGTGACACCTTATAGCATGAGGCCTTTTGGGAGCCCAGTGGCTTCGGGGTGATGAGAACTCCGAAGTTAAGCGTGCTCGAGGCGAGAGCAATCTCAGGATGGGTGACCCCCTGGGAAGCTGCTCGCTGGGTTCCCAGAAACAAAACCGTGAGGGCCAGCTCAGCGGAGAGCGCCCAGAGCGGACAATATCATGCTATGGCGGAGGGGTCCCGGGATGTGACAATTTGGTATCGGAGCCACTCTGCCGTGTCGTGCGAGTGTGCCGACGAGGACGTCGGGTCCTTTGAGGAGGCGCGGATTGTGATATCCCACACCGACTAGCAGAGAGCCGGCGAAGTGTCTTGTATGTGCGTGCCGAACTCCTTATAGCATGAGGCCTTTTGGGAGCCCAGTGGCTTCGGGGTGATGAGAACTCCGAAGTTAAGCGTGCTGGTGCGAGGAGCAGTCTCAGGATGGGTGACCCCCTAGGAAGCTGCTCGCTGGGTTCCCAGAAACAAAACCGTGAGGGCCATCTCAGAGGAGAGCGCCCAGAGCGGACAATATCATGCTACAGCGGAGGGGTCCCGGGATGTGACAATTTGGTATCAGAGCCACTCTGTCGTGTCGAGCGAGTGTGCCGACGAGGGCGTAGGGTCCTTTGAGGAGGGGCGAATTGTGATATCCCACACCGACTAGCAGAGAGCGGGCGAAGTGCCTTATTTGAGCTTGATGTGACACCTTATAGCATGAGGCCTTTTGGGAGCCCAGTGGCTTCGGGGTGATGAGAACTCCGAAGTTAAGCGTGCTCGAGGCGAGAGCAATCCCAGAATGGGTGACCCCCTGGGAAGCTGCTCGCTGGATTCCCAGAAACAAAACCATGAGGGCCAGCTCAGCGGAGAGCGCCCAACTGGGCTCCCAAAAGGCCTCATGCTATAAGGAGTTCGGCACGCACATACAAGGCACTTCGCCCGCTCTCTGCTAGTCGGTGTGGGATATCACAATCCGACCATCCTCAAAGGACCCGACGTCCTCGTTGGCACACTCGCACGACACGGCAGAGTGGCTCCGATACCAAATTGTCACATCCCGGGACCCCTCCGCCATAGCATGATATTGTCCGCTCTGGGCGCTCTCCGCTGAGCTGGCCCTCACGGTTTTGTTTCTGGGAACCCAGCGAGCAGCTTCCCAGGGGGTCACCCATTATGAGATTGCTCTCGCCTCGAGCACGCTTAACTTCGGAGTTCTCATCACCCCGAAGCCACTGGGCTCCCAAAAGGCCTCATGCTATAAGGTGTCATGTAACGCTCAAATAAGGCACTTCGCCCGCTCTCTGCTAGTCGGTGTGGGATATCACAATCCGCCCCTCTTCAAAGGACCCGACGCCCTCGTCGGCACACTCGCATGACACGACAGAGTGGCTCTGATACCAGATTGTTACATCCTGGGACCCCTCTGCTGTAGCATGATATTGTCCGCTCTGGGCGCTCCCCGCTGAGCTGTCCCTCACGGTTTTGTTTCTGGGAACCCAGCGAGCAGCTTCCCAGGGGGTCACCCATCCTGAGACTGCTCCTCGCACCAGCACGCTTAACTTCGGAGTTCTCATCACCCCGAAGCCACTGGGCTCCCAAAAGGCCTCATGCTATAAGGAGTTCGGCATGCACATACAGGGCACTTCGCCAGCTCTCTGCTAGTCGGTGTGGGATATCACAATCCGCCCCTCCTCAAAGGACCCGACGCCCTCGTCGGCACACTCGCACGACACGACAGAGTGGATCTGATACCAAATTGTCACATCCCGGGACCCCTCCGATGTAGCATGATATTGTCCGCTCTGGGCGCTCTCCGATGAGCTGGCCCTCACGGTTTTATTTCTGGGAACCCAGCGAGCAGCTTCCCAGGGGGTCACCCATCCTGAGATTACTCCTCGCAGCAGCACGCTTAACTTCGGAGTTCTCATCACCCCGAAGCCACTGGGCTCCCAAAAGGCCTCATGCTATAAGGAGTTCGGCACGCACATACAAGGCAATTCGCCCGCTCTCTGCTAGTCGGTGTGGGATATCACACTAAGAAAATTCCCGAAAATTCCCAAAACTAGGGTTTTAACGATTTTACCTTGATTTGGAAGATAGAAATGGATTATATGTTGTGTAATCTTTGTTATCCAACCAAACATGATGATAATTGAAGAAGGACCGCATCAAATCGCCCCAAATCGCCCTCTCCTGAGCTCTCCCATCAGAATGAGTAAAAAAGATGTAAAATGACAAGTGCAAGGGTTGACTGCCCCTTATATAATATGCCGGGTTAGTGCGCGCTAAAAATCGGGGTTAGCATGTGCTAACGGGGTCACCTAGTAGTCCAGTGGCTTCTGTCCTGAGATGTTAGCGCGCGCTACCACACCTTAGTGTGCGCTAACTGGTATCCTGCAAAAATTCCCGTTCACTGCCCAACTCCGTTAGCGTGCGCTACGACTAGGCACTAGTGCGCGCTACGCAACACCTATAATGTGCGCTAGCTGCCACCTAGCGTGCGTTATCTGCTAGTCCAGAAAGTAGAAATACCCTACTGCCTCTGTCGACTCAGCTCATTAGCGTAGCGCCCGCTACTGAACACGAATAGCGTGCGCTAGCTACTACCTAGTGTGCGCTAACTGCTAGTCCAGAGGGCAGAATCAGCTACTACCTCTGCCATGCTCCGAACGTTAGCGCGCGCTAAGGCTCAAAGCTAGCGTGCGCTACTAAAGTAAAAATAGCGTGCGTTACCTAGGCCCAGCTTACGCTATCTGCCTGTCCCATAACATTGCCGAAAGGTCCAGTCAACATGATCATGATCCAAAAAGGTACGAAACTCTAAATCAACGTCGACAACATCTCATAGTGTTTACAGAGCGAAAAAATAGGAAGAACAGAAAGGTCAAATATTCAATAAAAATTACGGGTATTACATTCTCCCCCTCTAAAAAGAAGTGTCATCCCAAAACTTAAGAAATAAAAAGTTTGGGGTAATCTGATTGCATCTTCTCTTCAGTTTCCTAAGTCGCCACTGTAGGTCACAAGTCATCCAGGAATAAGTCTAGAGGGGGGTGAATAGACTTACTGAAACTCTTTTCCACAGCTGATAGGTACAGATGACTTGGAGTTGTCTATAGACAGGTATGCAAAAGTCAGCTGATGACGAATACAGATAACTCAAACAATGGAACAGTAAAGTATGTATGCAGCAGGTAAGTATGATGCTAAAGCAGTAAAACACGCAGGCAATTTATAGTGGTCTCAGAGGTGGGGTAATCCTCTACTAATCCACTTATCTCCAAACCAGTTGGAGATGAATTCACTATAATTTTCAACCAGTGATAAATATTACATTGATTATACTTAGCTACAACAACTTCCAACCAGTGGAAATCCTGTCGTTGCAACTCCTTCCGACTGCCTAGCACCTCTTGATCTTTAAATCCTTGGATGCCTATCAGTCACGCACACTTCAACCAGTGAAGTACCCCGAACTCAGGTTTTAAGACACGAGTGGTTATCTTCTCCAACTAAGAGCTTTCTTAGTATATGTGATACGAATTCTCCGGGAGAGACGGATGCGTATCGGTCGGAGTATATGTAGGAATATCGTAGCGGAAGTCTTTTTACGAGTAGGGGTGTTTTTGGATGTATTTTGTGCGGTAATATCGAATATGACGAGGAAAATTCGAACAAATGGAAAATAGAAGTAATATTGGAAAAGTGATAATATCGATCAGGAAGACCTGTACGATCAAGAACAAGGGTTTATCGAATTAGACCTATAACTCGATAAGGTGATTTCTTCCCAAGACCTATTGAGAATCAATCGGATTAATATTCGAAAACGCGTCGAATAAAAATCAAGTTTCGGTAAAAATCATTTACCAAGGATAGAAACACAAAGTGTATTCTTTCACATTCAACATTCATAATAATCTCTATTACAAGGCTAATCA